>JADRCH010000028.1:3902951-3966814 GCA_019843965.1 Rhynchomys soricoides | reverse complement strand
CTCTCTCTCTCTCTCTCTCTCTCTCTCTCTCTCTCTCTCTCTCTCTCTGTTATTATGAAGATGAAGAAGGCATGTTCATCAACTGTCACCACCCAAGGTGGAGGTCATGGTGAGACTAAATCCCTGGTTGTAGAGTAGATGCCGAGGCTGGAACCTCAGACAGAGCCAAACCTTAGTGGATCTGGGCACAGTGAAAACAGATCATGGTCTCTTCTCTATGTTGTGGTTGCCAAGCACCAAGGTCAAGGTGCTTACTGCTATGGACACTCTGTTAAGGGAAAAGGTACCTACTGACCTGTCAAAGCACAGCCAAGAAGAGTGTTCAGGCCAATGTAGGGGAAGGTACAGGAATTTCTGCAATGGGAAAGGTAGAGCAGAAAGTAGTTTGAGCAGGATTTACAAGAGTGAGGGTCTCAAGAGAATGGAAATTACTGCTTCTAAGATTCTTGGGTCTGTTAATGATCGAAGGCCAGTGTGATGAGGCACTCCTTGGAGCTGATAGAAGATGGGGGATTGGCTCAAGACAATCATACTACTGGGGTGTCAGGCTCCTAATTCACGGACTCAACAGGGTTCCTTCCAAGACTGAATCTACAAGGTTCTACATAGTTTGGTCAAGGATGGGGACCAGGAAAAGGCTGAATCACAGTTAAACTAGTCAGAATCCCCATGACTACAAAGTATGGATGGCAAGTACTGAGGTCAGTTTAGTGTAAACAAGTTAAGAACCTCAACCCAAGCCAGGGTTGGGCCAGGAGAATCTCCTTAGTCCAAGAGGAGGCAACACCCACAACATCCTATCCCCTATCAGGGAAGGCACAGAAGATAATAGCAGGAGAGTCAAGGAAACCTGCTCTGTGATAGCTGACCTTTGAACTCTATATTAATTGCATTAGAGCCAAGTTTACCCAAGAACAAGCAAGACACGGAGGGCTCTTTTCAACTGAGCTTGTCCTATCCCTCCACTCAACTTTCTCTGTTCACTGCAAAGGGGGCAAAGGCACACTCCAAGTATCCAAAAGAATGGACTGTGGCAATTTGTCTGGCCATTTGAATGACAGGTTGCACACTACCCCACTACCCCTGCCTGGTGGGTTTGCATATTTGGAGGTCCCAGTTGGATTAGAAAAGAGAAAATGCATGTCTGGGAGACTGGCAGATAGGAAGAACCCATCTTAGGTGGAGAGAGCTGTCTGTTAAGAACTCAACTCAAGTGGCACAGGCTGGGACCACACTCCCAGATTCAAGTCTTCCTGGGAGAATCATAAGCTGCCTTGGAACACCTCTGAGTTTACAGCTGGGGCTGGCAAATTACCCTGGCATGGTGTGGCTGGCATGTGCCCGTCATCACACTGGGGACTTTGTTTTCAGAGAGCAGGGCTTCAACATGCACTTGGACTGAAGTCTACTATGTTGAAAAAAGGATGGATATTTCCAAGGTGGAAGACAAGTGGGTGGGTGGGTGCAGTACACACCAGAAATAAGACGCAAAGGGTCACTGCAAATGAGGTTTTCATGATGGGAGATATTTTATCATCTATTTAGTAGGCTTGTGGATGTGTGTGTGAGATACTGAGGTAAGGATCCACCAAGACTCAACGTCTCCAGATTAGAGCATGCCTGTGAGAGAGGAGAAGATGCTGGCTGGCTGAGCTCCTTGCATAGTATCTTAAGATACACTGACATCTCTATAGCTCCATGAAATTCTCTATCACTGCCAACACCTCAGACAGAGAGGCGGCTCAGATGACCTCAGCACGCTGCCTTTCGCCGCAGAAAATACATTTTTGATGTGCAGTGGCAGTTAAAATAAGTGAGATCCCAGGCGGAGAAGGCAGCCGATTGCTTTTGTCTTCGGGAATGGTTTAGTGAGTAATTTCCTGTGGGTCACGTTGGGTGCTTCTATACTATCCATTAGGGAAGACGTGACTGTCTCTTCTGTCCATTAATCCAGAACTCCCGAACCTGAGTCATCACTCAGACCCTGGGGTCAGAGTTGACATCATTGATCCAACTGTCTGGAAAAATCGCATGATGACAGAGATCTCTCTAATGATCTACCAGGAAGAAAATCATTCAGCCCACCTTACCTTCTCACTCCCTCAGGGTTCGACAATCCCCCTTAACCTCACTGTTGATCAATATTAAGCTAGGATCATAAGTGCATACTTAATGACTTCTGGCCACTGTAGAGAAAAACTGGACAGTGTGCATGCAGGCTGCTGTTCTGGACACTGTAAATGCAGGCTGCTGTTCTGGACACTGAATGCAGACTGCTGTTCTGACACTGTGCATGCAGGATGCCTTTGGAGGCATTTGCTGTCATTTCCAGCTGTGTCTCCTGGAGCTCTCTTCTCATTGCTTTGTGTCTTGAAATTGGTAGGATTTACGGGAAGGAATCCAAATTAAGGTGTAGGCGAATCAAAAGTTTAAAGCTCAAATCAATGAAGTTGTCTCAAACTTAATTGCCTCTTGGTTATCTAACACTTCCTCTTCTCGGTCGGGCTACAGGGAGATCGCTCGACAAGTCCCAGCCCACTGTGCAGTGATGGCAGAGATAGAGTTCAGGAAGTAAGGGCAGAGGCCAGGCTGCCCACGGCCCCATTCAGAGAAGAACACAATGGTGAGTAGAAGAACAGAACACAGGTGGGTCGTACAGACATACAGATGAGGACTTGCCCTTTGGGGTTCTCCCTACCAGGCCTGGTTGTCTCTGTTCAGCCTTGGGCTGGCTTTGGTTCTTCCATGAACAGTAGAGTTCTATCAGTTACTATTCTCCTTGCTCAAACAAAATACCCAACAAAAGCAACTTAGGGATCTGCAGTTGTGGATCTGTACTCCGTGCCCCAACCCACAGCTCTGCCTGCCTCCTGGGAGGCCTGCTCCCACACTGGACAGACAGCCAGAAGCCTAGCGTAACTGTCCTCTGAGAGGCTTCACCCTGCAGCTGACTGAAACAGACGAAGAGACGGTCAGCCTCACACTGGACATAGTTCAGGAACTCTTATAGAAGACTTGGGGGAAGGATTGAGGGCCCCAAAGGGGTTAGGAAGACCAACAGAGGCAACTAGCCCCCTTTGTGGGCTCTCAGAGACTAAGTCGTAAACCAAAGATTATACAAGGTCCCTGACACATATGTAGCAGATGTGCAGTTCAGTCTTCATGTGGGTCCCCAACAACTGGAGCAGGGGCTATCCTTAAAGCTGTAGCCTGTCTGTGGAATCCATTCCCCTGACTGGGCTGCCTTGTCTGGCCTCAGTGGGAGAGGATGTATCTCAACCTGCAGAGACTTGATGTGAGGGGATACCCAGGGGGAACCTCCACGCTCTCAGAGGAGAAGGGGAGAGGGTAAGCATTGGGTGAGGGGGACACCAGGAGGGGCTCAGTAATCATTATGTTAAATAGACAAAACAAAAGCAACTTAGGACAGGGTGGGTATTTTGGTTTGGAGATTCAGGGCTTGAAATCCATTATGGCAACGTTGTCTTGGTGCCTAGAGTGTGAGTAAGCTGGACATACGGTAGCCCCAGTTGGGAAACAGAGAACAATGGATGTTGGTGTTCAACTGTCTTTCTTTTTTTTTTGTTTAGTCTGAAACTCTAGTCCATGGAATAGAATCACCTCCATCCAACATGGCTACTTCAACATCAGTCAACCTAATCTAGATAACCCCTCACGAACATGCACAGAGATTTCCAGAATGCATCTCCAGATTAAAGTCAAGATTGATGATCGAGTGTTCATTGCATTGAGACTGAAAGGGGGCATGAAGCTTCTTCATTTAGGAGCACTCTAAACAGGGCACCAGGGCTGGTCTTCCTGAGACCTTGAGGAGGAGGAGGGATCTCTAAGTAGAATGCCGGTGGTGAACGTTTCTGAGATCATGTGGAGGAGAAAGGGGAGTTATTCATGCTAATGTTGTATGCGACAAGTTCTGTTTTCTTGGGCAGGGCAGCCAGCCAACTTGGGGTCAGGATTCCCGGGTCAACAGCCACTCCCTGTGTATCCCAGGATGATCTTGAACTCTTGACCCTCCTGCTGGGATTGCAGGTGTGCACCACTATCCTGGTTCGTGTGGGTCAAAGCCTCCATGTATATTAAGCAAGCAGTTCACCAAGTGGGATACATCTTCAATCCCTCTTTTCATAAGTTGATTGGCTTGTCACTGTACACACTAGACAAACAGCACAACTGTCCTGTTTCCTACACTGACACAAAGATCTAGTGATGGTGTTCTTACCACTGAACTGACACCCTGCAATTCTATTTCTTTGACAGTTTTTAATTCATTCTCATTTTTAATCTTAGTTAGAAAACGTGTGAGTGTGTGTGCATGTGCGAGAGAGAGAGAGCGAGAGAGACAGAGAGAGAGAGAGAGAGAGGAGATGCCACAGCATGTATGCATGTATGTAGATATCAAAAAACTCTCTCAGATCTCAGTTCTCTCTTTCCACTTTAAGATAGGGTCTCTCGTCTAGGCTGGGTGGCCGAGGGCTTCCAGGAATTCTCTTGTGTTTGCTTCCCATCTTGTTGTAGGAATGAGATTACACACATACACTACTGTGCCTATCACACTGCATCCAGCTTTATGTATATCATGGAGATCCAAACTGTGGTTCTCATGCATGCATGGCGACTGCTTTCTCAGCTAAGCTATCTCCCACAGCCCCAGCTTTGAATGACAGCAACAACCAAGGGCTTGGTTGGAGACAGTGAGCTGCCCTTCTTGACTCAGCCATCCCAGTGAGCATCATCTAGAGAGATGTCCCTCTGTTGGGGGTGATCAGGTGCACCCCAGGCACTGCCGCATCTGTTGGCATTCACACTGCTTCCAAAGGCCTCTCCTTACACTTGCCTCAATCCCTGCCTCAGCAGACACAATCCACTGCATACTCACATCTTCCCATAAGGGCTTTGCTGGAACATCCGTGGGAGGAGCCAAAGTCACACAGAGCTGCCACCCTCTCCTGTACAGCTATAAAGGACATCAGTTTTGCTCCCAGAGGACTTCACGGTTGACTTGGGGATCTTTTCTATCCACAGAAAGGTAGGCTCCTTGCTGAGGAAACAGCAAGACTGTTTCCTTCAGGGTTTCTTTGCTCAGCTAGCCTGTTTGGTGGTCTGCCTTGTTACATTTTACATAAAAACAAGTTTGATAATATCACTCCAAAACAGAGGAGAGGTGATTTCTGCTTATTTTGTTTGTTTTTGTTTGTTTGTTTGGTTGGTTGTTTTTTTTGTTTGTTTGTTTTTAGTTTTTGTTTTTGTTCTTGGTTGGTTTTTTTTTGTTTTTTTTTTTTTTGGTTTTTTCAAGACAGGGTTTCTCTGTGTAGCCCTGGCTGTCCTGGAACTCACTCTGTAGACCAGGCTGGCCTCGAACTCAGAAATTCACCTGCCTCTGCCTCCCAAGTGCTGGGATTAAAGGCGTGCTCCACCACTGCCCAACTATGCTTATGTTATTTTGGGATTTTTCTTCCTGCTGTAGTCTGGTGTAAGATAAAGAGAGTGACTATGTCTGACAGGCTTCCGTCAGAGTAGAAATCTTGTTCCTATCTTAGTGGGACTTGAAGGCAGAGAGGAAATCTGAGGAGCAGAAAATTTGGAGCAAAAAGGTCTTATTTACACACATACACACGCACACACACACACACGCACTCATAGAAACACACACAAAGACACACATACATGCACACATACAGACACATACATGCACATATATACACATGCACACGTACAGACACACACACATACATGCACACGTACAGACACACGCGCGCACACACACACACCAGCCCATCAGTCACTTAAATATTTCTAAAGCATTGTGTTTCCTGTTGTGTATCTGAAGCTGGCTTCAAATTTTATGTAACTTAAGAGTAACCTTAAACTGCTGATCTTCCTGCCTCCACCTCCTTAGCACTGGGATTACAGGTATGCATCAACACACCCAGTTTTATGAAGTGTTGGGGATCAAATTCATCTTGCAAGTTCAGCAAGCACCTCACCAACTGAACTACATCCCTAGCCCTGCTTTTTCTTTTCGTTGTTGGTCTTGGCTCCAGGTTTTCAGAAATGCCAAAGATGTGTTGGATATCACGAATTAAAAGTGAATTTCTCGGGTAAGTGTGTGACTTGGTAGCTGCGTTTAAAATTTCATTACCCAAAATGAACTTTCTGAGTTTGTCTGTCTACACATGCCATGTGTGTCTTTGTGTGGTAATACCCAACTTTTATCCACATAGACGTCCCATCATATAGAAAAAGAGACATCTTTCAAAACTAATCATGATATGTCTAGAAATGAGGCCAGATGGGATGCCCATGACCTTATGATACCCATGCCCTTTCATTGGTTATGGCCTGTAGCACACATTGTCATGTGATTGAAGACCATGCTCTTGTGATGACCATGGCTCTGTGATGCTCATGACCTTGTGCTGTGCAGAGCCCCACAATTCCCCAAACCATGTGACATCCAAGCTCTCAGACACCAGCTCAAGCCAAGAGACAACATTTCAACATTGTCCTCCTCCTCTTCCACCTGATTCCAGCCACTGCAGTGACCTAACTGTGGCTCCTGACGCTGTGATATTCCTCATTCAGTTTTCCCTGTTTTGCTCCGGTGTGTATTGGGATGGTTCTCTTTAACCCTGTGTGCTTCTGAGAATCGCTCTGCAGTTTACTGTTTAGCATGGGCTACTCTTCCTACTGAATTGAATTGAAATGAATCCTACTGCAAAGATCTGCTATGGTTTCTTTATAGCCCTTCCTTGATGGATCAATGATCCATCAGCTGTACGGGGCTGTTGTGAAGAGGGCTGCCCCAAATCTCTTGTACACGGCTCAAGAGCACAGCAGAACACACTCCTGTTGAATGTTTTCCCAGGAATGTAATTACTGCACACCCAGGTATCCGTATTGGGAGAGTTAATTAAATACCTTAAGGAATTTATTTGAATACCATGTGCTTTCTCCAACTCTATTTGTGAGCCTCACATCCACCACCAACCAGCACTCTGGTAAATCTTTGTTTCTTCTCTTTCAGCCACTGCAGCAAGACCAGAGACTTTCAATACCATTGACTATTATTGGCTATTATTACTGCTCCCCAAAAGTAGCATTCAAAGATAATCACAGTAGAGCAGGGCCCTGCCAATCCTATCAACTCAGATGACTGAAGCAGAGTTCCTGCTTGGGACACAGCACAAATTCAAGGTGAGCGTGGACAATTTTATTTCAAAATTTAAACAAAAAATAGAAAGAGGCTAGGGATGTTGAATTAAAGATTGCTTACTTCACATGAGTAAGACCCTGAATTCAATTCTGGTCATCACAAATCATTCTCACCAAAATCTCACCAGATCATCACCATCACCACCATCATCACCATCACCATCATCACCATCATCATCAACACCATCACCACCATCATCATCATCACCATCACCACCATCACCATCATCACCATCACCAGCATCACCAGCATCACCAGCATCACCACTATCACCAGCATCACCAGCATCCTCACCCTCATTATTATCACTGCAATTGTAATGTTGAGGAAATATATCAAAACCAGAGAATATTTTTTAAATGCCTCATGACTTGTAATCTCACAACCAGAAATTAAAAAGCAATCAAACCTGTTTTCTGTATATTTTCGCTGATGCTATCAAAGTGATAGATGCACGTTATTGATTTATAAAGAAGAACACTGAAACGTAATGGTCTTTTTAATTTTTTCAAGCCTTGCCTTGTTTTATTAGAAGATTTCAATTTACATAATGAGAACTAATGAGAAATAAAAGTCATCAAAATAAAAATACAAAATTAAACTCAGTGGAAACATTTCAACTGGCTAGAACTGTGCAGAATGGGGAGTTCATCATCCTCCCTAATCAGAGGGGGCTACCTCTGGAAATGCTTCTTGATGTCAACTTGAGCAGCAAATCCTAGCAGTACATAATCAGGAATTTCAGATGTGTCAATCTTCTTGACAGCTACTCACCATCCAGTGCTTATGTGTGTTGAGTTTGCAGTGCGGGTGTCCCCAACATACCCCACGGTAAGTTGAGGCTTTAACTTCCTTAGAAACAGTGTTTGTTGCGAGGAATCTGCTACAGTTTATCTATTTCTTAATAAAGCTTAAAATCAAACATAAAAAAAATTATACCAATACTAGAAGCTTAACTGCCTCCTGTAAGGGAGCATGCTATTAAATGTGATGCCCACAACCAGTCCCTAAAACCAGAGCCCATAATCCCGCGGAAGCCACATCATATCAGAAATCAGGAAGGGAGTCCAGGAAGAGACACAGATGAGACAGCAGAAAACAGGGCCAGTAATCCAGGTTATTAAACAAACATTACAAACACACTGTGTATGGGGGGTTGGGAGGACCACGGACTGAATTAAAAACTAAAGTTGCGCAGACTAGTAATTACCCTCGGCAAGTTGGCAGGCAGTGAGGCTCAAATAAATCAGAGAGGTTAGAATTATTTTAATTTTACACACTTGCCGTAAAAAACTGAACGCTGAACTTTTACAGGCACCGTCTCAAATTGTACCTGTGGGGTCTGGATGAGAAATGTCCCTCGTAGGCTTCTGTCTTGACATTTGGTCCTCAGCTGGTGAGCTGTTTGGGAGGTTGTGGGACTGTTCAGATGTGTAGCTTTGCTGGAAGAAGAGGGTCACTGGCTTGGCCCTGACGTTTCCAAACTGTGGCCCCCGTTTCCTGTTTACTCCCTTCTTGACTACACATGCAATGGGAATAGCAGCACTTTCTCTGCCATGGTGCAATTGTATCTCCCTGCACCGTAAGCCAAAGGACAAAACCAAGGGAAAAGCCTCTTCTTCCTTTAAATGGCTTCTTATCAGAATTTTTCTTTTTTCTTTTCTTTTCTTTTTTCCCCCACAGCAATGAGACAAGTATCTAAACGTACCAAACAGAATGAATTTTTTAAGGGCAAATATAACACGATATGTGTGATTCGTGTGCCATAAGCTACACCGAGAGAGAAATCTGGAACTGCCTTAGTACATGAAGAAATCCCACCTTCATTGTCAGAAACATTCACCAACCTCAATTTTCTGTTGGTTCTTTCTCTTCTATGTGCTTGATGTTCTGACTAATGGGGTCTCATCAGCTGTGGAGCGACTGACCTTCCCAGCCAATCACAGAGCAAACAGCTTACCCATCGTGCCCCACTCGCAGGCAAGGCTTCACGGGATCCCCTGCTCCAGTCTTCTCTTCCACTCCAGGAAACAGGAATCTTCTGTCTTAAGCATCCCAGACTGGGGACCAGACGACTGGCGATAGATGTTCCACTCAGAGCTACTGGAAAGTAGTGAACCAACTAGATTGATCCCGATTACCAGATGCATATTGCCTTTGCAGGAAGCCTGGCTGCTTTCTGCTCAAGCTCCTCCCATCGTTGTTTCCCTTGGGGAAGATGCAGGTAGCGCCCTGTTGAATCAACAGCTCTCAAGAACTGATCTGTTGGCCTGGGTTTGCATGCATAGTAACCAAACCTACAACTCAAAGCTAAGACTTGACTTATCCCTTTGTTAATTTATAGTTTCAATAGAATACTTATCAAAATTGAGACTTTTTTCTTTTAGAAAGCAAGAAAATGAAGGTCTAGAGATATATCTTGGTAGCAGAGTACATATCTAGGTATGTAAAGCGCTGGATTCAAACCTCAACAACACACACACACACATAAAAACACACACAAACACACAGACACACAGACACACACACCGACAGACATACACAAAGATAGACACACACACACACACATACACACAGAGACACACACCAACAGACACACACACATACAGACATACACGCACAACACACACACTCATATGTGTGTACAACTCTAAATCAGGGGTTCACAACCTGTGGGTCCCAACCCCTTTGGGGTTAGTATATCTGATATCTTGCATAATAGATATTTACTTTGTGATTCCCAACACTAGCAAAATTACAGTTATGAAGTAGCAACAGAACACTTTTCTGGTTGAGGGTCCGCACATGAGAAACTGTATTCAAGGTTTGCAGCATGAGGAAAGTTAAGAACCTCTGCTCCCAAGTTTATGGAAACTCAAATGACAAAGAACTGTTAAAAAGAATCAACTAAAAATCTGCGAGGAACGTATTTAAAGCAACATGGAGAAAACTTGTGCGCGTTTAGATATCATTTCACAAGATGCAAAAGTGTAGCATGAAAGACTGCTGTTAAACAGGTGGACTGCATAACAATGAAGCATATTTGTTGCCCAGAGAATCCTGGTGACAGAGTGAAATAGCCAAGCCACAAGCAGAGAATGCATTTATGAGTAGTAGAAGAGGACATGAATCTTAATAGGCTAAAAAAAAAATAAACAAAGATTTGCACCTCGGAAATAACAACAACAACAACAACAACAACAACAATAATAATAATAAGTAATTGAGCTAGTGCTCCAGTTGAAGCTTCACACCTACTGACCAGCATTCGCCGTGCTGAAAGGTGCTCCACAGGGCTACCTGAGGAGAGGAGCAACCCAGCTGTGAACCCTTCGAGCTCCCACACTGACCTGCCTATGAGAAAACTGGTACAATCAGCACACATTTTATGGGCATAGCCAACTGCTTTTAGGGGATTGACGGCCCACTCCTTGTGAGGTAACTCATACCAAATACTACTGAAGTGGCCTAGAATTTGAGACTAGGGAGATCATAGGCCTAGGGGAATACTTAACTGTCTTATTGTGCTGAAGGAACAGAGCGATAAAACAGCCCCTAATGGCATGCTGCTGTATCAGTAGATCAGGATGCTGTTCAACCCTCATCAGAGAAGCTTCTTACAGTAAAAGGCAATTAAACTCAAAGACCTGCAACTGGACATTGTGTGGAGGGTAAGAGACTTTAGAGCACTCAGGCCAAAGAGAGGGAGATCTTCATCAAACCCCACACCTCCCCTTAAAGCTCAGGGAGTGACACACAAGAGAAAGTGGAAATATTGTCAGAGCCAGAGGTGACGGGTGATGCCATAGAATCAGAGTCTTCCTGGTACAAGACTGTACACATATGAAATCGCAGGGGCCGTGACAGCATGCCCACGACCTGTCCAAGTTCAAGCCAGACAGAATCCTGGCATGGAGAAGCAGAAGTGGACACAAAATCCCACCCCTATCCAAGGAGCTATTTGCAACTGACAACTTCTGGAGAGAAAGTCAGTTTTCTTCAATGGAGTGACAGGGTGTATCAACCACACTCCAAGGCAGGCCTCATGCTTGGGAGCAGTTTTGTGCATTTCTTTCTATTTACTTATTTATCTATTTATTTATTTATTTTTTAGAGAGAAATAGCATAAAGTTGGATGGGCAGGAAGGGGGAGGACCTGACAGAAGGATAGATATATCACAAAATATATTGTATGAAACTCTCAAAATATAAAAACATAATAATAAAAACAATAATAATTTACAAGAGCAGTACACAATAGTTTACAGTTAAGTAAAATAACTTAGAAACATGTGAAGGAGAGACACTTCACCATAGCGGGTAAGTGTGTGTTCTAGTTAGCTTTAAATGTCAATCTAACTCAGCCCAGAGTCACCTGAGAAGGGACTCCCGATTGAGTTTTCACCCAGATCGTACTGTCCTGTGGGCATGTCTGTAGGGGTCACTGTCATTACTGCTAACTGATATAAGAGCACCAGGCCCATTATGTGGGATATGAGGACAGATGAAGAAGCTAGATAGTGTGTAGGTATGGTCATGTTCCACTGTGTACCAGCATGAAATTTTCAAGATTAAAGGAGTACATTGGAAACTTTACCCTGGATAAAGTTCAGAAGTAATCACTAAGGAGACTCTTTGGAGCTACTAAATTGTGTGTGTGATGTACAATGTGACTGCCTGATATTCAGGGGAAGACAGATTTTTTTCAACGGAATCTTAGAAAGCACAGATGTCAAGGTAAAAGTGATAGAGCGAGTGTGCCCTAAATTAGATCCTCTTTCCGAAAAGACACCAAACTGAGGATGCAGAGATGTACACAGAAAAAGACTTTCAGGAGACAAAAGCCTGACAGTAAAAATGTCACTGTAAGCATGCAAGTCGCTTCTGCCAAGGCCTTTGGATTCCCGGTGAGAAAATTAAGGAGAAACGCTGGTACAGCCTATGGAAGGCCATTCCAGGACAGACAAGCTGAATGGGCAAGTGATCTGCAAAAGACACTGTGGGAACTACTTTGTTGTCAACTTGACACAAACCAGGGTCTGGTGGGAAGAGGTAACCTTGACCGAGAAAACATTTCTATCACACTGACCCGTAGGCAAGCATGTGGGAGGGCACAGTCCATCATGACTGATACCAGCCCTGAGTAGCTAATTGTGAGTGCTGTAAGAAAGCAAGGTAAGCAAGCTATGGGAGCAGGTCAGTAAGGAGCATTCCTCCAGGGCCTCTGCTTCAGTTCCTGCCTCCAGGTTCCTGCCTTGAGCTTCTTTCCTGACTTCTCTTCCTGATGGACTATAGACTGCAAGATGAAATCAACCTTTTTCTAATCCAAGTTTCTTTAGTGGTTATTTTAGCAATAGAAAGCAAGTGAAGTTACCAAAGCTATATAGAAATAAGACTCACATTGTGGTAGCCAGGAAGATAACTACACAAATGTCCAGACATAAAGGCCAACAGTTTGGTCATTGTTCGGGATGCTATGTTTACAAATGTCCTCACTCCTCCCCTTAAAGCTCATGGAGCGATGCAGAAGAGAAGGTGAAAATATTTTAAGAGCCAGGGGATGGTGGGTGACTCCATAGCCATCTTCATCCTTGGTTTGTCCCCTGGAGTCACCTTGGGTGTGGGGACAGGCTGGGGGGACTCTTCTGATTACAGCTATAGATGGCTTAACTGGATGAGTGCATTTCATGAAGTTCTCTGTGAACGTGCTATACCCTGAGCTGGATATCTGCAGAGTAACAGATGTCTCTGCAACCCGTGATTTATATACTAAATTAAATGCTCTCCAATATGATTAACAGCCGTATCACTGCTCCACAAATGGAGAAACAGAGGGCCTGAGAAGTTACGTGACATCCCGCTTCCCTGAACAAGGAAGAGGCAGGGTGTGTGGAGACCAAGCACGTCCCATGAAATGCACTTTTGCTTTCCATTTTATGAGTGGAAAGTTGGAACATATTTGAAAATAGAAGAATCGGATCATGAACGCCCTGTGCTCTCTCAGAATTCACAAGACCAATCAGTAGCCAAGCCTGGTTTCTTTTATTCAATCCTGAGGCTTTGCTGTGCCTCCACCCACCCACCCACCCCATCCTGGGCTATTATTTTTCAAGCCATATCCTAAGGAGAACATGCTTTCATCTTAAAGGACATAATTCAGAAACATAAATTCTTTCTGTGAATAGAACCCCTTGTGGATTACTTCATCATGTTCAAGCTCCATTCAGAGACTTCAACCATCGGTTTTTATGATCAGCAAATACGCTGCAGGTGTCTGTGTTTTCTGAGCTTTCTTAAGTGCTTCTAGCAACCTAAATGTTTGTCCCCTGTGCTCAAGACTACTGGAGCATACACAGGCAGCTGTGCCTGGGGACTGGTCTGTCTGTCTGTCTGTCTGTCTGTCTATTAAGGTTCTTGGTTCCCTTAATTTCTTTGTCTGACAACTTAATTCTTCTTCCTCTCATAGATTTTTTTTCTTTTTTCTACTTTATTTACATTTCAAATGTTTTCCCCTTTCCAGATCTCCCCTTTGGAACCTCCCTATTCCCTTCCCCCTCCCCTGCCTCTATTGGGGTATTCCCCCACCAACCCACCCACTCTTGTCATCCCTCCTTGGCATTCTCCTATACTGGGGGATCTAATACCCTCAGGTCCAAGGGCCTCTCCTCCCCCTGATGTCTTACAAGACCCTCCTCTGCCGCATATGTGGCCAGCACCATGGGTCACTCCATGTGTATTCTTTGGTTGGTGGATCAGTCTCCAGGAGTACCAGGGGGTCAGGCCAGTTGCCACTGTTGCTGCCTTTCTGGAGATGCAAACTCCCTCAGCTCCTTCAGTCCCTTCTCCAAGTCCTCCATCTGGGACCTCCCACTCCTTCCTACTGTTGCTGTGAAGTGACTCTTGGGTATTTCGAACTCTTAGGCTAATAACCACTTAACAGTGAGTACATACCATGTTCATTCTTTTGTGACTGCGTTACCTCACTCTGCTGGAGACTCACCCTGCATTTCCCTGGACCTGGATTTCTATTTTTCCCAAGGAATTTTGTTTGTTTGTTTGTTTGACAATTACACACACATGTACACACACACACACACCTGCACAGCATCTTCAGGTGCTGGGATCTCTGGGTACCTGGATTTTGCTGACTGAATCGCCATGGTATGATGTAGGTTATTCACATGCCCTGTGCAATTCCTAGAAACTGAAGCTTCTGGAAATGTGATTACATTTTGTTGTTTTAGTTTTTACTCTGTCAAGATGGAAGCATCTCATGGGTACCATATTGCATCTCTACAGTAAGTCATACTGTGTCCACATGATTCTAATTTTGTGCCAACAACTATTAGCATTTATTGTCTACAGCCACTGATCATGAGACCTGAAACAGTGTGATATTCAGATTTCATAATTTCTCATTTTATAAAGAGAACCTTCTGCCCGTGCCAGCTTGTTACTTTGAGGTAAATTCAGATGCAGGAAGACAAGAACATAGATAGCTTCCTGATACAAGATTCAGGTTAAATGCATCCCTTGCCTGCCGTCCTCCACAGTTGGTCGATGAGATTTGTACAGTGATACTGCCGACTCACTGATTTAAATGTCTGATGTTTCCCAACGCCCGGTGCTTCAAGTCTGTATTGATCTCTGGGTTATTTTCTGAGGAAGCTTCTCCAACCTTGAGTACCTTTAGCACCTTCCACTGTTAGCTCTGAAGAAAAAATCTGGGCTCTAAAGCATCCCCTGTCCTGGACTTGCCAAGGTCAGCCCTTCAAGGCTGTGTTTCCGTTTAGTGGGAAGTGGTGTTTCAACTCCTAAACCAAAGCTCTGCCTGTGCTTGGAATCCCAAGCTGTAGCACTTAGAAAGGAAGAAGGCAAAGGGCACAGACTCATGCACACAGACCAAAGCCACACAACGGGGCTTTCACCTGTGTAACTAGTTATCATGGTTAACATAAATTAGCTGGAGCATCCCAGCAGGGGACAGACAAGAAGCTGTTGATCTTGAAAAGGAGGAAGAAAGAAATAGAAGGAAAGAAGGGAGGAAGGAAGGTGGGGGAGGGGAAAACAGGAAGGAAGAAGGAAGAGGAAATGAGGGAAAATGGAAGAAAGATAAGAGAGAGAGGAAGGAAAGGCGTTAGAGAAGGAAGCAGAGAGCAGGCAGGCAGTGGGTCGTGTTTTATGGACTGAGACCTGTAATTGATTGAACTTTTCTCATCTACTGTCCAATAAGTTAATAAACACCATTTTTAAAGGAAAGAAATACTGGCAAATCCATAGAGAAAGTAGGTCAGTGGCTTGCTGTGGCTGCAGGAATGGAGGGTGACTGCTAATGAGGCGGGATTTTATGGACTGATGACAATCTCCTGGGATTAGGCTGTGGAGCCGTGAATGCATGTGAGTGCATGTGCTCTTCATAAGTTAAACTTTATGGCATGGGAGCATCTCCTTGGTCTAACAAAAGCAGCAAGAATCAGTTCCCCTACCTCTTGGATTCAGATCTGAGACTTGACAAATGAATTTAGGTCTATGGCAGTATTGAGAACTTTAGGCATCTGAGAGTCTGTGGCTAGGGCTTAGACAAAGTAGCTTTGGAAGGTGGCACCTGACTTCCTACTTGGTTGTCAGAAGCAATGCTTATGGGCTACTGATCAACGAAGAAAATTAAATATGTTAGGCTTTGTGTAACATGTGAGAAATCAGATCAGATATAGCACTCTTCCATGTTTCAATACATTGGTATCTGTGCACTAGGATGCCCTGTTTCTCTGCAGTTCACATCACTCTAGCTGCACACTTTGAGCACATCAGTGCAGATATGGAGGCAAGAGACAAGGATAAAGGTGAGGCTCCCTCATGGTCATTGAGAAGGGGGTGGTTCTAACTTGCAGCACTGAGCATGGTAACAAGCAAGCTGTGAACAGTGGGTAGATGAGACCTGTCTTATAGGGTTTCATTACTAGGAGGAGATGCCATGACCACATCAACTCTTATAAAAGAAAACATTGAACTGGGGCTGGCTTACAGTTCAGAGATTTAGTCCATTGTCATCATGGAAGTGTGGCAGCACAGGGTAGACATCGTACTGGAAGAGAAACTATCACACTGCACGTGACTTGATGTGGCTTGAGCTTCTGAGACCTCAAAGCCTAACCCCCCCCCCCCCCAGTAATACACTTTATCCAACAAAGCCACATCTCTTCCAGCAAGGCCTTCTAATAGTGTCACTCCCTATGGGCCTATGGGGGCCATTTTTGTTCAAATCACAGCAAGCCTCTCCAAAGCAAAAAGAATGAGAGCCTCAATTTAGCTCCAACCTGGATGCTATTTGTCCCCTAGAGCATCAGAAGCGAAAGTACCTTCACTGAGAAGTGAGATCAAAATCCTCTTTTCCCTGTGGCTGTCTCAATATCCTTTTCCTAAGGGGCCTAGAGCCTCTGCTTTGCTGTTTCATCTCTCAGCCCTTAAATGGCCCTAATTCTCTGAGCTCTTGTCTTTCTTCTCTTCAGAGAGCAAGTTCTGTGTTCTAGGCAAATCACCTAACTCGTGCTTCTTTGTCTATTGTTCTCTTCCTGCTGACATCCAAATAAGGTCTACACCCAGACTCCCAGAAGCCAGGCTGGCAGATGGGAGCCAGAGCTGGAGAAGGCACTGTGTCATCGGCAGTGGTAGCAATCAGGACTTTCTCCATTCTTGAGGGTCATTCCCTGCTCCTGGCAGCTCCTCTTCAATGCTCTTGGGACTGAGAAAAAAACACCTCTTCTTTGCCTCCCCTGGCTCTAGGAACATGACTCAGTTTCTCTCAGGTACTCTTTATTACTTGTTCCTACCTTTTCTTCTTGCTCCTTCAGCCCTGCAGTTCCTATGTAGCCAAGTCCCCATGTTACATTCTATCTGTTGAAACTCATGTCATTTCTTTCTTCAGTTGAACCTGACTATTCAAACAGGTAACACAGCAAGAGTTACATCCCAGAAAACTGGCCCTGGAGATGGGATTCTGGGCTTGATTTGGTCACATCCTTTGCCTTTAATGTAACATTGAACTCAAATGCACTGGGCTGATAGCAATGTGGAAATGGAGGGTGGGGGACAGTCATTGAATGCGTCAAGGGACCAGATGGCTGTGTCTCCTGAGCACCACGGTGTAGCATCGAAAAGTTGGCTTTCACCCCTCCAACCACTACATCATGGACTGGGGTAGGAGAGTACCAAATTTGAGACTATGGAGTTCCGTTCTAACAATGTTCAAGGCTCAAGGGGATCCCAGAGTTCCCTCAATGTCATGTTCTTTCCTTCTCTGCAGAAGGATCTCAATAGGCAGAGCCAAGGTGCATCTGCCCAGGTTTCAGTTGCCAGCATGATTTAGTGAGTCCATGTCTTCTGTAAGGGAGAGCTGACTGAGAAAATGCTGAGTGTTAAGACCCAAACAGGGAGCATCTGGAAATAATGTTGGAAACTTCCCTTAAAATTAATTTACTTTTATTTTCATGTACTTAATGTGTGCTCATGTGGAAATACATATCCCACCGAGGCCAGAAAAGAGCTGAAAAACCTCAATGGAACTGGAGTTACAGGCAGTTCTGTGCTGCCTGATGTGGGTGCTATGGGCTGAACCTGAGTCTTCTACAAGAGCACTGTATGCACTTGTGCACTGAATCATCTCTTTAGCCCCTAACAACGGGGCTCTTAAACCTCCAGTTCTCTCTGCAGATCCCTTACCAGCAGAAGTCACTCTGAGAAGTTCAGCTAACCTGTCCTTGTTTGACAACATTGCAGTATGCTTCCCTGAGACAACTGGCTTCCAAAAGGGTGTCAATCTCACCAAAATGGACCTCCTCATCCCACTGCCTACAGGAGAATCTGTGGCTCCACCCTACAGCAGGACAAGTTTCAAATCTGGCCTGAGAGAAAGCACACAGCAAATGGTGAAAAAAAAAAAAAAACCGTGAGATTTTGCTAATTTTCACCAGCAGAAATGTGAGGAATATATGTGGAAATGAACTTGAAGAGTGTCAGACCAAAGAGGATTGAAGACAAATTGAGATCAACCAAGTTTCTGGATTTCAAGGCCCCCATCAGAGATTCCAGACTGATGTGTAGCTCAAAAAGATGGAAGAGTTTCCAAGTATTTTCGTGATTGATCGAGCAATTACTTGGTTGAGCCCACCAGTGACTTAGATCCATTCGATATTCCAAGTGTCTCCTGGTATCTCATAGGAAAAGAATACAGTGGGACTGGGCAGATGGCTCAGTCAGTATGACACATGGCATGAATGTATGAGGACCCGAGTTTCATCCCCAGCATCCATGTAAAAATGCCAGGCATAGTTATGGGTATCTATGACTCTAGCATTGGGGAAGTGAGGACAGAGGGATTCCTGAAGCTTGGAAGACAAGGTAGACAGCAATTGTGGGAGGGAGATACCTGACACCCACTGACCTCTGACCTAGACACACACACACACACAGAGGTTCACACACATACACAGACACATAGGCACTCACACCACATGCATACACACACACAGAGGTTCACACACAAAGGTTCACACACATACACACCTACACACACAGGATTACACACACACACAGGCACCCACTCACACACATACACACATAGGCACCCACACATTCATAGGCACACAGGCATTCACACACATACACACATACACATGTACACATAGCCATTCACATACACACACATACACATGTACACACACAGGAACTCACCCACTCATACACACACAGGCATTCACACACACAGGCATTCACACACACATACATGAATACACACACGCTCTCATACACACAAAGGCTCACACAATCACATACATACATGTACACACACAGGCATTCACACACTCACACACACACAGTATTCATACATCCGTATCCACACAGGCATGCACACATACATAAACATGTATACACACAAAACATACAAACACACATACACACACACACACACACACACACACACACGCACATGCACATTCCACACCTCGATGTCATAAAAATCAAAAAGTTGTTCCAAAGCCTGCAACACAGTTAGTGGGAGAGGCTTTCCCACGGTGAAGATTTCCTTGCTTGTGAAGGGACACAGCAAGCTTCCCATAAACAGCACTTCTCCTTCCTGGCTCCACGGCTGCAATTTGATTTATAAAAATTCAATTTACACAGAACTTCCAAGAGAGACATTTGTTGTGGAAAGTGGGGTATTTGACATTTGGTCCTGAGATCGATATGTCTGGGGACTGTTTGGAGTTGAGGACAAATGGCAGCGTTTCGGCTCGCCATGGGCACAGGTGGGCCCCGCACAGAGCCAGCCGAATGGCAGGCGGGCAGTGAGTGGTTTCCCATTACACACCATTGGGTCAGTGGCAAGCAATAAATCCGTGCGGGGCCAGCACCTAGCCAGGCAGTTTCAGGAAGTCTATAAAGGGTGTATTTACAGAACTGTGCCAAATTGTTATGGGGATTTAAAAAAAATCAATCGTCTGATCTATCTACTCTTGTAGAGAGCCTGCCTCATAGGAAATGACCAATGACTACTGTCCAAAATAATGATGATGAAGATAATAAGACTATCATGCATCACTGTTGGCAGCTGCGATCTTCAAACACAGACTGGACTATCTCCATCTGTGTTTGGGAGGACCGGCTCTGGCTCCTCTGGGATTTAGGTGTGTAATTTCAGATGTGTCTCTTTATTCACAGACTCAATGGTATATAGATTTTCGCGAGTCCTGGGGAAGTGCTGGAAGGTACATATTTGACCCTTTCCTCCTCCGTCCAATCATAGAAAGAAAAATGTTAGCCGGATAATATTGAAGTGTGTGAAAGCTATGAAGTCTAAATGGATGAAAATTGAGTAATTATCTTTTGGAAATTTTTGCAAAATGAATCATCCAATCATCACTTCAGAGGCATAAATGTGTGAGGGAGAGTTTATGCCTCAGCAAACCAGGCCTCGATGGAAGCAAGAAATTGGACGGGGGTGGGTGGGGGGTTCTGAGGATGCACAACATTGCTCCTGAAAGACCCCCAACATGCAACAGCAACTTTAGAGCTGGACATGCACCTTTCTTTTGGGATTGGGATGAAGCATCTTCTGTCAGAGAAAAAGGGACACTTCAGAGCATTGAGGAGACTTGCAGCGCAGGGCTGATCCCATGCATTAATGATGTTATCAATAGAATGTGGAATTCTAGAGCAGAAGAAGCCTATTCTGGTGTGCTGCCCAGTCCTGGCTTGTGTCAACATCACTGGGCTTTGTATAAAGCTCAGATAATACCCTACAGCTGTGCACTCATTGTACTGTGTATCATAGTTCCCATGGGTCAGCAGGTAGGATACCAATTCAGTCCAGATATGGGACAGCGGAAGCTAGCCTGAGAAGTGTCCAGTTTTACTTTCATGAAGTCATGGCTCGGCCCACTCCATGCTGGCTGCCTATGGAAAGATTCCTCTCTGGTCCCTCCAGTTGATGTTGTGTGAGTATCTCCTGATGTTGGCTTATGGTGCGACAGCTTTCCTTGTCCCAAGTAGCAAGGAAATTGTCCTACAGCATAAGATATGCCAAATCTAAGCATCACAAGGACCTCTTAGGTGTTAGCAAGCTTGATGGGGGAAAGACTACAGGTGTGTGCTGCTACAAGTCAGAGGTATTCCAGTGTTGCAGACAAGGGACCAATAGAGACCTCAACTGTCCAACACAGATGGAAAGTTAGATCAACGGAGAGGTAGTGGAGGTTGCAGTGAGTGTTTCTAGACCAGTGGCTCTCAACTTTCCTACTGCTACAGTCATTTAATGCTCCTCATGTGGTGATGATCCCCAACCAAAAAATTATTTCATTGCTACTTCGTAACTGTAATGTTACTATTGTTATGAATGGTAGGGTAGCTATCGAAATGCAGTCCCCAAAGGGGTTGCTACCCACAGGTTGAGAACCTCTGCTCTAGAGCCTCACAGAGTTGTGATCATCTTTAGAGTACTCACTTCCCATGGCATCTTCCTTCTGTGACAACAAGAGGGGCAGTGTCCCTCACCAGAGCCATTTCTCAACTGGAGCCCCGTTTTCCCCTCTACCAACGTCCCCCATAGACTGTGAAGGAAACGACTTTCCCAAACACTGCGGGTCCATTTAGCTACCCCTCATTGTCAAAACAAGAGAAAAAGAAGGATGAAACAAATCACCTCTATCTTACCTGTTCAGAAGAACTGTACCTACCTAATGAAACAAACAAAAACAAACCTGAATCTTCCACCAGAAGAGCTCAGCGCTGCAAGCCACACCTGCCCAAAGGCTGAACAAGGATGTAGAGATAGCCACAGTCACAGCTCAGAGGTGCTAGACGCAGATGTATATACAATGTATTTTGACCACACTCACTCCTGGTCCTGTAAAAAACCCTGGTGAAACACATTGGGTGACTTAAAAGAAAGGTAAAATTATAAGACCAACTGGTTGGGAAGAGAAAAGGAATGAGTGGGAGGGGACAAAGGAGGTGACAAGGGAGAATATGATCAACATATGTTATACACATGTATGAACATGTCCTAATGAGACTCATTACCGTGCATAATTAATATATGCTGATAAAAGCATTAAAAAGTCCCAGTGAATCTGTAATGAGGTAACTCCACACAAAGACAATGAAACAGACTGAGCTGGGTGTGGGGCTCACTGGGAATGGTTGGCAACTCGGAAGAGATGGGAGGGAGGAGGAGGATAAATCTGGCTGCTCAACTCTTGAGCGACTCACAGAGTACAGTAAAGAGCGGCAGCTCCTCTGCCTTGTCCCATGAGCCTCTGCGCCCAGCACAACTCCAGGGAAGTAGTGAGCCTGCTGTTCACCTCCTCTCTGTTTCTAGGCTGGGTGTCTCATTCAAACAATAACCACTTATATGGTAAATCTTATAGCATCAAGGGCCCAGATGTGGTGGCACTGGGAATGGTAAGCTTGCCTAGTGCTGTGTTCTGAAAAAGCAGGTAGTGAGCTGGACTCTGTAGGTGACAAGAGCCACTTCTAGTAGGAGAGGAGTCTGCGAGGACTCCAGAGCCTGAGCAGGAGGCCTCCCTGTGCCCAAAATAATCAGTGTAAAGTTACCAGGAAAGGAAGAGGCCTATCCCAGGCCTCTGGGATCAAGTCCAAGATCACATTTCTCAAAGGGCACAACAGGAAGGAGACCCAGCTGTTGCAGATCAACGTGGTGTTGAGAACACCCCTCTTCCCTTGCCCTGCTTCCCAGCCCTCATGGTGTGAGACCACTGAGCAGCATCCCTGTACAGTCTCTAGCGACATCTTTTTGCTGGTCCTCTAAAGGGGACCTGAAAACATAATAAGCACATTCAACTGTGTCTTCATCTTCCCTCACAGGCAAACAAGATGTGGGTCATCCTCCTAGCTCCTGGGGAAAGCACACCTCAGTAGTACGAGGGCCTGCCATCCCCCACATTCCAGCTATGAGAAAGCAAGACCGCTATCTCCACGTGGGTCTTGCCCTCTCCCCAAACTCTGAAAGCACATGGTCCTCTACTGACATTGGGGCTATAGGGTATTGTTTTTGTTTTTAATATATATACCTCAAAGGAATATGGCCAAATTGTCCCTCCAATAATGAGTCAGAAAAGATAAATATGAAAGGCTTCAGGTTAATTCTAAGGAGCTTAATTATTCTTTTTCCCCACCTTGGGATACATTCTTTCCAAAATGAGTCTCTCTATCTTCCTTCTGTTATGGCAGCCCCCCCTGGCATGGCAAAAGTTTATTTTGGGCTTGGGGAATGAATTTGTAATTAAAACACTTGCTGTCACAATCACACGCATTTGCATAATAGGGGCTCTTCATTAAAGCAGAGAATAAAATCAGTCTGATAATCAAATCAGTTCATCTGCTATTTATTTAAGGATGTTGCCAACCATGGAGGCTGGGCATGTGGGCAGAAGGGACAGGTGGGGAGGCCTGGGGACCCGTCCTCTGGGCTTGCTGCCAACGGATGTACTCAGAGGAAGGATCTGGCCTCCTTGACTGCTGAGTGGGAAAGTTCTGACAGGCTCTCCCCCAGGCCCACGAGCCACAGCGTGCGCTCTGACTCCTTAGCATTTTCATGCAGGGGCATTCATTCTGAGCATAAAATGGCTCTCTTCAAGTCAGAATTCCTCAGCATCCCACAAGAGAACTGTCTAGGAAGGGCCATGCAGCAGATGTGTAACCACCACCTATCTATATCATACTCGTGCACAAGGAAGCATGCACACATTTCACAGAGCGTGTGCACACACACACATGCACTAACATGCACACCATGCACACGGCACATGTCATAACCACCTGTGTGTTGTGTAAACACATGTGTGTGTACAGCACATCTGCTCATACATACAAGAGAATAGGTATTAGTACAAATTGTCCATGTGACACCTGTATAGATACATGTACATATGAATGCATACATTGTGACAGAAGGAGAGTCATCAAGCTCCCTGCTGAGGCATTTGGCTCCTCCTGAGATCTTGTCCAGTCTTTCCACCTGTGATGGCTCATCTGCATTGTCCACTTTACTGGATTTGGAGTCACCTAGAAGACACTCTAAGTGTATCAGCAGACATTTTTCAGAGAAGTTTAACCGAGAACAGAAGAATGGAATGACATTTTTTGATGGGCTGGTGTCCCTGACTAGGGTTTTTGTTTGTTGGTTTGTTATATATATATATATATATATATATATATATATATATACATACATACATACACATACATATAACATATTATAGCTCTGATTGTGGCTTACAGCTGAGGTTGGTGACCATGGCAGAAGCAATAATGTCACCAGGCTCTCCAGGTCTGGACCTCATAGTTGCATTTCAGAGGGACTTGGTTGGACCCCTTCCCCACTCACCCGGCCACTGGCTGCTGCTTTGCAGACTCCATTCAAGTCCTGAGCTCATCAGGAAATTAATGAATTCTGTACTTTTTTCCTTTGCACTAAGGCCCTTTGAAGTCTTTTTTTTTTCTTTAATGTCAAAACAAAACCAAAGTGAGAGTCTTTTGATAAGAGAAGAACGCTCACATTGGACAGCCAGTGAGACACCAAGGCACAGACTCGGGAGTAAGTTCCTGTATGCGCAGACACTCTTTAAACAAGACAAAGTCAAATGAGATCTGGTGCAGGAAGGGCTCTGTCCTCAGGGCTTTCCAGCACTGGAGTGAAACCTCATGAGTTACCCCCTGGTTGAACCAAATGGCCATTCATAAATGGCCCAGTCTCCCAAATCACATCCCCAGAATGTTCTCTTTGAAACTGTCTCATCACCTAGCAGCCCACTCCGACTGAAAGCCACTTCTCTAACAGCTCTAGACAAAGTCCCTTGAAAGTCAACAGGGAAAGTGGCTAGGGGTTTCAAAGGACAAGCCCTCCACCATGGTCATGTGTGAACATAGAGTCTTCTTAGACAGCTGTTCTGCCCAGAGCCTAAATGACATTGCATGGCCCCCGGGGTCACATCCTGTGCGTGTCACCTTCCCAGACTCCATTCATCCTGAGATGGGCAGTCATAATGTCCTCTACTCTGACAATGTCTGTTAACGGCATGGTGTGTCCACCCCCATGCTGAACACAATGCTCTCCTAATTCCTGACTGTTGTCTCTTCTAACAGGGCTTTTAGCTAGTCCTTAAGCCTAACTCTTTTTATCTTCTTCTGACTAGGCTAGCATGGCGGCTGGTATTTCTAAACCCCACTCCAGCTCTGCAGGAACATCTGCCCTCTCTCTTCTGAAAATGGACAAGAGTGTTCTCTGCCAAGACTCCGTACTGCACCCTGCCTTATTCAACACCTTCAATGCTGCACAGGACCTGACAGTGGGGATCTTCTAGAACTGCCCACACCTGCCATCTCTATTTGCTACTCAGTCCTTAGCCGTAGGCATCTCATCATGATTAGCTGTTGAGACCTGGGGTCTCTCAGGAAGGACAGTTGCCTCAGAGTTCAGAAGCCCCAGAGCCAGAGCTCTCGTTGTTCCTACCATACACAGCCACTTGCCCTTCCAGGATGGATCGATCTATCACTGCACCATCCTGGACTCTTGGTGACATCATGCGTGATCTCATCTCTTCTGAACCACCACCCAGGCCAGCAAATGACCTCTGAAGCTAGACTGTGCAGGCATTCAGAGAGACACTGGAGCCCAGGGAACATACTTCTGGGTCCCCTGAGGAGTTCAGGAGACACATAGCTATAAGCAATGAGAACAGTCCCACAGCCACAGGAAGAACAAGCTGTGAGTCAAGATGACACATTGGACCTCCAAGACCAGGAGAGGTCACAGGAGAGGGAGGGACGATTAGTTACACAAGGGGGACAATGTTGATCTTATTGCAGATGGGAGGCTGCACCAAGGCAGGAAACAGTGTGTGTGCACTCAGAAAGACAAAGCAATGAGGTCATGGAGAAACCTCTATGGAGCCACTGGTGGAGGCGTCCACTAATACGTCCTTCCAGACAACAGTGAGCAACAGAAAACAATGCCATGCATTTAAAAACCCCATTACTTTACATATATACGTATGTACATACAGAAATAAAATCCCATTACTTACGAATCTGAAACAAGAGGATAACTATAAATTTCAAGCCAATCTTTGCTATGAAATGCATGGGCTTGGAGTATATTTGAGACCTTATCAAAATAAAAACAATAACATTATGGACGTGGCTTCTGAGGATCAAAGACCTATCCTCTCTCTTCACAGGTAAACTAAGTAACTGACTGATCAGCTCAGGGCATTTTGTTCTTGTCTTTAAAAACAAGCTCATTTCCAAGAGCTGAGGTTCCACATATTGACTGGTCTTAGTGAATAACAAATGTTACAAAATAGCCAGGCACTGGTGGTGCACACCTTTAATTCCAACACTTGGGAGGCAGAGGCAGGCGGATCTCTGTGAGTCCAAGGCCAACCTGGTCTACAGAGCAAGATCCAAGAGCCAGGGCTGTCCTGTTGAGTGGGGTGTGTGTTACTTTTTACTTATTGTATTTTAGTGTACATGTGGGTATATGTGGTGTGTGTGTGTGTGTGTGTGTGTGTGTGTGTGTGTGTGTGTTATTCCTTGAGACCTGGGATTCAGCTTGAAGTGGTACATCTGAAGAGGCCCTGTGGATGATACTTGCTTCACAGAGTTCACCTGTGTGGTGCCCTTCCTAAGTAAAGACAGCACCCCATGCCCCCAGCTTGGTTCTCCACACAGGACTTAGTCTCAGTGACCTTCCGAAATGAGGTTAAGGAAAAAGGTTTGTTCTCCCTCTCTCTCTCACTTCGAGCTGGAGGAAGTGTGTGGTTGACTAGAAGAGGAGGCTACTGGCCAATAGCCAGTGAGGAACAAGAGCCAGCGAGCTACCAACACTGGAACAGCTGAATTTGCCAGGGTCACACTGGTGAGGTTGAAGCAGACTCTCCCCTGGGACAACCTTCAGATGAGACTCAAATCAAGGCTTTGTCTTGGAAGTGAAAGAATTTGAGGCAGGAGCATCCAGCCAAACCGGGCCCTGAATCTTAAACCACAGATCACTAGAGATAATAGTGGTTTTCAGCCAATAGGAGTTTGGAAAATTTGTTTTGCAGCAGCTCTTCTCAGGACCAGTTTGTTGAGGGCTTACCCAAGGTCGTCTGTCCAAAGCCTTTGTCAGTAAGGTCCTGAAGAAAAGAGCATACTTATTTAGATATTGTCCAACAATTTTATTTTTCTGAAATAAAAACATTCTGTTCTCTGATGAATGGCCTACAAATCCGAGGCTCATGGAGACCCTGAGTCCAAGAATGAGTGTCTTACTGGGAAGGCTCAAGTACAATTCCCAACTCTGACTCACTTGCCACCTTTCATGGCTCAGCATACAAGGCTAGACACAGCATGCCCCAGGCCAGGGTCCAAGGTTCCTCTGGGACCCTCTCTGCTCCTGGATTGGCAGTATTAGACTTCTTCAAAAATGTCTTAAGCTTCTGTCAGCCTGGGCTGGTTTCCGTTGTACTAGAAAATGCCCCTGATGGGGTTACTACTTAGTACTTAGTTTCCGGGTGTCCTCAACTAGGTGTTCCAAGGGAAGTGACCTCTCCACACTAATGGGATCCTAAACCCATATGATGGTACCGTATGAAAGGGCACCAATCCCTGGATGATGGTCTTTGTGATGACTCTTGTCTGTCACCTTGATATACTAGGAAAGAGGGAACCTAAGTAGAAGAATTGCCCCTACCAGTTATGGCCTATTTGTGAGAGACTGTCTTGTTTAATGATTTATGTGATTTATGTGGAAGGGCAAAGCCCACTATGGGCAGCACCATCCCTAGTCAGGAAGGACATGACTGTATAAGAAAGGTAGCTGAATATGAGCCTGGGAGCAAGTCAAAGAACAGTGTTCCTTTAAGAGTTCATTTCGGCTTATACTTGCAGGTCACAGACTATAACTGTGGGAAGTCAGGCCAAGAATCTGGAGGCAGGAACTGAAATATTGGCCATAGAGAAGTACTGCTTACTTGCTTGCTTCCCTCGGCTTGTTCAGTTACCTTTCTTATGCAGCCCAGGCCCACCCTACCTAGAAATAACACCACTCACGGTATGCTCACAGCACCTACCTTTTCCACATCAATTAGCTTTTAAAAAATGCCTCTCAGATGTGCCACAGGTCAATCTAATGGAGGCAGATCCTTAATTCATCTATGCTGACACGAGGCTCACCTTCACGACTGTTGGTGTATGGTCCTCTGTCCAGTATTATTGAACAGAGATGGTCACTTGGTCTGACAGTCCTTTCTGTCTATCATATTTGAGCTCAGGCTGCCCTGGACACCTGCTGCCTGCTCCCATGCTATATCCTTAATCCCCACATATGTGCCTGCTCCACATTCTTTTTGAAAGATAGCATCTATTGATTCACCCCCACAAGGCTGATTCCTCCTACAGTGTTGTGAAATACTGGATGCTTGCAGTGTTGGGCAGTATGGGGCAGCTTCATCAGTTGACCAGCTTCCAGAACCCCCACCCTGGGCACTGAATCTCCTACTGAAAGGCTCAAGTACAGAGATATAACCCACTACCCACATGTGCCAGGTTCAGCTCAGACAGGGCATGTGGGGGTCCCCTGTCACATAATGCAGGCTCCTAGCTGAATAAGTTTTCCTTAGGGGAGCATCAGCCACCTTCTGGTGCAGCCAAAATTACTACCGGGGTACAAGCCCAGACAGGCTTTGTGATGGGGTACCAACGTAGAGATTTGACTTAGTCCACTGTGATACTATCAGAATGTGAAGAAGTTAATGATTAGTGGGTTCTTTCCAGCTTTGCCTGTCTGCCTCTCCCCACTGTGTTTATCTACTTACGTATGAAAATGCAGGTCTTCTTTGCAGGCAGAGTGGAGAAAGGGTGCCTCTTCTCAATGAGGCATTGTGCACATCATTCTATTCAGGCTGGAGCCTCCATCTGGCTCCATCTGAGGAAGGGGGAAATCCTTCAGCTTTCCTCCACACAAAGCCCATGTGAGCAGTGAGTGCTCAGAACCAGAGAGATAAAGAACAGGTATGGCTCAGAGAGGAAGCATTGTCCAAATAACAGAGGACAGAGAAGAGAGACATAGCTGTGGGGTCAGGATGGAGCCAAAAGGGTCATCCAAGGTCCTGATTCTGTAAGTTGAGTGAACCTAAAACAGCCACACTGGAAAGTCTTCACCCAGTACGGATGGAGGCTTCCCCATAGACACAGAGATGGGGCCCCCTTCCTCAGTCTCTATATCCTAGCCCCTCCCTGTGGAAGGCACGGTGCACAGTTAGAGCAGAATGATATAAAATGACTGACGGGAAGGACTAGATACTCAGGTGAGCATCCAATGGCCCTTGTCACCCTTCCTCCTGTGAGGGAATTTGTCACCCTTCCTCCTGTGAGGGAATTTGTCACCCTTCTTCCTGTAAGGGAATGTCAACAGTAAGCAAGCTGATCTTTTTTTAATTTTTTTTTTTTTTTTTTTTTTATTTTTCGAGACAGGGTTTCTTCTCTGTGAAGCCCTGGCTATCCTGGAACTCACTCTGTAGACCAGGCTGGCCTCGAACTCAGAAATCCACCTGCCTCTGCCTCCCAAGTGCTGGGATTAAAGGCGTACTCCATCACTGCCCCGCCAAGCTGATCTTTTATAAGCAGACACAGCTGCATTCCTGAAAATGGAGGTTATTTGACTCGGAAGTCTTGGGCAGCGGACACAGAGCTAAAAGGGGCTCTTCTTGAAAGCTGGAAACTTCCCATGGACTATCACCGACACTTGTCCTTACCAGGTACTCAAGGATCTGCCAATCGCTGTAGTTTGGTGCCACATTCCCGATTATAGTCCCCCTTTAGACCTCCATTTCCAGGTCTTTTCTGAAAGATCTTACAACACAACCAGTGTCCACCCACGCTCAGTGGTCACTCACACCCAGTGTCCACTCTCACCCGGCCTCACCACTAACAGTCTTCTCTATGTGTGATACCTTCACCTCCGCTCACAGCCCAAGGGATCCTGGCTCACTCAGGCCTCTCTAGGTCCCCCAGTGTGACCTAGATCCTGCCTTCTGGCCTTTCCTGCACTCCTTCCTCCACCTCTGAGAGATGCCGATGTGGAATCCCACACGTGGGGATAGTCTTCCCATTTCTCCCTCATCTCCTGAAGGTCCCCTTACTGGGGAGGGGGATGGGGAAGAGAGAGGGAAAGGGGGATAAAGGAGGGAAGACTAGGAGGAAGAGACAGATGGGGGGAGGGGAGGTCCTTAGCTGACTAGTAAACAGATAGAAGGCGTGGCTAGGATATGAAGCAAGGGGCTTCTCCACGAACAGGACCAGAGGTACACAGAGGCCCAGGGTGAGAAGAAGCTAAAGAGTGAGGAAGCCCCAGCTTGGTGGATCACCGGCAGTGTCAGGCTGGGCACACCAGAAAGCAATAAAGACACAGATAATGGGATTTAAAAGGGTCTGTGACTCAGTCAGAACACAAAGTGCCCTGCGAAGCCATGGCGCCCTGCCCCGCTGCGTGCTGCTGTGCCTGGGTCACATCCCCTGCATGGCGTCCCTTTCAGAAATCACAGCTTATTTGAGTCCTTGCAGCCATCATATGTTCTCAGGTCTGCTGCCTTCCTGTGCACGGCATTTTATTTCTCTATTTATAAAACTGTCTACATGAAATTAAAATGTATGAATCTTCCCGAAGTCGGCATACCCTCCCAGCATTGAGAGTTATGTGTATCTCCGCACAAAACCCCAGTTCATCTGTCTGCTCCACACGGCGCGCTGTTATGTGAATATACTGCAATTTGTTTATCCATTTTCCTCGTGATGGATTTCTGCTGTTTTCCAGGATTTCCTTATGTCAAAGTAATTTGAACAGAGAAGTCCAATGTTACATGCATTTCTTCTTATGTGTCTAAAGGTTGGCTTCAAAGGCAGGAGTGGGATTCCAAGGCTGTGGGGCACCCACTTCCCAGGTGCTCAGGGTATCAGGGGTTGAGGACTTGGGAACGCAGCAAAGATCCTACTGTGTCACTTCCTCTGGGGAAGCATCTTCAGACCTAACATCTATCTCTCTGTTAATGAGTTTGGGTACTTTTTCCTATGTGCATTCGAAATCCTGTTTTAGTTTTTTGACCATGCTTCTACTGTGATTTTTTTTTTCTTCATTGCTCTGTGCTTTGGATTCAAACCCAAATTCAAGTATGTGCCCTGTAGATATCACCTCCAAGGTTGTGGTCTGCTGTATGTACACAGAGGTACATGTCTGTAGACCCATATGCTTAGTCTCTAGGGCAGGAGGATTCCTTGAATCAAAGAGTTTGAGACCAACCCAAGCATACATTGTAGCTAAGAGAAAACAAAACAACCAAACAAGAAAAAACGAAAGAAAAGAAAAGAAAAAACACATAGGATATCTTTTTTATATACTCCTATTTTTAAAAATAAAGATTAAGAGTTGGAGAGATTGGTTACGAGCACTTGCTGGTCTTGCCAAGGACCTGGGTTCTATTCCCAGCACCAACATATCAACTCACAATATCTATAACACCAGTCCCAAGGGATATGACACCCTCTTTCTGGCCTCTTCACACACATGATGCACATATACATACACAGGCAAAACACCCACACACACGAGATAAAAACAAATATCTTTCGAAAATGAAAGATTTTGATTTTTTTTATTGTGTCTCTCTGTATGGATATGTACATTCATGTAGGTGCCCTCAGGCCAGGAGAGGGCATCAGATCCCCTTGAGCTAGAATTCCAGATAAAGTCAGGTCTTCTGCAAGAGCAGTATGTCCTCTTAGCCACGGAGCCATCTCTCCCGCCCAGATTTTCACTTCTAATGTCAGGGGTTTTCCTGTGTATTTATCTATGCTTTATGCAGCTGCAGCCTCTGTGTGCCAACGGCCCCGTATTTGCTGGTTTTTTCCTTTTTCATTTCTGAATGTGTATATGCATCTTTTTGCCAGTGTGGGGTATGCATCTGCATGTGGAGGGCCAAAGTTGGTATAAGAAATCATTCCTGAGCAATCTTTTACCTTCTTCATTAAGTCAAGGTCTCTCAAACTGGAACTCACTGAATGGCTAGTCTTGCTAGCCAGCGTGCTCCGAGGACCCCCTCCCCGTCTCTGTGTTCCTAGGCTGGAATTACAAGAGGCCCGCATGCTTACCCAGCCTGTACATACATTCTGAGTAATCTACACTCTGCTTCTCACACTTGCATGGCAAATGCTTTAACCACCGAGCCATCTCCCCACCTGAAGTTTATCTTCAAAGAAAACCCTCAATGAGGCACTTCCGCTGGTGGTTCTGAGCCCTTTCTGTACTACACAAAGTTCAATTCAAATCTACATATTTCCTAAAGAAGTTCCTCTTCATTGGCTGGACCGAGTCTAATGTACATATTTTCTAAAGAAGTCCTTCCTCATTGGCTAGACTGAGTCTAATTTACGTATTCCCTCCTCATTGGCTGGACTGAGTCTAACCCAATGGATTATTTGGAAGGGGATGTGTTTATAACACCAAGCCTGTCTCCTAGTGTGTAGAGAGATCACATCCTATATACAGCTCTTTCTTAGTGTCTTCAAATGAAAATTTACACATTTTATTCACCAGGTTTTCAATGCTTCTGTTTAATTTCTTCCTAGGAATCCTGTAGCTTTTGTGGTTTCCATGATTGGTATTTTTATTGTTACTCTTCCCAGGACACAAAATTGCAATTGACTCTTTTTATTTCCCTCTTATCTTGGGATCTGTTACACTTTTCTGTACTTTTCTTTGTAACCCTCTCCTTTGTCTCGTGCTCCGTGAGATCTTTCTTCTTTGCTTCGGATTCCCCAGTACCTTAGATTCCCTTTCTGTGATAGGTTTTGCCAACCTGACATAAACCTAGACAAACCTGGGGAAGAGGAACTTCAACGGAGAAAAAAAGCCTCTATCAGAGTACCCTTCTGAAGGTCTGTGGAGCATCTCTCAATTAATAATTGATATGAGAGGTCCTCATGCCCAGTGGGTGGTACACCCTGGGAAGGTGGTCCTGGGATGCATTAAAAAAAAAATCAGACTGAGCAAGCCATGGGGAGCAAGCCTGTAAAGAGTGTTCCTCCACAGGCTTCCTTTCAGTTCCCTACTCGGTGTTTCTGCCTTTGATTCCTGCCCTAGCTTCCCTCAGTGAGGAACTGTGATCTACTATTAGCTGAAATAAGCCCTTTCCTCCCCACCTTGTTCTAATTATGGTGTTTGTCACAGCAACAGAGAGCCACCTACGACACTTTCCCACCCTTCCCTCTTAGCCTGACCTCTAGAAACTCCTGTGCAGAGTTCTGGGGCCCTTGCTCTGAGAAGCCCTTTGCTCCACTGTGCTGTGTTCTGAAAACCCCCAAACCTTGACTTTAAGTAATATTGGTTCTGCCTCCTCAGTGAGGCCAGGTTTTATGATCCAGTTCTGAAAGGTCCAGAAGCTATGTCCAGGCAGAAGCCAGTGCTCCAGGGCCAGCCTCTCAGCACCTGTTCTCTTACTCACTAGCGCATCTGTGCTTCTTTCAGGGGCCACTGAACCGTTGTTCTGCCATGTTCTCCAGTCCCTTTGGTTCTTGCAGTAAGGATGGATGTTACTCTAATGATCCCTCCAAGGAGAAAGATGGAAGATACCAGAGCTTTCAGAGTTCAGGTGCCATCCACATGGCTGAGGCTGGGTAAATCCACCTGCTGCAGCTTGCATTGAATTTAACTTGAATTTTTATTTTTGAGTGAGTGGTGTGTGTGTGTGTAGGTCAGAGTTCAACATTAGGTGTCTCCCTTAATTACTTTTGAGCCAGCAAGCCCCAAGGATCCTCTTGTCTCTGCTTCCCCAGTGCTAGGATCACAGGTGTGTACCACTGTGCCAAGATGTTTATGTGGGTGCTGGGGATTGAACTCATGGTGGGCACTTTACCCATTGAACCTGGTTTGGTTTCCCTCACGGCTTCCTATTCCATCTGATCTCCTTTTTATTTTTAACAGTATATATAGTCATAGTTATATCTAGTTATGCAATACATATTTAAACTGGATATAGTTAAACTATGTATTTCCGGTTCTCCCTCAAGTTCGTATGGCAGATTCTCTCTAGCATGAACACCTTACGCAGGGTGCGCTCTGCTGTTTGTGACTCCTATGTACCTTGTTGTCCTGGGTACCTTAAATCCCATCACAGTCCCTTTGCACTAGCTTTTCTTCAGGCCATGGTCTTTTAAGTCTTTGAGACAGGGGAATGAAACACAGTCGTCAGTCCATCTTGCATTCATGGCTCTGACATTCCTCTGGCCTTGCTCTCTTGGCTCTTCTTCTTCCTGATCGTGTGAACTGCAGCTTCTCTCAGCTTACCCTTCTCTGATTGTCAGATCCTTCTTGCTGTACACGCTTAAAAGTCTTAATGAGAAATGGACAAGTTACTGTCCTATGTCCTCCATCCATACAGAAGGCCATGGGATTTATGAACACAGCGTGGAGTAATTACATCCCATTGCTCTCTTTAGTAGAGAGCATTTGACAGGTGTGTGTTCTTTGTGTGTCCCAGCCACACTATGCCTCATTCCATAGTGTATGACTTGTGGCACTTTGACTGGAAGTTTTGGTACCCAATTGCAGGTTTCTGTGTTCATCTGGGATGAGTCCTGAGAAGGTAATCCTGTGTCCCCTCCCTGGCAGGCTTTGTTCCATATGAACTGTCAGTTACATTGTGGTTCAGTGTCATGTGACACAGACCCTCCTTTTCTAGTGTCTACTTTTTAGTCCTTGCTTCCTATTTCCTCTTCCTCTTCTTCTCTTCCTCCTTCTCCTCTTCTTCCTCTTCTTTCTCCTCCTTCTCCTTCCCTCCTCCTTTTTCATTGTCATCCAAAATGATGGGTGGAGCACTGTCAGCAGTGGGACACATTGATTCTCCTATATCTGTGGATGACTTTCCCATTCATCAAGTGGAGGGAGCACCGTCCCATCCCCTCCAGGCTCCTCTCGTCCCTCCTCCTGCAGCCTTAACCACAGCAAACACATCTCCTCACACCATGTTTCTGGCTCACTGTTCTGGCTTTTTGGGGTTTCGTTCGTTTGTTTTGATTTGTTTTGTGTTTCTTCTTTGCTTAGCTGGGAGCTCCACCTCGCTCTGCTTTCAGTGTCACTGCCCTATCTCTTTAAGTCTCTAATCTGCTTCAAAGCCCATTTTATTACTTTCTGTTTGAATTTCCGACACGGTGTTTTTCTTCCTGGGCTTCCACTTTGTTCTTTTCTGAAATTACCATCTTTGTTTGACACAAGGACTCACTCAATCCCCTTTAGTGCCCATATTTCCCCTTCACACTGTTAGTCATTTCCAGAAGTTGCTATAATGGACTTGCCTATTCATTATGATAAGTCAGACATGCTTCCCCCTGCTTCTGTGCGCTGTTTACCTGCAAAGCTGTTAGCCTAGGACCACTTCATCTCAGTCAATGAGCAAGAAAGCTACAGACAGGGAGGTTGCTTCGTCTTCATGCTTTAGGTCCATATCGGCTTTCTGGGGTAGGGGCCATCCCAGGATGTATGCAGTTGGGGTGCACACAGATGAGCCACATGCCTCATAGAGTCAGCTGGTGTTGGCTCTGGGTCCTACCTATGAAGGGCTAGATTTAACTTGTGGTTGACCTAGATGCTGCCACCAATGTCGGTGTCTCTTTATCTTGCCACAGTTGGATCTGAAAGACTTTGTCTGAGGGTTCAGCTCTGCCCAGACACCTTGAGGAGACAACTGTTGGAGGGAGAAAATCCATGTCTGTTGGCAGGAGCATGCTCACTTTCAATGGTCCTCAGGATTACAGTGGAGGCTAAGATTCACTTGTTCCTGCTCTTTGGCACATTGACCTGGGAACAGAGCTTGTCTGTGACCTTCCGTCTGACCAGAGGTAGAGATGACTGGCAAGTTGGATTTTTAACTGCAGACTTACTGCTACCTACCATGCTTATGGGAGAAGTTACAGCTTCTTTTACTTGTTGAAAGCTGCGGCAAGCTATGGACTTTGGAGAAATCATCTTTGCATGTGTATTCTTATTTGTGTAAATTTGACTGAAGACATGCTTTCACATTTTTTCTCTTCTACAGGGTCTTTCCTTCAGACTTCTTTTTAATCTCATTGGTTTAAAATTATCCTTGATCTTTAAAACATTTTTATTTGTTTTTATTTTAAACATACAAGTATTTTGCCTGTGTATATGTGTCTTAGTTAGGGTTTTGCTGCTGTGAACAGACGTCATGACCAAGGCAAGGCTTATAAAGGACATTTATTGGGACTGGCTTACAGGTTCAGAGGTTCAGTTCATTATCATCAAGGGGGGAACATGGCAGCATCCAGGCAGGCATAGTGCAGGAGGAGCTGAGAGTTCTACATGTTCCTCTGAAGGCTGCTTGGAGAAGACTGACTCCCAGGCAGCTAGGACAAAGGTATTAAAAGCCCACACCCACAGTGACACACCTATTCCAACAAGACCACACCTCCCAACAGTGCCACTCACTGGGCCAAGCATATACAAACCAGTCTCAATATGTCTGTGCATTATATACATGCATGGTATTCTCAGAGACCAGAAGAGGACATTGGATCCTCTAGAACTGGAGTTATAGATAGTTGAAAACAACCATATAGGTGCTTGCAATTGAACCCCAGCCATCTGGAAGGGCAACCAGTGCTCTTAATATCTGAGCCCATGCTCCAGACCCCAACCTTTCATTATTTTTATTTATTGTTAGTTAGCTAGCTAGTTAGCTATGTAGGGGGCTGGGTGCTTGTACTATAATACAAGCTGTGTATTATGTGTAGACATCAGAAGACCATTTGTGGAGCTGATTCACTAGACCTGGAAGCATCTTCATCCCCTGAGCCAGCTTGCTTGACTCACTTTAATCATTTTTAAAATCTGTATCAAGGCTGGAGAGATGATTTAGAGTCCAAGGGCAGGGATTGTTCTTAAAGAAAGCCCAAGTTAGTTTCGAAACACAACTTAGCTCACAACCACCTGTAACTCCACTTCCAGGGGATCTGACTCCCTCTTTTGGTCTCTGTGGGCACTTAAACTACATGTGCACACACACACACACACACACATGCACCCACACACATAAAATTGAAATAAATAAAGGTATACATCAACACTCTGGTTCTGCTCTGAGTGACTCCCCAGCTCCTCTCTGTGAGCTGTTTCTCTCACCAGAACGTTCCCTGGCTTTTGCTTTGACGTTTTGACTGACAGATTGTTTAGAGATGTATTGTTCAATCCCTCAGCTGTTACATTTCCCAACTAATTGATCCTTGGATAAATTACACTCTGTTCAACTAACTAATACCAGTGTCAATCTTTGGAAATTTGTGAAGCATTTTTGTGGTGGCCCAGCATTGGAGAAACAGATGATAGCACTGTGACACACAGTGCTTCTCTTGGTCCCATAGACTCGGCTTTATTACTGTATCTTAAAAGCATGTATGTGTTTAAAGGTGTACCTTACAGATATGATACCACTAGACAATTCTAATAGAATTTCTAGCTACAGTGTTTGTCTAATCTGTTTGCTTTTGTTCTCATGATTGATGGAGTTGGTTTTACTTCCTAATGCTTTATGCTTGGTTTTTGTTACAACTTCTTTTGCTGGGTCAACATTTTTATTTGACACGGATTTTTTTTTTTTCTTTTCACTGACTAGTTTATTGTGTATCGATGTGGGTTTTTTGAGACAGAGTTTCTCCACATAGCCTTGGCTGTCCTGGAACACTCTTTTTGTAGACCAGGCTGACCTCAAACTCATAGAGATCTGCCTGCCTCTGCCACTGGAGTGCTGGGATAAAAGGTGTGTGCCACTACCACCCCAATGTGAGTCTGTGTACCCCATAGTATACATATGAAAGTCATGGACACTGGGAAAGCTACTTGTTTCTCTCCACTCCATGGGTTCTGGGGACTTAAACTCAGGTCATCAGGCTCGGTGATAAGTGCCTTTACCTGCTGAGCCATCTATCTCAATGGCTCACCACAGATTCATTTTTAATATTTATAAAATGACATGTTTTACTGAGTGCATACTTCATCAAGTCTCAGATTCCATATTGCTACCTCCTATTAAATAAGAAAGATTTTACCATGGCTTCATTTCATCCTTACTTCCAAAGAGTGTGTTACTTTCGACCTGGTCATACAGTTTTAATCTTAGAAATGAGTTAGTGAAAATATTATCTGACACAGCCAATATTTGCTTAGAGTTATGCACTCAGAGACAAACAGAGGTCACCAGTTTTATTGACTGACATATTTGAGGATTTAAATGTTTCCCACTCTCTCTAGTCTCAGAACCCCAATTAGCTGATGATAAGTCCTTTTTCCTTAAGACGTTCGTTTTTTTTTTTTTTTTTTTGGGTTTTTTTTTGTGTGTGTGTGTATAGTATGAGAATGATTTGTTAACATGCAGTTACATCCTATTAAGAAAGCATTTTTTATACTTTATTTACATTTTAAATGTTTCCCCCTTTCCAGATCTCCCCTTTGGAAAATCCCTATTCCCTGCCCCCTCCCCTGCCTCTGTGGGGGTATTCCCCCACCCACCCACCCACTCTCATCTTCCCTGCTTGGCATTCTCCTATATTGGGGCATCATAAACTCCTCTGTTACATGTCTCATGTTCTCCTGCTTAGGGGCTCTGTGACTATCTTTCCAGGTTAACACTACATTCGGTAATTCTTTCTTTAGCTACACCAAGCTCTGTACTTAACAGAGCTTGCGCTCTTAATTTTATTAATGAGATGTACCGTTTCTTTTAAAAAACACACACACATACGTTTGGGCAATTCTCCTGGCCCTCCCTGGGATTTTTTTTTTACAGTGTCTTGCCTTTTTGTGTTTGCAGGGTTGTCTTTTAAGTTTCACTGTGTCTTGAGGTACACATGCATCTGCGCAGATCATACCTCATTATGCTGGCAAATCTATTACTTGTCCACTCCATATTGAGTCTGGAGTTTATTGCTCAAGGTAGTGCGTTGAGTTTTAAATGGTTCATGGGTGGATGCTCATGTGGGAGCCTGAAGGAAAGAGTATCCATTGGATTCATGTGTCTGCCAGGTTCCTCAGGCTTAGGAACTTCAAGGCCAGATGCACCTCATAGTCATTGCATCAGTTGGGGACTTCTGGGCTAGTCAGTAAGCGTCACTTCTATCCCAGATCCAGATGATTTGATGGCTCTTATTATACATTTCTTATTGTCCATGGAGTCCTGGTTTGGATAGTCACGTTTTCCTCTGTGTTGGCAGCTGGATTTTCATTTCTGTTGCACGTCCCCCGACTTGTTATCTTTCAAGTTCCTGATAGGAGTCACTGTTACATCTCTGTCTCCTGCACGGTTCCAAAGACATCATTTTGTCTCACAAAAGGATTTCACTTCATAAAGTAGAAGACACCTCCTGGGAGACATGAGCTTGCTAGAACTGTCGGACAGCTGTGTTTGTTTGGGACTATTTAATCCTGTCCCCAAGGATTCCCCTTTGTTTCACAGAAGCTCGACTGTGCATGTTACCAGCCTGCACCTGTTACAGTTTATACTGTGCGTCTATGATTGTGACATAAGATAATGTTTTCAATCCCTTTACTCAGTTCAGGTCACCACAACTACTGAGTGGATAAAACAAAACCATGAAAACTCTCTGTTGACATAGTTAAAAGGGTCAAAAGACTTGCTCCAATTTTCACTGTCGGGCCTCCTCTACTTGCAAACGGCTTACCCCATCCCTGACATCTCAACAGCATCTGAACCATTCACTCTGCCCACTTTGTCCCTGGGATCTGTAAAACAGATCCCAGCACCCTCATCCCTCCATCATGTCTGCTACAGCAATGAGGTTTAGCAAGCACAGGCCGGGCTTTGTTTGTGCAGTTCATACATGTTAGTTTGCCCTCTGATAGACCACTCAATATTTGAGACTGGGGCTCAGCTGTAGAGACCTCTGTCTGAGTCACACTGTGCTATGCACAGGTCCGCTCAATAATGGCTCCTTATATGGGACTAGCCTCAGAGGGCTCTGGCCTCTAAACCAAAGACTCTAAAGAGAGTTCTTGACTCTGGAAGGACTCTCAGCATGAATGAGAGCAGAGAATAAATATATTATGAATGGATGTTTTCCATATCTTTAAAAATTAATTTTTATTACCCTTTTTATTTATTTATTTTGTTGGTATGGTAGCACACATGCATCACAGTGACCTCTGAGACAGAGGTCAGAGCTTCCAGCCATGCCCTTTTTTTTGGACACAGGGCAATGATTCCCACATTCCTTCATTTTGGGGCCACCAGGTGGCTCAGTTCCAACATGGCAGGACCATCCTAGCCTGCAACCTCCTGTCATCCTTCGCCGTATACCTCTCCAGCTTTCCCACTTTTAAGCACAGACTTTCTGGGACTCCAAAGCCACAGAGATATATAACCACAGACAGAAGGAGCAAGTGTCCTCCATAGTCCAGTAGAAAGTCATTTTACATGGGGCACTCTGGATGGCACATTGGCTTAGCCTGCGGTGGTCAGTGGCAGGGTTCGTTCTCAAGTCAAGCCAATCCTCCCTCTTTCAACCGACAAACATGGTGTGGAGCAGTGTGGTTCTCAACCTGTGGGTTTCAACCCCTTAAGGGGCTCATGACCCTTAAAAGGTCACAGCATTAGGAAAGTTGAGAACAACCAGTCTAGAGTTTTTCTTAGCATTACTTACACTATGAATAGAATTCTTTTCATGCCACATTGGGTGTTACTACTTAAGGAATCGCCATTGGTTTTCATGGGCAGATGATTTTGCTTAGTAACTGAATTTAGTTGACCAGTTCTCTTACATCAGTTCACACTCTTGCATTTCTATTGGAAAGAGAATGATCATGTAAGCAATACTATGTTTGTCATGGCTGTGTTTTTCTGTCCCTTTGCCCATTGTTTAGAATTCTCAGCACCTCAGTCCTGGGTTATACAGAGCAGGCACCCTCATGGGGCTGAGCTGAGAAAGAGGGAGAAACAAGTGTTCCTCTGGTAAGTAAGACGTGTCCTCCATTTGCTGGTAAATACTTTTGATCAAGATAAGAGCAATTCATTAGCTTGTGTTTTCTAAGTGAATGGAATGGGTTTGACATCTATCAAAAGCTTCTGCAGCACCTGGTGAGATAAAGTTTATCCTTTATTCTCTTAATGTGGAGCCCTGATGGTTGTTATTTTTTAAGCTTTCTCTCCATTCTCATCATTAACCCTGTGGAGTTGTCACCTGCTGTTCTTCCTAGACCTGGTTGATCTTGATAATAATCACAAGGGGTTTATCTCACTAAAGCGGAATTTAATATAGTCCCCCTTGCTTGTGCTGTCTTATCTAGCTGTGTCGTCCTAACTTTATCAGATGGAATAGACGGCTCTCTTGTCTTCTTTGCTTTCTGTGGCTAAGATGCAACACTGTGGCCAAAAGAAACATGAAGGAAACAAGTCCACATCACACTTACATTTCCATATCACACTCCATCACTGAGGGAAGTTGGGTCAGGCAAGAACCTGGAGGCAGGAACTGAAGCAGAGGCTGGCTTGCCCCTAGAGGCAACTTGTATTTTTGTTTTGTTGAAAAAAGATTTCTCCATGTAGGCCTGGCTGTCCTGAAACTCATCCCACGGATCAGGCTGGTCTCAAACTCAGAGATCCTTTCGGCTCTGTCTCCTGAGTGCTGGAGTTCAAAGGTGTGCACTCCATGCTTGGCTATCAAATGTGTAAGCTTGCTTTCTAATACAACCCAGGACTACCTGCCTAGGGGTGGCACCTCAAAGAATTGTCTGGGCCCTCCCACACTAGTCACGAAAATGCACCACCGCCAATCCGATAGGGGCAATTTCTCAAGAAAGTTTCCTCTTCCCCTTTCCCTAACTTGTGTCAAGTTGACAAAGAGACTAATCAGCACTCCTCCTGATATTTTCTGAAAGTCGGTACAATTTGGGAGTTATTTCATGATTCATGTATGTGTGCACGCAATTGTGGTATGTGCTCAGATACATCTGTTCATGCATGCATGCATGGGGGAGGTCTGTATGCATGTGTGTGCCATGTGTGTGAAGTGTGCATGTGTGGTATGTATGCATGCCTGTGTGTGTGTGTGTGTGTGTGTAACATATGCGTGCATTTGTGTATGTGTGCGTGTGTTTGTGTGTGTGTGTGTGTGTGTGTGTGTGTGCATGCATGCATGCATGTGCTTTCTAAGGTACCTGATCCTTTTAGTTGCTACTCAATATTTAATTCACCTGATGGATAATCACAGGTCAATTCTTAAATGCTAAGCTATGTCAACCTTGCACAATACAGCTCTGTAAAGCTGTGCAAGTCTAACCATGTTCTACAGTGGCCCTTCTCACCTGCACCTTCTCTGCTTAATCCCCAGAACAGTGACTTCATCTCTTTCCTTCAAGAGGCTAGCCACAGAACTTCCTGTTACCACAGTTGTAATCTCCCCATTAGTAATGAACTTCCCCTTGCCAAGGGGGGAAAGGTATTGATTTTCTTATGATTATTCTAAAACACACACATATTCACAAACACACACACACATAACACACGCAACACACATATGACATACATGTATACATACATATATACACAGTCAAATACACACATGTGTATATACATGTATATTTTCACCTCTTCGACAATTTATCATCTGCATACAATACTTCTAAAATTGGTTTATATTTGACATTTTCATTGTTTGTGCTGTGGAAACACAGGAATCAGAAGGAACAGTGTTCACAATATATTCTATGATTGTAAGCATTCTTAGCTAAGATAGTTCTTGCTGAATTCCTAGCCAATATTTCTTTCATATATTTCAGTTATTTGAATTAGTGTATATAAGCGCATATTAATAGATATGTGTGTATATACATACATACATACACACATATTCATATACATACACATATACATCATATACATACACATACATATACATATCTCAGAAAGGTATTCACTTAACACAGCATCATAGAGTAGACATACCTATGTCCGTGTATTCCACTCCAGGCTAAGAAATCTGACATCACCAATGTCCTCCCAGGACGTTACTCATGTCCAGAGAGCACATCACCTATGTCCGCAATATTCTCTCATTGCTGCTTCCCTTCTGCCATCCCTTGATGCACTGACTTGATTTCTGATCCTATAGGTTGCTTTGCCTTCTTCCTAAAGTAAACACTCATACCCCAGGTCTGTTAAAAAACCACCCGCACTTCCCTGCAATGCTGCCATTGCTACTTTATAAACGCTGTGATATATCACCATGTAAATTCCTCATAATGCATTAATCCACTTTGCTGTTGATAGGCATCTAGGATATTTTCAAGGGCTGACTTGAAGAATGGTGCTGTTATGAGTATGTTATGTGTGGTTATTGGCCATTATACACCTACAAGTGACTGGGGAGAAGTGGACCTCAGAGTGCGGTTGTGGGCTTTACGGCAGTTAAACACTTAAAATACTCAAATGGAACAGCAGCTTCTTCACACCCTTGCCAGGATTTTGCATCCCTGGCTGTTTGCAGCTTAGGTATTTCCTAAAGTCATGGCTTGGTTGTTCGGATATTGGGAGGTTGGGTCTGAAGGCTATGTTCTTGGTGAGCCTGGGAAACAGTGACAGCGCCAAGGTGGGGTTTAAGAGAATGGATGTAGAAATTTGGTTCCCGCTGGCTTTCTGTTTTTAAGTGGGTTCCCTTCCTCACATGGATTCCTTCTCACCACTTTGGGTCACAGCCTGCAGGGCTCTCACCAGAGCTGGACTGGAGCCAGCGTTGTGCCTTCAACCTTCAGAACTCTGAGATAAGCAACCCTCTTTTCCTTTTAAAATTAGATGGACTTGGGCATTGTTTCATTGTAATATAAAATAGATATTTAATATATCTAGGATATAAAAAGTATAAAGCATAAAACTATGCCCTCCCCCTTCGCCTTTCACCACTGTGGCAGGCAGGAAGGTCAGGAGGGCAGGAGAGCTGCCAAGCTCCCTGCAGGCTGCAGTACTGGGGAGAGGTGCCCCTGGATTTCATCTGGGTCGTACAACAGAGCTGGCCCTTGTGGTGTGGGGGCAAATAAGCTGGTGCCTGGGGATGGCAGGAGAGCAGGAGAACTGCACCTGCCCCTTGTTGGCTGCAGCACTGAGTGAGCTAGCTGGGGCAGTGATGGAGAGCTGGCCCTGATAGTGTGTGTACAGGAGAGTTGGTGGACTGACCAACTCAGCTACCATCTAAGCCCATATCCAGAGGCCTTGAAACAGGCCAATGACTCATTGTAATTAACATTTGAAAGTAAAGATGTGTGGACAAAGAAAGTACATGGTGTGACACACAACAGCTTTCATGACTAGATGGTTTTTGCTTGTTTGTTTGTTATTCTGTCTTATTTTATTTTATTTTGGAGGGGCGGTTGCAAGGACAGGGGGCATTTATGAAGGGACAGGAAGATGAGTGGGTTTGGGGTAGATGATGTGAAATTCACAATGAATCAATAAGCAGTTAAAAAAAGAAAGAAAGGAATACTTCCTTATCAAGCTGAGCTCTCAGACGGTGAGCTAGATGTGCAGGTGTCCTTGTGTTTGCTCTCTCCCTGGTTTGGGAGTCAGTCCTGGTTTGCAAAGTAAAGGTTTTATTCCAAGATTTTAAAAATGCATAAAGTGTATGAAAATGTAAAGAATATAAAATATAATTTTATATATTATATAAATATATATAAGCATATATAAGGTATAATTTTATATATTATATTAAGAGTATATAGCTGGGCAATGGTGGCACACGCCTTTAATCCCAGCACTTGGGAGGCAGAGGCAGGTGGATTTCTGAGTTCGAGGCCAACCTGGTCTACAGAGTGAGTTCCAGAACAGCCAGGGCTACACAGAGAAATCCTGTCTCGAAAAACCAAAAAAAAAAAAAAAAAAGAGTATATAACATATAATTTATGTAAGTTATATTAAAATATAAAAAACTCTTAGAATATGTACTAATTTGCCCTCAGCCACATTTGCGGAGTGGGTCACATTTACTGTCTGTTTGGAAACTCCCTTGGTCATGTGTGTCAGGCTGTACTTCCATCATACAGAACTTTTATGAACTTGCACTCTTTGCTTTAGTTGTATTTTATTCTGTTTTGGGATTTTTGAAGATGATCATTGCATCCTATTTTTAAAAACCCTCTACCTATTCCTATTCTGAGATGTGGATGTCAGATGGCGGGTGTCCTTCAACCCCCAAGCTCACTGTGTTGGGCACGTAGTGAAGAACCCTAACGTTCCCAACATTCTGACAGTCTGACACACTTGTCCTTGTTACTGATAATTAGAGTAGAGTTAATGCTTTCGAGTCTGATCAACGAATCTTTCTGATGCCCATGTTCATTCAAAAACAGCTTCTGGTCATTTTAGTAAATTTCAATAATTCATCACTTACATTTACATATAAATTATTTCCTTCCTTGCATAGGGTATTAAAGACTCATCCTCATGGGTATCTAGTGAAATGTAAATATTCCCTTAAAATATGGTCTGTCCCCCCTCCACTTTAACACCATTTTTTTTTCTTCACAAATTAGGCCTTTTAGAACACTTGAGTTAATGCCACAGATGGGGCTTTTCAGGGCAGAAGAGTGAAGTCTCACACATTATATTAAAAAAAAAAAATTATCACACAACACATTCTACCACCCTGTGTAGTACTTTTTTTTCTTCATTCCCACTTCATAAAACAAATTTCTAATTTGACATCAGTTCATACTTCCCTGAGTCTTCTGGTTTGAATCATACCTGATAGCATGACATTGCAAACATGTTCCAAATGGATGATTTTGATCAAAGCATTGCTTTGAAACCAGGAATTCCTAGTTATTTTCTTGTCAGTTTCTCATGTTTGCCTTGAAAACATGTTTATTATTTTGTGGGTCTCACTTTTGTTTTCCTCAAGTTATGACTGTTATTTTATCATTGCTTCTTTGCAGAAAGTTGCTCGTTTTAACATTTTGGGTTTGGTCCTAATGAGTTTTCTATGTCATATCTATGTGTGTTCCTTTAAAATTATTCCTGGTTACTACTTAATACATGCAGTTACTTTTAGAGCATCCTCATCCTTTGTATCTTAAAACATGGATTCTTTCCCCTCCACTATAGGACTCCAGTTATGCAAATATTCAGCTTTCCATCACGCCTAGTTTTCGGGCTTTTAAAAATATTTTTCTGAAGTCTTTTCACTCCCATCCATGAGGCTCAGTATATTTCTCAAATCTGTCTTCCAGTTTGCCCATTCTCTCTTCAGCTATGTCTAATCTCACTTTGTAACTTTAGATTTTTTTCACCAGCTGTGATGTTCATTGCCAGTTTTCATTGTGCTTTCTTAGGGATGTTGCATGCATTTATTTAAATGATGATTTGGCATCTCATGTTCTGAATCGTCCCCCACCACAAGCCCCCATGAATACATAACTACTGGTATATATACTGTTATAAACAGCTCCATGCCATTTGGTATGTGCCTCTATTGTTTCTCTGGGACTTGAGGGTGTGCTGATGGCTCCTTGTATCATTTTAAGTAGATTACAGATACTGAATATAAAAACTTTTAGAAATATTTGATAAAACAGACAATGGGCCTCTAAAGAAGACTTATACTTAATACTAGTGATCTCAGTCAGGGCCCTTGGCTACACTCACCTAGAGCTGAGCTTTAACTTTTTAAAGACATCACTTTGCAGTGACTCTTACTCCCAGGAGATGTTCCTTACAACACCAAGTCAAAGTTTTTTGGGTTTTTGTTTGTTTGTTTTGATTTTATTTGATATTTTGTTTTGTTTTTTGAGGATGGGGTGGGGTCTGGACCATTCTCACAAGCAAAACTTCTCAGGAGGCTGATCTAAGGCAAAGATTTGTTTACTTGATATTTTCCTGGTAAGCATCCTTGGGAATAGCTATGAGAGAGTTAGGTGTGAGGAGCTAAGGAAGAAGCTTCTGAAAACAATAACACAAGTCTTGACTGAGCCCCTGGCAGCTCTGATCCTGCATTGGCTCTTGGTGGTTGTCCCCAGTCCAGGCTACATAGCAAAGTATCCTCCACACTCACCAGAAAATGGATCTGTTTGCTTTAGGGAAAGTAGCCAAGATCCACTCCCCCAGGACAGTGCATCAGGTAGCACCCCTGGATTCTGAGGGTGTGTTTACCTTGTCTAGGTTTTTCTAGTGAGAGACAGATAAATTCTGTAGTCACTATACTCCACTGAATGGATCAGCTGTGCTGCAGCAGTATGAAAGTAGCATAGACCAAGGAACAATCAGATTAGTGAATTCCACTAGGGCTTATGCAGAATCCACCTACTCTACACATTCTCTTGTCTGTTACAGTGAGACCTCAGTCATTCTGAGTGTCTTATGACATCTGGTTTGTGCCAGCTGAGGCAGGGTGACACTATGTACCACATTTAAAGTTTCCACAGCTCTTGCAGCTACTTTCCCCCTTGTGATAAATGCTTTTAGAACTGTGTAGCCCTGTACAGCCATGACAGTCTCATGCCTTTAAATTCATGGTGATAGCAGACTGCACACCCCAAGGGCTACCAAGAGAAAGTTAGACGTCTCCATCATAAACAGATGGTAAATATTTGGGGAGACCGGCATGCCTCACCAGCTTTAAACAGAATAAATTGCGTATGTATCAGAACGTCACATGGTAACTCATTCATGAGCATATTCGATGTTTACATTTTTATGCATCAGTTAAAAATAAATTAAATTTTAATTTAATTAGCTAAATTAAATAATACTCCCAAATTATGCTTCTCAGCCACAGTTTTCCATGTCGGATGTTCTAGAGCCACATGTGGCCAGGGATGCTGTGTCAGAGACATCCTACCCGCCAGAAGATTCCACTGTGCATCTTGTTCACCACAGGTGTAGAGGAAGGATTGAGGTCACGTTGAAGGAACGGGGTGACATCCCTATTTCTGCACATATTAGTCTTTGATTCCTTCCCCTCCTGCTATACTGCTCGGCCTGCTGTAACTAGTATAAAACACTGTAATTTATAGTGATTTTTAGCACTCTTCCTACTTTCTCCTGTCATTTACTCTGTCTCCTCTTTGGACATCTTCAGAGGCCATGCGAAGTTCCCCCGTGGAACATGTGCTGTGTATTCTTTAATCTAGTCTGCACACTTCCACCTCTGCACAGATTACAGTATTCAGCTTCTTGTTTTAGTTCCCTATGGGTGCTTTATGTGTGTGCCTGCCTGTGTGTGTCCGTGTGTATGTGCAAGTGCATGAATGTGTGTGTATGTATATTATGTTATTATGTGTGTAGATATTATGTTGTTACGTGTCTGCATATCTGGGTTATGTATGTATGTATATGGTGTGTGTGTGTGTCCTGTGTATATGTGTATCTGGTGTGTGTATATATATTGTATGTATGGGTGCATATCTAGTGTGTGTGCGTGCATCTGGTGTATACATTGATATTTGTGTATCTGCTGTGTGTGTCTGGTGTGTGTGTGTGTGTGTCTAACGTGTGTGTGTATTTATGTGTGTGTTTGTGTGTGTATTTATGTATCATGTGTGTGTGTGTGTGTATTTGGTGCATGTGTCTGATGTGTGTGTATGTATATACTGTGCATGTGTGTATTTGGTGTATCTATCTGATGTGTGTGTGTGATGTGTATGTTGATATGTGTGTATTGGTGTATGTGTGTCTGGTGTGTGTGTCTAGTCTGTGTGTGTTTGTGTGTGTGCATGCACACACGTGCGTGCTGCACAGACACAGGGGGCACGGCTATGGCTGAGCACACTCAAGCTTTCTACATTACGTTCTATGGAAGGCTCAACCCCAGCTTCAGACAGCACGGGCTCAGGCTTTGTCATCCAGCAGCACTTTGTTTGTGGTTGTGGCTGTGGAACATTAGTTTACTTCTGAGTTGAGCGACCTATCACCTGTATGCCTCATAGTCTCTTCATCACAGAGGCTACTGTGCTGACAGTAATCCTTCTTCTACTTCTGACTCAGACAAGCACGACCCTCCTAAGTGGCAGAGCCTGTATTTCTAACTCTTAATTTTTGGTTAGAAAATATATGTATCATTCCCACAAGTGGTAGATTTTTCTTATTTTCAATCCAGCCTGCATTCTCTTACATCTAATATATATTTAGTCCAAATTTTCCATATTTGAAGTAGAGTGGAAAGGTGCTCACTCCCAGCACAGCTTCCTCCTCAGACTGCCCATCCCACTGTCCAATGTTAAGTACCCCAGTGCCATTTTTAGCAAGAGGAGTAGGAGAAACAGGCTAGCTGTAAGACTTTGAGACAGCAATGAAAGATGGAGCTCTGTGTTCAAAGCCCATGGCATTCTATAACCCAGCACTGGCTCACACTGTTTAAGCCCGGGGACGCCAGGAGATGCAACCATCACTCCAACTGACAGCAATCCCACAAGGAACCAGTCAGAGGACAGCTGCAAGCCTACAAACAGTATCTCAGGGCCAGAGCTTTTATCCAGCTCAGCACACAAAATGAACTCAGTAAATATTTGGGCACAAACACCCAATGTCCATTAAGAATGGGCTGGCTGGCAGTGAAGGCAAGATGAGATGGAGTTAGTACACTGGCCTGACCTCTCCCGCAGCTTCCTCTGCAGGAGACTCAGCAATTTGGCTGTTTGCTTTCTCACAAGTTGCTCTGATGATGGACTGGGAGCATAGCAGCAATGGGAAGACATGGACCAATGGTGCAGAGTGCTTGTTTCTGCAGAGTAGACAGGTGTGTAGAACTGGGACAACACAGGCAGAGCCACAGTGCAGAACATTGGCTGGAGCAGAATCTTCAAGGGGATAGACAATCCTGTCATTTATGGTGCAAGGCTCTTGTAATAGCTATTTAAATTTGTTGTATCATTTCAGGTCCTGGTAAAACTGTTGTATGCCATTTTCCATCTTCTACAAGAGAAAGTAAAACTGAGAATATTCAGCTGATAGTCCCTGAGCCTTGCTCTTTCTGATTCTGATGGCTGTAAAGGGGGAGTTTGGTCTGAACCTGATTCCCATATGTTCCACCTTTGAGGTTCTGCAGGTTGTGTGGATGGGTCATGTACAGACACTAAGAGGTAGGAAGCAGGCAGGGGGACAAATAAAGATGACAGTGGATTGCAGCCTTTCTCCTCTGCTCTATTTTGGCGGGAGCTCCATGCTCCAAATTCCTCAGAGCTCTTGTTTGTAGAAGGGTAGACTCCTTGACCCAAAAAAACATCTTGTGGCACAGTAGAGAGCACAAGAGAAGAAATATTATCTTCACAAGTCTGAAGGTCTGTGACAGGTACAAAGGGGAAGACACTGCTGAGAATAACCTGTCTTCATCAGGATATGTTGAAGACATTTCTGCTACTTCCTTAGATACCTCTCTACCCCCAAGAAACCAACAGTGTCAAGCATCCTGTTTGTGACTACCAGTCTTCCTCCTACCTGGGAGAAGAAACAACTCTGTCTCATTGCTTTCCTTAAGATTAACAGTTAGGACTCATTTGGATGTCTCCCCTCCAGGCCAGCTGGTAGGGAGTCTCCACTAGCTGTGGTAATTGCCTTGCTTGAGCAGATAGTAATGGCATGCAAATGGCTCATCACCACCAGAGTTACCAGACAACTTGAAGACTTCCTCTGAGTAGCATACAACTTGAAGACAGCCTCAGAGGCTCACTCCCCTGCCAGGCTGGAAAGATTCACCCTGCTTCTGCAAGCCTGTGAGTGGACTCCATGTAGCAGCAGGCCCTGGCTGGACCAATGGTGTTAACCCCAGCTCCTTTCAGTTGCTGGGGGAGGGGGATGTGTGCTCTGTTGGGGACATCTAAGCTCCTTCCCTGGCACAGTGGTCTCCTTTTTGCCTCTGAACAGTTTGAAATCTGAACCTTCCAAGTAACTTTGTTAAGAGATGGAGCCTTTGAGAAGTCACTAAAGGATATGAGAAGAGCCCATGCATGTGGAATTGGTGCCCTGTGAAAGAGGAAACTCTCTTGTTCCATTTTCTGTTGAAGATCCGTCTGTGAAGCAGGAAGCTGGGTATCTCTAGATATCATAGGTTGGTGTCTTGATCATAGACTTCCTTTCAAGCCTCCTGAGCCGCAAGCCTGAAAGGTTGTTTGGTCAAACACATAGTCTAGGGAGTTTTATCACACCAACTGCGACTAGCTGAGGCCATAGCTGTCTCCTCGTGGATTTGAAGTGTCAGGTGGCCTAGGCTCCCAGAACCTTGACAGTCCAACCATGTATACCCCATCTTAGGCCAGGAAGGACAATAGATGGTAAATGAGAGTCAAGTTTGTATTGACACAAAGAGCCATTTAGGAAGAAGGGATCTCTACAGAGGAATTGTGTCCCTCAGATTGGCCTATAGCCTGTCTATGGGCGCATTCTCTTGACTAATGGCTGTTAAAGCCCAGATCATTGAATGTATTATCACCTTCGGGCAGGTGGTCCTAGGTGCTATAGGAAAGCAGACTGAGAGAGCCATGGAGAGCAAGTCAGTAAGCAGCATTCCTCCATGGCCTCTGCTTTCAGTTCCTGCCTCCACATTCCCACTTTGATTCCTGCCATGGGCTTTTCATGATGAGCTCTAACCTGTAAGCTGTAATAAAAACCTTTCCTACCTAAGTTGCTTTGGATCACTGTGTTTATCGAAGCAAAAGGAGGAAACCCTCAGGAAAGCTATTTCTCTGTTTCTATCAGACAGAGAGATCTCTATCTCAGATCCTCTCTCCCTCTTCCTTCTCTCAACCTTTTAAATTTGACATTGGACTTAGGGCATGCTAGTCAAACACTCTACTGATGAGCTATGCCCTCCAGACTGCTCTCCTTGTTTAACTTTTATTTTGAGACAAGATGTCCTTACATTGCCTAGGTAACCCTTGAAGTAACTTTTTAGTTCAAGTTGGCCTTACTCACAATCCCACTACCTCTGTCTTTTAAGAAACAGATTTCCAGCCCACCCTACCAGGTTCAGTTCAGTTGTCTCTTCTTTGGGAAAGAGAATCTGACCAGGGGCACACTGTCAGAAAGTGAGATAAGTGGATTGAGAGAGACTCCAAAGCCTTCCAGTCACCCAAAAGAATATTTTGCTTCTTGCAATGACTACAAGGACCATCTGGGGTTGTAACATGCAGTCCAATAGCGAGTGTGTGACCCTGACATCACTCCCATCCAGCCCTTTCTAACATCACCTATCTTAATCCCTCTGACTGTGTGACATGGCACAGGTTGTAGGTCAAAGCAGCATACCCTCTATCTGAAAGAGAACTTGAGTGTCTCTACTCTCTCTTCTGTGGTACTAGGGTTTGAACCAAGGGTCTCACACATGCCAGGTAGGCAACCTCTCCATCACTGAGTTTCCTTGAGTTATATTCCTGGTCCTCTTTGAGTTTCTATTTTGAGACAGGGTCTCACTAAGTTACTTAGTGACTTACAGACTGACCTGGAACCCAGGTTTGCCATGACACCCCAATCTTCCTACTTTAGTCTCCTTAGTAGCTTGTGCTAGACATAGCTTCCCTGATTATTCCTGGCTTTCCCTCAAGCTACCACAAGATTTGGACTCAAAAGTTCTTTTGCATATGGCCTTGGAATGGTGTTACCTGCCTTGAGAGGGTCACATAATTTGACTTGGACTGAGAATTCTCACACTTATTCAAAGAGATCTTGGATCTGTTTAGTCCTGCTATACTTCTGGGCACCGAGGTCCATCTCTGTTGCTGTGATAAAACACCCTAACCAAAGCAGCATATGAAAGGGGCAGTGGGAAAGAAGCTAATTAAACTTACAATTCCAGGTTATGTCCAGCATTGAGAAGTCAAGTCAGAAACTTGAAGGCCTTTAGGCCATTCAACACACCAATTACTTCTGACCAAGAAACTTACTTCACAGTCAAGGTGCAGGAATCATCGAGAATGCTATTTGCTGGCTGGCACCCTGGCCTGTACTCATCTAGCTTTCTTGTACTGCTCATTACCACTAGGCTATGGAATTGAGTTGTGGGCTGTGCCCTCCTACCTCCGTTAACAATTAAGACAATCCCCTACAGACATGTCTGTGGGCAAACTTGATCAAGGCAATTTTTTAAATTGAAACTTCTTTCTTAGGTGACTCTGGGTGTGTCAGGTTGATATTTAAAACAAGCCAGTACAGATGGGCTCTGTCATGTGTCTTATCTGTGAGCAGAGACTCCCTAGGTAAACACTTCTTAAATTCAACTCAGTAGAAAGAGAACTGTGCATGTTTGGGGTTAATGTTTGCTGGAGACCCAGGTTACTCCACAGGTGCTGTGCTGGGATATCCTCAGGAATGTCCTTATGATCCAAGGGACACTGAGTAGTGACAGAGACTCACACAGAAGGCAGAAGGTGGTTGTCTTCATTCTTGTGTACTAAGAAGACTGGCAGACATGGAGAGATGGCTTGATACTCTCACAAATCTGCCTTCAGTCTGCCATGGCTCCCAAATGTCCAGTGAAAAAATTTAATTTTGTAAAACTGTGGAATGGAGCAGCTCTGAGAGGATCAATACAGCAGGTCTGGGCCAGCTGGAGCACACATACAAGGGTAAGAGGACAAGGGGGAAAACCAAAGTGCAGAGGCAGTGGGCAGCGTGACAAGCATGAGCAACATGCTATTGGGAGACACTGGTCTCCACACCAATGCTTAATTTACTAGCACTTACCACCTGTCTTAGTCAGTGTTTCTATTCCTGCACAAACATCATGACCAAGATGCAAGTTGGGAAGCAAAGTATTTATTGAGCTTACACTTCCACACTGCTGGTCATCACAAAAGGAAGTCAGGACTGGAACTCAAGCAAGTCAGGAAGCAGGAGCTGATGCAGAGGCCATGGAGGGAGGTAACTTACTGGCTTGCTTCTCCTGGCTTTCTCATAGAACCCAAGACTACTAGCCCACAGATGATACCACACACAAGGGGTCCTCCCCCCCTTGATCACTAGTTGAGAAAATGCTTTACACCTGGATCTCATAGAGGCATCTTCTCAACTGAACCTCCTTTCTCTGTGATAACTCCAGCTTGTGTCAAGTTGACACAAAACCAGCCAATACACCACCCCAATCCACACACCTTCAGTACAGACCGAAAGAATAAAGCCAAGCGTGTCCACCTTCTCTCCTAAGCAAGCTATGAAGATCTGCTCCAGTTTTCCCACTTGGCTACCAGAGCTATCACTCAGGTGCAGGATCCTGTGAGCAAACAATTATACAGACATGGCTTCCAGTTACTACCATCCTGATCATTATTTTATTATTAATTAATTAAGTTATTTATTTACTTTACATCCTAATCACAGCTTCTCACTTCTCTCTCTCCAGCCCCTCCCTCTCACTTCCCCTCCCTGTCACATCAGCCCTTCCTTTCCTTCTCCTAAGAAGAGGGAGGCTTCCCATGGATATCAACCAGTCTTGGCATATATGCAGTAAGACTAGGCACATCTCCCATTGAGTTTACCTCCCAGTTAGGGGGAAGAGATCCAAAGGCAGGCAATAGAGTCAGAGATAGAGTCCCTGGTCCTGCCTTAGATGTCCCACATCAAAACCCAGCTGCACAACTGTTACATATGTGAAAAGGATCTAGATCCATCCCATGCATGCTCTCTAGTTGGTGGTTCAGTCTCTGTGATCCCCTATGGGCCTAGGTTAGTTGAATCTATAGGTTTTCTTGTGCTGTTCTTGACTCCTCTAACTCCTTCCACCCCCTTTCTCTCTCTTCTACAAGATTCCCCTAGCTCTGCTTAATGTTTGGCTATGGGTCTCTGAATCTGTTTCCGTTGGTTGCTGTGTGAATCCTCTCTGAGGACAGTTATGCTAGGCTCTGTCTGCAAGTCGAGTGGAATATCATTAATAGTGTTAGGGCTGGGCTCCCTTTCATGGGTTGAGTCTTAAGTTGGGTCAATCATTTGTTAGCCCTAGCTTCAAAGTCTGCTCCATCTTTTACCCCTGTATATCTTGTAAGCAGGACAAGTTGTGAACTGAAGGTTTTGTGGCTGGGTTGGTGTCCCAATCCCTCCATTGGAAGTCTTGCTTGATTACATGGTTAGTTCAGGCTTTATATACCCCCTTGCTAGGGGTCTTAGCTAGGGTCACCTTCATAAATTCCTGGGAGTTTCCATTGTCCTAGATTTCAAGCTTGGCCCAGAGATGCTCCAATCCAGTTGTCTCTCCCAATAATCTCTCCCTCCATCCCCCCTCATTTTATCCCACCTCTTCCTATCCCCATCCCTTCTCCACCTAGTCCCCTTCCTTCATCCATCCCCAATATCTAATCTATTTCCCCTTCTCCATGAGATTCAAGCATCTCCCGTTGCACTCTCCTTATTACTTAGCTTCTTTGAGTCTGTGTTTTGTGGCACAGACTGTGTATGGTTATCCTGTACTTTATGACTAACAACCACTTCTAAGTGAGTATATACCATGTTTGTCTTTGTGGGTCTGGGTTACCTTGCTCAGGATGATCGCTTTCTAGTTCCCACCATTTGCCTGCAAATTTCATGGTGTTCTTGTTTTCAGTGGTTGAGTAACACTGCATTGTGTAGATGTACCACATTTTCTTTATCCATTCTTCAGTGGCAAGACATCGTGTAGTTTCCAGTTTCTAGCTATTATGACTAAAGCTATTATGAACATTAGTTGAGCAAGTGTCCTTGTGTTATGGTGGGGCATTTTTTTGAGTATATGGCCAGGAGTGATACAGCTGGATCTTGAGGTAGATCTATTCCCAAATTTCTGAGAAACTCAAATTGATTTCCAGAGTGGTTGTACAATTTTGCAATCCCACAAGCAATGGAAGAGTGTTACCCTTGTTCCATATCCTTACCAGCATGAACTGGCCCTTGAGTTTTTTATCTTAGCCATTCTGACAGGTGTAAGATGGAATGTCTAGAGTTGATTTGCATTTCCCTGATGACTTAGGATGTTGAACATTTCTTTAAATGCTTCACAGTCATTAGAGATTCTTAATTCAAGACTTTCATGTTGTTACAGTACATTCTAGAGACTTAGGTCATGTTATTTTTGTGACTATAACAAAATACCCCAAGTGTGGGTCATTTGAAAGGAAGAGAAGTTAGTATAGTACCAGAGACTTAGTGTTAAAGTAAACTCAGCTCTGGAGAGGTGTCTCAGCTATGTTACAACTCAGCAAATGATATCATGAAAGAGCCTAGTACAAGGACTGGGGATCATAGGATGAGACAAAACCAAAGTGTACATTGGTGGGGGCTGGTCTTATTTTTCCATCACGGCCCATTCCCTTGAGAACTAACTGAGGCTACACGAGAACTACAGCAATCTCTTCCAAAGACTTTGTCACCTGTTAATCAACTTCCCAGCCTTCAACATGATTCCTGTGGTGTTAACTCTCTAGTACATGGATCTTTGTGGAGTTTCTTGATTCACGGATTCATATCTAGGTTGCAATAAATGTCTTTGCCTGAATACCAGTGCCTTACAGGATTTTAAGGGTGGATCCTATAATTGACTCAGGCACAGCAACATCCTCCAAGGAGCCTGCACACCCCCATCATTCACCCTGACTCCTATGAATGCATATTTCCAATTCTGAACATTGTGATGCCTCAGATGTGTGAGCTACTGCCTTTCCTTAGAAAAGAACTCTTGGAGAGCTGGCTTGGCCTCCCTGATTTCTGTTGTATCCCTCGAAAGGCCCTGAGCTCGTCACCACTGACAGACACTTGTAATGATAGTGTCAGAACTGAACACGAACAGCCCCTGAACCTGATCTATGACCTACAAGGATAGGGCAGATCAGGTGGGGAAGACATGCCTATGACAGAAGATGAAGGCTTCCATTTCCAGATGCTATCCTGAGATGAATTACAAGTAAGACTTTTGAACACTGGAAATAAAGTCAATTCAGATAGATACCCATGAGGGCTTAACAGGGTCAGATTTGACCCTGCAGAAAGTAAATACAAGGGAGCTAAGAGGACTAGGGACCTTTTGTAGGATACAGAGTAAGGGCAATCACAAATAAAGGCTTCTTCAGGCAGAGAAAATATGGGGCAGGTAGGGAGGGTTCTCAGGGAGGAAACAAATGTGTGAGTAGGCTGCAGACCTCAGGCAGAAGCAGCCAGCAAGAACACCCAGCAAAGGAGACCTTCCTGACCCTGCCTGCAGGAAGGATGGCACACCAGACAAAACCCAGCCAGGTACTGCCAACAAATGACCCCACATCAGCAGTGAGCAAAATATTTTCAAAAGGCACCATGGACTCAATTCAACAATTTGATAAAAGGAAAATTAAAAACAACATAACGTGAAGTAAATAGACACAGATCAGAACAAACTAAGCAAATTAGGAACCCAGAGCTGGATGATTCCAGTTACCCCAACAATGAGGAATGGCCTTGAGAGCAGGGAGCGGCCCCGTGCTAAAGGAAGGACTGTTTCCTTGACCTTATAAAAACAACACCCCAAATGAGTAAGAAAAATGGATGTTTGAAGACATTCTCTGGCTTGCCTCAACTGGCCTCCTTCAGACTTTCTAGGGCACCAAACCCAAGGCAAGTCTGAGGAATCCGCAGGGCTGGGGTTTGGGGCAGGAAGCTCATGTGGAGATGAGACAAAGGGAAGGTCTATGAGATTCAAAGTCCGAGACTTAGGAAACCTTAAAATAACCAAAGTACCATGAAACTCCATTAGTAAATGTGCATCCTGTCTACCTCCATCATCGACCATGGCAAAGACTCTATAAAATATAAGATGTGGGTAAGAAAGATCCAGACATGGTCCTACATGAGAACTCTCCATGCTAACTTTATTGTGTGACTTTTTCGTAGATGTTCTCTCTTTTTAAGAAGTTTTAATATAATATTTTAAGTCTTTTAGAATTTTATATAATGTATTTGGATGTTACTGATCCTCATTTCTTTCCTAGTTTCTCCTTAATCCAACCACTACCTCTACATCTCTCCCAATTTTATGACCCTCTTTTCTTTTGATAACCCTCTGAGTTCACTTTGGTCTGTCTATAAGCGCATGGGGCATCTAGTGGCCGTCAATTTATCAGGATCACATCCTTAAGTAAAACTGTATCTCCCTTCCCCAGAAACCATCTGCTGTCCATAGCTACTTGATTGAAGATGGGGGCCCATGAGCAACTCCCATCTCCGGGTGAGAATATTTACTCGATTGATCTTGTGTAGATCTTGTTCAGGCAGCCCTAGTGGCTATGAGCTCATGAGTGCAGTGGTCCTGACATGTCCAGAAGTCACTGTTGGGCTCTGGTTTTTCCCAACCTTTGGCTCTTACAGTCCTTCTAGTCCATCTTCCATGATGGTCCCAGGACCTTGGAAGGTGAGTATAAATGTACCATCTCCATCTTTGTGAGCCACTGACACTCTCGATTTTGACCATCTGTGAGTTTCTACCTTGACCAACACTGATTGCACAAAGAAGCTTCTCTAATTAGGACCAAGTTCTGCAATACCCTGTGGGAACAGAAGGATGAATTAAAGAGCAGTTCAATATTATGTCCATTTAACAGAGTAACAGGAGTAATTTTTACAAGTCTGTATTTGTTGTAATTAGATAGGCTTCATGCTATGCTAACTTTTAAAAACTTTTTCTGTATACTTGTACCTATTCCAACAATCGCTTGTTTAGCAAAAGCCAGAATTCACAGAACTGGGGTCTGTCTGTATTTACTGTCTGAAACTCTATCCTCCCACTCTGACACATGCTGAGACTGGGGTCTCTCTGTAGTTACTATCTGATACCCCTTCTCCCACCCTGACACAAGACCACTAAGCCTCCCAGTGAGATGCACAAGAGGCAACTCTCCAGCTCAGACCTGGATCTTCCTTCCCTCAATGCACTGGGGGGGAGGGGAATTAGCTCAGTAAGTAATAGGCAGACTCAAAAGCCTCCTCTGAAGGTTCCTCTCATTGCAGGTTATGGAAGGTATCCTAGGTCCTGAGATAAGAAATAAAACCCCAATCTGCAGCAGCCCATTGATCACTTTAGTTTTCTGTAGACTCCCTTACTGTACTAGCTAGTTTTGTGTGTCAACTTGACACAAAGAAAGGAGTTTCAGTTGAAAAAATGCCTCCAAGAAATCCAGCAGTAAGGCATTTTCTCAATTAGTTATCAAGGGGGTGGGCCCCTTGTGGGTGGTACCATCTGTGGGCTGGTAGTCTTGGGATCTATAAGAAAGCAGGCTGAGCAAGCCAGGAGAAGCAAGCAAGCCAGTAAGCAGCATTCCTCCATGACTTCTGCATCAACTTCTGCTCCTTGACCTGCTTGAGTTCTAGTTCTGACTTCCTTTTGTGATGAACAGCAGCATGGAAGTGTAAGCTGAATAAACCCTTTCCTCCCCAACCTGCTTCTTGGTCATGATGTTTGTGCAGGAATAGAAACCCTGACTAAGACACTTACCTATACAAAATGTGGTCAACTTTCCTGAAAGGAAATGAAAGTTTAGATCCAGTGAGAGAGGGGTAGCCATCTGCTAGCCATAAAGGAGCCTGTGAGACCCCAGTGCTCTGGCTCAGCTTTGCTTGTCCAGAATTTTTTAATGTAAAGGGCTCACAAAGACTCACAGGGCACAGATATGTAGAGAGGAGATAGGGCTATTGAGTTAACCTCAGAGCTAGTCCTGTGGAAGACCAAACTCATCTGAACAGAAAGAACCTGGAGGCTTCTGAGGGTGTTGAGTGGAGAACAAATGGACCGGCCACTGCAATAGAGGATCTTGGATATCTTTTAGGGAGTAGCATTCTAGGACTCCAGCTTCTGGGAAAGGTTAAGGTAGGCATCTCTGTGCCCCATCAGACACCTCAGTGGGATAGCCCTAAGAGACGAATCTGGAATGTGGCCAAATACTGCTAACAAGCTGCTGGAGAAGGGTTCACACACAGGGAAGGCAGGTGCTGGACCACCTCTCCCTCCCCTCAGTAGCTCCTGCCAGTATTCTGCGTAAAGCAGAGAGAGCAAAGAGTTCAGTTCAAGAAGGCCTCTTTAAATCCCACTGAGAGTTTTGATTGCTGTTAGGATGCCATTGGGCTGGCATACTAATAACAGAACCCAGTGCAGAGTTTGTTATTGTTTGAAAGTGACAAGGAGATTCATGGTGGAGCCCATGTCCCTGTGCAGGGCAGGCAAGGAAGGCAACCTGCAATAGCTACTGGAAAGGTCATCCAGAAAGGTCAATAAGTCTAAGTCACTACATCCTGTCTATGTCCCTGATGGATATAGAGTATGCATGCACACACAGTGTGTGGGCCTGCAGAACTTGGTGCACACAGACTAGTCCTTCTGGGATCTGCAGCACTGCCATATCTCCGAGCATGCCCTGCATCCCTGATCATTCTCAAATGGAGGTGTCCTTCCTCATCAGGATTTTGCTCAACAGTCCTCCAGTGATACCTTTAAAGAAACTTCTACTCTTTCCCCAGATTCAGTATCACAGTGAGTTCCTGAACTTAATGTCCTTGCCTCTGGCAGCAGGGTGCTCTGACTGGTATCCAGTGATTTCCCCCACCCCATGTCCAATCTGCATACTGGGATTTCACCTGATGCAACCTACTTAGTCCTATCTCTACACAGCGCTTCTCCCCGGCAGCAGTCTGCAGCTGTCTTTAACAGTCGCATCCTTCCTGATACCTCAGTATGCCATGCCTCTTCCTCAGGGGAAATAAGGTATGCATGGTGCCAGCTCTCCCAGGCTCATCTAACACAAGGAAACAAGATCACTTCACTCTCGGATGTCCTAAAAAAAAAGCTCTCCCCTACCCTCCAGAGATTGAGAAGGGCTGATTGACTCCTGTTGGAGTCATCAGAAGAAAGATGCCACTGAAGTGACTCCTTAGACACTGGTCGGTCACATGTATACTGTCCCAGCATCACGTTTGCATAAGTCACACCATTCAGCTCCTCAGATCCTCACAGAGAGACTGACCTAGTTATACTTGGTGACTCATCAAAGCATCTCATAGTTACTGCCTTAGACCAAGAACACTAGCATGCAAGATTTCATTTTTACAGAAACAACCATCAAAGAAACACCCAGAAACCCTGACCTCAGAAGGCAGCAAGGGAACCAAGCTGCGAAGCAGAGAGATGCCTAAAGAATAAATGCCAGCAGGACTGGGAAGGTCAATAGATGTGACGTCATGGAGGAGGTGTGGTGTGAATAGAGGGAGCTTGACCTGAATGGCGGGAGCAGTGATGTGAATGGAGGCAGTGTGGTGTGAAGACCAAGAGTAGCAGATTCAGTTTAGAGCTGGGAGGTGAGGCTAAGTGCTTCCCCACTGAGATGACACCCTGAGCACCAGTCTGCAGAAGAAAGCAACAAATAGGGTAAGAGCTGATCATAGGAACTAGAACAGGTCCAGAGACAAGAAGGGTGTGTGGAGGTTAGGCTGACAGAGTGGGTATTGTAAGATGCACTGTGCACCTTTAAATGTTAAGATTGTAACCCTTAGTGTCGCTAGGCACAATCTGAACCAAACCAGGGCCTTTGACAGATGATCAGGCTGTGGTGAAAAGCTTAGGATGAGCAGTGTGCTTAGGAAGAGGAGACATTTAGACTGACCTACACAGTTAAGCATAAGAGGGTGATGCAAAAGATTCAGGGATAAAGTGGCTTTCTATGCATCAAAGAATACCATAGCCCATGAGAGCTGGTTAGAGGCCTGGAAAGTATCATTCTCAAAGGTTATAGAGGAGCCCAGTTCTGTTCTCTATGTGGAGATCAGGCCTCCAGAACTGGGAGAGAGAGACAGACAGACAGACAGACAGACACACACACACACACACACACACACACACACAGAGAGAGAGAGAGAGAGAAAGAGAGAGAGAGAGAGAGAGAGAGAGAGAGAGAGAGACTGTGTGTCTGTGTGTGCTTGTGTTACACCATCCACCAGCAGCGGTACAGCTTGCAGCCCACTGCCTGCTGTGGTGATACTCCTGATAGACAGGGACAGCTTACAGAAAAGACAATGGAAATGAAGACAGAATGCAAAGGAAGAAAAACAAGGTGATGGGGGTTGTCTACCATTGTACACACTGAACCTCTGGAAGACATAGCAACATCCCTCAAGACTCAGTAACTAAACATGTGCTTGTGTAGCTCAGATGTATGCACACAAAGAACACTGATTCAAAAATTGTCCCAGAATTACTACTTTTACTAAGAATAAGAAATAGATTTGTTTGGTTAATTCAAAATGTAAATCTTATTTAGAATCTTATGAGTACCCTTTACATCATTAACATACCACTGCCTCCACCTATAGCCCTTCCCATGTCCTCCCTGCTCAGTCTCAAGTTCATGACCTCTTCTTTATTACTGATATTATGTATTATGTGTATATATGTAACAGACACAAACTCACTCTACCTCATCTCTTTAGTGTTGCTGGTATCAACGTGTATTTAGGGCTGACCACTTGGAACTGGATAACCTATCAGGGGGATCATTCTTAGAGAAGAATGATTCTCCTATCAGCAGCTATTAGTTGCCTGAAGCTCTTCATTTATGGCAGGCACCTTGTGAGAGTTCCCCCATCTATATTGATATGTCAACTGGTGCTGCCAAGCAGGTCTTGTTTAGGGGGCCATGTTTCCTAGATATCATGGCTATAATTTCCCTGTCATTTAATAAAAACACTACCTAGTATCAAATATCATGGTCTTCTGGCTCTTACAATCTTCCCTCCCCCTCTTTTGAGGTGATCCCTGAGCCTTCAGTGTACAGATTGTGCTATAGATATGAGGCAGAGCTGAGTACCCAGTACATTTTGATCAATTGTAGATATCCATAATGACTCCATCTACTGCAAACGGAAGCATCTCTGATGATCGGTGAGAGCTGTACCTCTCTGTGGGTGTAAGAATAAGCATTTGGAATCCTTATTAGTTATAATTATATTAGTTTAGGACAGAGTTTTCTTAGGCTATGAAATTCCAAGGTATATCTAATAATCTCTAAGTTCTTCACAACCGCAAGAATTGTCACAGAATGAGTCATCATCAAAATAAGAGAGGAGAATTAACAGTCTTAACCGCACAAAGAAAAATAAATAGAACCAGTGACCTGGCATCACATCTTAAGAATCTCGCAAATGAAGATCAAATCACTGTCAGTGAGTAGAAAGAAGTCAGTGAGTGAAGGCACGGCTCAACCTGAAACAGGGGAAGAGAGAAAATTAAGGGTCAGTAGAAAAGTCAGAGATGTGTCCAACTGAGCAAGCCTCAGGAGGAAAAAAATGTATCCATCTTGGGTATGATAAAAGACAATCCAATTCATTACAGCTCCTGCAATTCCTAAAAAGAGACGAATAGCAGGTACAACTTTGAGGCTATAAATTTAAAAAGTGTCAGTGAAATGGGAAATTATCTTGAAGATGTATCTGCTAAACACGGCCAAGAACACAGGTTTAGAATCATCCCAGTAGCCCTGATTTATTGAACAAATCGTGTCTGTCACATAACAACAGTCTGGGTGCCTATCCCTACAAACAAATGAACAAAAAAATGTTGACAAGAAAAGCAATTCAAAATAGAATTTATCCAAATAGACGTGGTAGCGGGGTCACCAGCACACAGCATCTTCTGAAGCTGTAAAAGGAGAAGCCCAAGCTGCCATGCAGCCTAAGTCAGCGTTCTGTGGTCACACGGTCCTAAAAATAGTATTACAGGGAAGAAATGAAATTCTATCTCTCAATATAGGTGTGAAGACACTAACCAGAGGAATAGAAGCAAGACATCACTGGTGGAAAAAAACACACTACGGTCAGTGCTCCTGAGTGCAAAGGTGATAAATGTTTGGGAATAAACCAATGTGCCCATAAAATAAAAGGGAATAAATGGCCAGATTACATAATTGTTTGGAGTTGTACAACACACACACATTCAAAACACATATACACATGCACACAACCACACCATGCAAACACACACACATAGACATGCTTGCACATGGGCACACAAACACGTATGCATGCATATACATACACATGGTGTACACACA
>JADRCH010000028.1:3827697-3902941 GCA_019843965.1 Rhynchomys soricoides | reverse complement strand
CACACAAACACGTATGCATGCATATACATACACATGGTGTACACACATGCATGCATCCTTGCATATATATATGTCTATATATAACACATACATGAACACACACACAAAGGTACACACTACACTCAGACACATACAAACACGCACACATACACACATTTTTAACATTTACAGACTGACCACTCTCTACAAACAAGGATTAGATGGTCATACCATCATTTTTCCAATCATTCTGTCCAGAAAATGCCCAAGACACATTTCAAATCTATTAGTAATTCCTGAAAAGCCCAGCAATGAGCACCAAGAGACCCTTGTATCTGCTACTCTGGCTTCTGTTCTACATGGCGCTGAAGACATCGATTGGCAGAGGGGGCAGGGCAAGGAAAACAGCAAGATAAAGACAGGAAGAGAAGGACAAATGTGTGGAGCTAATGAATCCAAGATTCTACAGAAAAACTAGAATCTATTCCTAAATTGGGTAGAATCATTTGACTTATGGCATAAAACACAAAACAATAGCCTCGAAACAAAAAGAGCCTGCACCCCCCTCTTTCAGCTCCCAGAAAACTGAAGACAACCTTCTGAAAGGGTCTACCACCAGCAACACCAAAGGGCAACTGACTAGAAACGAATCTAAAGAAAGCCCAAGACAGCCCCATATGGAATTTAGCCACAGAAAATGAAGACAATGTCTATAAATGGGAGGAAGCCCCCCTAAGGCTCGGGCTGACTCACTGGGAAGTGTCATCCCTTCCCAGACTGATGTATATATTCAACACAATCCCACCGTGAGTCACTGGGGATTTTTCTATGAAAATTGACAAGATTCTTCTGAAGGGTATGTGAAAATATAAAAGGCCAAAAATAGCCAAGGAGATGTCCAAGAGAATGAACAAAGCTGAAAACCTTACCCCAGCAGATGTCAAGACACTTTATGAAACCACAGCTGGAGGATTGGCAGAGGTTCAGATCAGAGCCCAGGAGAAGGAATAGATACATGGAGCTATCAGCTGCACAACGGTGCCATGCAGACAGAGCAGGAGAGAGGGCTGTTAAAGCAGGGATCCAAAGGGAGGAAATGCTAAATGAGCTTGCTCCTAGCCTGTGTTCTGTGGCTACTTCCTCTCAGTTGAAGGAGGGGTTCATAAAGCTCGGTAAATAAATGAAACATACAAGCTTCAGGAAGCTCCCCAAACATACAGGATTAAGGAAGTTCCCCTTCCCCAGATTATGTAAGCTACGTAAATTATGTAAGTTATGTAATTTGTTAGGCCACGCTCTGACCGAAAGAACTGCCTCCATGTTATGCAAGGGGTTTCAGGGCTGCAGTTTCTGTGAGTGGTCTCCTGGCTGGGATGGGGTTTTCAGTAATGCAGTTGCATTTGAGAATTCAGACTCCTATAGATGCCTCCTTATCCACAATTCTGTGTGTAACTCCTCATCCAAGCTCACTAACATTCTTTAGCGAGCCATTCAGTTCCCTAATTGAGGTCCACAGATATTTGTGCTCATCCCTCCAAGCTGTATGCTGTTCAGCAAGTATTTCCAAGTGTACCGCAGATATCTGAGGGCAAAAATAAAATATAAAAGAAAAAGTGTTTCAGAAGGACATACAAGACCAAGTCCCCCTGAGACTTGTGAGGTAAATGTTTACTAAAGGGGTGTCAACAGGTCTTATACTCAGTCCATGTGAGCTGTGAGATGTGGGCATAAAAACAGAAGACATCGCAGTAGAAGCATCCACGTGGAAAGACTAAGGTTGAGAGGGCTTTAGCCATAGCAATGTAGCCTTCAGACTATGTTCTACAGGACACCTCAGAATGGAAGCTCCTTCAAAATTGCTTCCATTGTCAGCTTCCATTACAGGTGGTCAAATGGCGACGGGTCAGAGGCTGACCTTTCACTCACCATAGTCTTCCAAGGTTCAGGTAGACAAGAGGCTGGGCAGAACTGCTTTCTGGGAAGGCAAAAACAGTGGTTTGCTACACTCTGGCTCTAGCTTCACCTCAGGCCAATGTCTGATCATGAGACCTTGAGGCATGTCTAGCTTAAAGCCATACTGGCTACAATGAGAATACAGAGGTTAAAGAGGTGTGAGGTTAAAGAGGTGTGAGCAATGGGTCCTTGGTCCAGAACCAGGCTGCAACAGCCAGGCATGGGAATCTTCAGGGCTGACAGAATCTACAGGATTACAAGATGACTGAAAACCACAGGGACCCAAAGCTGGAGAACTTGGCCAGCACAGAAACCTTAGCAAACTGCTGACCATTTTGCTGCGAACAGGAAGACCTTAACAAAGAGCCAGCAAGACTTTTCTCATGAGTCCTACAATGTCAGGACCAAGGGCCATGAAGATGGACCATGAGAAAACAGACCATAAAGATGTGGATCATATGGTCACATGTGGATCCAAAGGAAGAGCCAAGGTCCAGGTGAAATGGGGGAGGAATGAAGCAGTACATACATCGAGGGCATAGAGGAATGTCCAGAAAGAGGAGGGCAAAGTATGTCACGTGAAACCCAAAGCCCTGCACAATAAATATGTGGTAATAAAAACTGACTGTGAGTTTCAGAACAAATATATACTGACTATGTGAGAGCCTGAGTTCAGCTCTTCAGCACTCACATCAGGAGCTGGGCACTGAGGCAAACACCTATAATCATAGCCAAGGAAGGCAGAGACAGGAGGACTCATAAACGTCAGAGTCTACGAAAGATCCTGTCTCAAAAAATAAAGTAGAAAGTGACTGAAAAGACATCTGACATCCACCTCTGGCTTCCATAAACATATGCACACATATGCATGAACACACACACACAAGAACAAACAATAAAAGCCACCGCCTTTGAAAGGGTGAAGAAGCCCCTAAAATGCCCCCCCCCCCGTGTTGTTCAGAGTGCTGTGGAGAGAAGTCCTGGAGCAGAAGGAGATCTGGCTTGGGCAGAATTTACCGAGGGCAGCAGGAAAAATTATCAGGAGGATTGATGCTGAGTGCCCTGGATGTGGGTCATGAATGCAGGGCTTCTAAGTAGCTATGTCTAATAAGCAGCATGATTTAAAGTGAAGGGTGACCATGGTGAGAGAATAGATGGGGTTCTCTGTGAAGAAACAGAGACAGCAAAGATAACCCAATAGAAACTTTCATGGAGTTGTACAGTATCTGAATTTTTGAACCTCCTGCGAGGGGTCATTGCAGAAGGAAGCAGGAGCCAGAAGACAAGACACTAATTAGATGACAAGGATTCAAGATGTGAAAGCCAACACAAGTTCCTGAGTGGCCTGAGATCCACAGTAAGTGATCTTTCAGAGAGAGGAGAGAGAAGTTGGGATGAGGAGACATCTTAGAGATTGATGGCTAAGGGCCGGGATGCAGATCACTTGGTGGATGCTTGCCTTGAAAGCACAAGAGCCCAAGTTTGATCCTCAGTTCTTAAGAGAAAACAAAGAAAGCATTGAAGGTATACTTGTAACCCCAGGGCTGAGGAGGTAGAGACAAGCCTAGGGCTTGCTGATGAGCCTGCTTAATGGACTTGGTATGTGCCAGGCATGTGTACCAAATAAAGGACAGCCATAGTTGCCTCTGGTCTTCATAGATAAATACAATGCTATACGTGTGTGTGTGTGTGTGTGTGTGTGTGTGTGTATGCATGTGCACACACACACACACACACACACACACACATGCATATTACAATTCAGGGTGTCAAATCAAATGGCTGAGGATATCTAAAGCAATTGGAGAAAAAGTTATGAAGAACCAGAAGGTTATTTCTGCTCGGAATCACAAAGGCCAGAGGCCAGCTGAGCAGCCTCTCTAAAGCACGGTGGGGAACAGCGAAATTCTTAACCAGGGAACTTCTGTTCAGGGACCGTGGGGGTGAGATGAGGATGGATACATGAAAGGTGACCAACTTAGTTGTCCTGGGCACCTAGGAGCTAAGATAGTGCTGAACATAAGCCAGCAAGCAGACACAGAGTGAAACCGCACCAAAGGTGCACAGCACAGGTTGTCCATGGCTACAAGAAGAAATTCCTGAATGCCCTTTATATTGTAAGCCTGCTAACACACTGTGGAGTGGAATATCTGCCAGGAACCAAACTAGGCACAGGCATAAAGAGAGGCCTACAGAGGGACACAGCAGCAAGGCTCTAAGGCGCAGTGCAACAGGTTGAACATGAATGCTCAAAAACTGGGAAGTCCAGGGCACACACCATAACCCCCAAGCTCTGCAAACCTATGCTCACATGAAGGTAGAACAAAACACCAGTAAAAGAAATGAACTTCTATAATAGATGTGACAGAAAAAATGGGAGGGTCGAAAGGACAGATACAAGGAAACATTAGATCTAATTATGCTGATGACTATATAAACTATAAACAAGAAATAAAAAATACAATTAGAATCCATAAAACATAATCAAGGCTCCACCGACTACTCATAAGACAGTCTATAAAAGCATAAAAACAAAGAATTGAAGAATGAAAAGGTAAAGAGATAATAAGAAAACTGTAAGCAGAAAAAATCTGGTGTGCCTAGAATGGTGACTGAAAAATTCTATGAGGTGAGCTTGTAATGAAAGACATAAAGGGTCTCTTCAGGATAAAAGCCTCGATGGTTCTCCAAGACATCCACAGAGGGTACAATTGTCCCTCATAACCTGCAACACCTGCGAATGCACATAGGACAAAGCCACCCCTGGAAGCAGGACTGCTAAGACATCTTCTCTTAGGTAAGAGAATACATAACAGAAGTGAAGTTCAGGGGCTGGAACAATGGCTCAGAGGGGAAGAGAGCTTGCTGTACAATCGAGAGGATCAGAGTTCGAAGCCCAGTGACCCTGTAACAAGCCAGGCATCCCACATGTACTTTTAATTTTAGCTCCTGGAAGGAAGAAGCCAGTAGGTCAGCTAGGGCTTGCTGACTTCCTGCCTAGTGGACAAAACCCAATCCCCAGGTTCAAGAAGAGACCTTCCCACAAAGAAATAGGGAGAAAGTGATGGAGGATAACCCTCACCACTCTTTCTGGCCTCCGAGAGCATACAACACACAATGTACATACACTAATTAATGCAGAGAGATGTGTTCACATGCACTTACCCTCAGATAAATAAATCTTTAAAAATGTACCAAGTTAGAAAAACCTAACTAAACAGGGCAATAATTTGATGAGCATTGTCGATCATGCTAATTTGGCATTTATAGAAAATGATAGACATTGTATGCATCCTTCCCAGAGCACATGGAATAGAGAGCTGCATAAATGATTCTCTGGGCTGAAAAGCATCTTGATATATCTTACAACATGGAAATCCTGCATTGGAGGCTATCTGAATAGAAAAAATCTAAACTAGAATTTAATACTTAAATCTCAGATGATTAGCTATTAAACAATTTCTTCTTCCTCCCTTCCACAAGTTAAAGGTTTGTTTATTTTTACCGTGTGCATGAGTGCTTTGCCTGAGTGTTCATCTGTGCGCCATAGCATGCCTGGTGTCCACAATGGCCAGAAGAAAGTGTCGGATCCCCTAGCACTAGAGTCACAGCCAGCTGTCAGCTGCCATATGGATCTGGGAATCGAACCCAGGACTTCTCCAAGAGCAGCCAGCACTATTAACCACCACGCCATCTTTCCAGCCCATCTCTTTCTCTCACTATCTACAGAGTTGGGCAAACTTGGGAGCAAGACCCCCTTTAAAGCTCTGTACATTCATCAAGACTCTTCTTAACTCAATGCCCACCTCTGCTATGTGCCCTGTACAAACTCACATCTGCTCTCGGTCTCCGTGAACCTGCATTTTCTGCATATCATGCATATGCACCCTGTGGCATTTAGCTTCTTCTGGTGGTTTTAGGGACCTTCGACCCTGATTCATATAACAGGGACTACAGGGTGAGTAAACACCACAGCTGCTTTCCAGACGGACATTTAACATTTCTATTCATGGGACCTGGTCTGGTTTTACATGATATGAGGGTGCACCCAGAAAGCTTGGTCTTTATATGATGTTTCTGAGGTGGCAGGACCTAAATTGCTTAGTGGGGAAGCACCTTGGGAGGGACTCATGCTGGTCACAGTGAATCCATTCCAAGTTCCTGTCTGTTCCCAATTCTCTTCCATGTTTCTACCATAATGGAGGTTCTCACCACCGGAGGTAAAACATAAAGAAGCTGGATGCTGGGCTTGCAGCCTCAACCCCATGAGATAAATAATACTCTTACTCTTAAAGTAACGAGCCTTGGGTATTTGTGCTGTAGTCGCAGCAAGCAGAGTAAGCGTGCATTTCTCACACAATGCTTCTGTGCTCTTCTACATATGCACCTCTGTATGGACTTACATTTTCTATTCTCTTGAATAGACTCTTAGGAATGGGATGCTCTGACCCTATATATGGCTCTTCAGAGCATTATAGCATGGTTTTATTTGTGAGTAGGTGGGTACCAGCATCCTGTGGTGTCCACGCGGATGTCTAAGGGCAACTTGCTTACATCCGTTCTCTCCTTCCACCATGAAACTCAAGTTACTAAGCTTGGTGGCAAATGCCTTTGCCCGGGGGCATCTTGGCGACCCTATCTATACAGCTAACTTTTAGCTAACCATGCACCAGCTGCTGAAACAGCAGTGCCTGCTGTGTCCCGAGTCTCCAGCCTCACACACCCTTGGCAGAACTGCCCTCTGCACCCTACAGTGCTCAGAAAGTACTTCCTCATTTGGGGTTTAATTTGCATTTCCTCAATGACTAATGATGCAGGAGTCTTTCTATGTGCTTTTTGCCTTTGTGATTATCTTCCTTGGAGAATTGACCATTCAAAGCCTTTGTCCAGCATTTAATTAGACCATTAATCTTGTTATTACTAGCTCAAGTTCTGTATACAAACCCTTCATCAAGTACATGAGCAGCGAATACATTTTCATCCTCTGCAGCTTTATTCTCTTTATCCTAGAGACATTTATTTATTTGTTTATATTTGTTTGTTTGTTTGTTTATTCGTTCATTTATTTACTTATGTTGGGGCTTTTTAAATTTCAAAGGTTTGTGTATGTGTTTGTGCGTGCATTGTTTGTGTGTGTGTTTAAATACGTATGCATGTGCTTATATGTCTATGTGGCTTTTGGAGGATGTTTTATGTGTCTGTGTGTGTTCATTTGGGCATCTGAGTTTTGGTGTGTGGGCGTGGGTGTGGGTGTGTGCCTCTGTGTGTGCGTGCGGAAGTCAAACAATAACTACTGTGCTCTTATTCTTCGGGTACCACTTGCCTCTGTGTTTCTTCTTGGTTGTTTTGTTTGATTTTGAGACAAGATCTCTCACTGTCCTGGAACTCACTCTCTAGGCTAAGTTGGCCAGCCAGGTCCAGGGAGTTGTCTTGTCCCTGCCTTCCCAGCCTTGGGATAGGATCACAGGACACTGTGACCATAACCAGATTTTCCTGTGGGTTGAACTCAGATCCTCAAGCTTGGTCCAACTAAGCTATCTGCCAGCCTCCTAGATACCTACACTCTCAGTTTACTGCATCCAATTTAGTGGTTTTTTCCTTCTGCACATCATATTTACCTGCCATGTCCAGAAGCTCCTTGCCCTGCTCAGTGTTACAAAGATGGCCACTAAGTTTTGCAAAAGCTGTTGTAGGGCTGTTTAAACTATAATCAATTTTGAGTTAATTTGGGGGTACAATATGAGTTAAAGGTCCAAGCTCACTTATTTTATGCATATAAATATCCTACTGGATCATCCAAACACAAAATATGTAAAAGACTGTTCTTTCTGAGTTTGAATTCCCATTACATCAAGAGGCAGCTGGATGGCTGATGTGTACCTCAGACCTAGAGAGCTTGCTGAAGACCCATGTGTTCAGGTCTCCTAAAATTCACCTTGAGATTTGAGGATTGAACTTTGCAGATAGATAGGAGGGGAACACTCAGCTTCCCAGCGCTCCATCATCAGATCCATGGATGTGGAGTGTCTTTCATTTTGTTGGAGATGAAGAGATTGGATTGCTCCATGGTTAAGGTACGTATGCCTTTCCAGTGGACCTAAGATTAGTTCCCAGCACCCATCTCAAGCAGCACACAACTGTCTTCAACTCCAGCTCCAGGGGATCAAACAACCTCTTCCAGCCTCTGAAGGCTGGACTCTCATTGATGCATGCTCATACACACACACACACACACACACACACACACACACACATTTTTAAAAATAAAAAATATCTTAAAGGGTTACTTTTATAAATCCCCATATTCAGATCGTAAGCCCTTTTGGTTCCACTAAGTTTTAGGAACCCATTATTAAGGGGCAAGTGGAAAATGAACTTGTTTGGTAAATTTTATTCTTGGTTCATTTGTTGCTAGTTACCAAAAATACAATTGGTTTTTGTATGTTTATCTTGAATCCTCTGAACTCTTGAATAAAACATGAGTAAAAAAAATTACAGAGGAATGAAAACATTTTTCAAACTGTCAAAATAATTAAAATGTAACAAATCTAATGATTGTAAAGTAAGAGTAAATGGTACTTTTAGAAAATTTACAATTTGAAATGCTAATATTAACAGCAACTTTTTCTTTGTTTGTATTGGGTCTTGGAAATTTTCATACAATGTGCTTTAATCCAATAGCCCTTCTTCCCTAGCTGCCTCCAGATCCATTCGCCCTTCCCTACTCACCTGGCTTTGAGTCCTCTTCATAAAACCATCAAGACCATTTCTGCTGTCTGTATACCCTTGGATGTGTGGTCCATGGGAGCATGGTGGTCCTACCATAGGCCACACCCCTATAGAAAACCAAATCTCCTTCATGCAGCAGCTGTCAGGTCAATAGCAGCTCAACTAAGGCTAGCTAGAACTGCATGCCAATCTTCTCCTACCATACTTGTATGTTTTCTGGCTTCAGCCTCTCCAGGTCTTGTGCTTGTTGTCATGATCACTGTGAGTTCCTGTGTGCTGCTGTCCTGATGCATCTGGAAAGCATTGCTTCCTTGTAGCCATCCACTACTCTGGCTCTTACAATCTTTCATCCCTTCTCTGCGTAGATCCCTGAATTGAGCTTTAGGAAGGGGGTGGAGCATAAATGTCCCACTTAGGGCTGAGTTTTTTACAGTCTTTTAATTCCCTGACCTGTTGTAGGTTCCTGATAATTCCACTTTCTGAAGAAAGAAAGAAGTAAAAGAAGAAGGATGAGAAGGAAGAGAAGGAGGTGAATAGTTGGGAGGAGGAGGAGGAGGAGGAGGAGGAGGAGGAGGAGGAGGAGGAGGAAGAGGAGGAGGAAGAGGAAGAGAAGGAATCTGCTCAGATGAAGACTCGAGATGTACTGATCTACAGCACCATTGTTCTAGCCATGAAACTGTGGTTAGAGACAGATCCTAGTCCTAGTAGAAAACTGCCTACTGCTAGTTAGAAAAGAGAACTCAAGAAGCTAGACTCCAGAGAACCAAATAACCCTATCAAAAAATGGGGAACAGAGCTAAACAGAGAATTCTCAACTGAGGAAACTCAAAGGGCTGAGAAGCACCTAAAGAAATGTTCAACAAACTTAGTCATCAGGGAAATACAAATCAAAACAACCCTGAGATTCCACCTCATACCAGTCAGAATATCTAAGATTAAAAACTCAGGTGACAGCAGATGCTGGCAAGGATGTGGATAAAGAGGAACACTCCTCCATTGCTGGTGGGATTGCAAGCTGGTACAACCTCTCTGGAAATCAGTTTGGCGGATCCTCAGAAAATTGGGCTACCTGAGGACCCAGCTATAGCACTCCTGGGCATATGCCCAGAAGACGTTCCAACAAATAATAAGGACACATGCTCCACTATGTTCATAGCAGCCATATTTATAATAGCTACAGGTTGGAAAGAACCCAGATGTCCTTCAACAGAGGAATGGATACAGAAAATGTGGTACATTTACACAATAGAATACTACTCACCTATTAAAAGCAATGACTTCATGAAATTCGCAGGCAAATGGATGGAACTTGAAAATATCATCCTGAGTGAGTTAACGCAGTCACAAAAGAACAAACATGGTATGTACTCACTGATAAGTGGATATTAGCCCAAAAGTTCGGAATACCCAAGATTCAATTCACAGCAGCCATTGGATTGAGCGTGGGGTCCCAGATGAAGGAGTTGGGGAAGGGCCTGAAGGAGCTGAGGGAGTTGGCAGTCCCATGGAGGGAACAACAGTGTCAACTGGCCTGACTTCCCAATGCTCCCGGAGGCTGGATCACCAACCAAAGAATACAAATAGAGGGACCCATGGTGCTGGCTAAATATGTGGCAGAGGAGGGTCTTGTTAGCCATCAGGGGGAGCAGAAGCCCTTGGGCCTGAGGGTGTTAGATGCCCCAATATAGGAGAATGCCAAGAAGGGAAGAGAGTGGGTGGGTGGGTAGGGGAATACCCACATAGTGTCAGGGGGAGGGGAAGGGAATAGGGAGGTTCCGAAGGGGAGATCTGGAAAGGGGGAAACATTTGAACTGTAAATAAAGTATCAAAAAATAAAAAATAAAAATAAAAAAGGAAGTACAGCTTTTCTAGAGGAAGTGTGTTTTGATGGTAGCATGGGTCTCTGAAAATGTAGTGCCTCACTGACCATTAATGTCCTCTCTCTGCTTCCTGCTCATGGTTGAGATGAACGCTCATGATACTGATCCTGCTGCTGTGCCTCCACTCCACCCTCATGGATTCTTACCCTCTCTGGAATTGTGAGCCAAAATAAAGTCTTTTCTCTCAAGTTGTATTGGTCATGGTATTTTAATTACAATAAGAAAACGGTAACTAATACACTCAGACGATAGTCTTCCAACATTGCTTTTTTGTTTTTTGTTTTGTTTTGTTTTTTTACTGGTGCCAAGGATAGAATCTAGGACCCTGTAGAGCAGTGGTTCTCAACCTTCTTAATGCTGCAACACTTCAATACAGTTCCTCAGTTGTGATGACCCCCAAGTGTAAAATTATAACTGCACATTTGCTACTGTTATGAGTCATAATGTAAATATCTGAAATGCAGGATCTCTGATATGTACTTTGTGAAAAGGACATTTAACCCCCAAAGGGGTTGCAACCCCCAGGTGGACAACCATAACTGAAGATGTTAGTACTCTGTTGTACCCATTCAAAACTGACTCTGAGTGACATATAAGAAAATCTACTGTAAATACCTTCCATAAAAAAAAGAGAAAGACAATCAAGAGAGAGACACACTTGAAGAGATCATTTGCATAACATTAAAAGAGTCAAGTCTACCACTGTAGGAAGTTCTAGGCAACTAAGCAAGATAAAAACCACAGGAAACTATAGTACATCTTCACGTAACAGCATGGCAGAACCATCGAGAAAGAAAAAGGTGAGCAGTATGGCTTATTAACTATGCTCCCTGGTGACTACTTACTTCCACTATGACTGAATAATCAGTTTCCCACAGATTGGTTTCTGCTGGGTTTGGTCAGTAAGGGATTCCAGCAGAAAATGGACCATAGAGGGATTCCTTCCCTCCTCCCCTGCTGGCTCCACCTCTTACAGACTGCAGATTACACAGGACCTGCCACTACAGCTTTGTCCCCTTGGCCTCCCTGTAGTTTCTCTTCCTAGACTCTCACTTCTCTCTTTAGTACTGTCCACACATCTTCTAGAATGCTTACTGAGGTCTCCTCACTAAAATTTCTTGGTATGACTATTATTTACTTAAATCCTTTCTGATGTGAATCTTGAGACTCCAAATGAACCCAACACCAGACTCCCAACATGGCAGAAAGGGACTGCATCTGACACATCTTTCCATTCTGAGTGCCATGGTAATATCAACATTGACCATGATTGGCAGGAACTTGGCTTCTGGTCACCTCTCTGGAAATATTACCTCCTCAACAAATTAAGATAAGCATCCTTATCTACATATGTTATTGATTAAGATCAAGGGCCGGTACAAAGAAAACAGAACCTTCGATATTTGGGTAGTCACAGAGAACTGGAAGCATTAAATGTGAGAATCATTGTCATGAAGAACTTTTGTGAGTGTACGTTACCTCTCACCCCCACTACCAGAAATCCATACTCTGTGGCATAGAGACCTTTGCCCAGTATTTCCCAGAAGGACTCCCCTGTTTTCCAAGGTTCCTTGAGTCCTCAAGCCTGAGAGATGCAACTCAGTCCAATGGTGGGGCTGTGGAGTCTGTACTGAGACTACAGAGGAATTGAGAGATCTGACCTATTTGTAGCAGATCTTTGAGGCTGGCTAAAGAGAAGATTCTGGGCTTACCTGACCAGGAGAAATAACATTTCAATTGATTTGCCTAGATATGTTCCATGGGACCTAGTGGTCATTAGACAAACATCTGAGTGGAGCTCTGAGCACATATTTGGTTGTTTGTTAGCAATGGTGGCCCTTTGCTGCAGCACACACAGATTTTTTTACTGGAGTCCTTTAGAGTCAAGTATCTGAAGAGAAGTAGCCACTCCAAGACAGAATTTTCAACTGTAAAATTCCTAGTCCTATGTTCAGGGACTTCCTAGTCGAAGGTCAAATTGGATAGGTGTTTCCCATGATGTGAGCACTTAGGACTCATGAACAGTGTTTCATATGTCACCCCCTAAGCTGTATCACTAAAGGCATGGCTATCACATTCTTCACTAAGGTTTAAGGAATTGTTAAAACAATGTGTCCACCCTTTGGGGATCTGGGGACAACCTTGAGGTTTGTCCTTGTCTCCATGTGGCTGTTCACAATATTCTAGGGCATGGAGAGACTCTTAATGTTTATGAAGAGGAGCCTATGGAGTGGACACATAGGCAACTGGCTCCCTAGGCTATGTTCTGAGAACTACTTTTAGCTCTGGTAGCAAAATCCTAGCTGTTTCTTTGTCTTGAGGATCCCTGACCTCAATTTAAACTATTTTCACAACTCAATCTTTTGTGGGTCATTCTGATTTTCGGGGGGGGGGGAGGCAGGTGATCTACAATGCATATATATACAATGCTTTAAAGTCCTCCTCAAACCTCCTGGTGTGGAGGTGTAGTATAATCATTTACTAGGTGACAGTTAAGGAGACTCCTCCTCCTTCCTGGACTTACTGGATGCCTATGTAGAGAGTGCTAATCCCTGGGGAGTAAGGGGTCCAAACACATCATGGTCAGCTAATCTATGTCAGGGTCATGGGGACAGACACATGGGACTATAAATGAGTGGACCACAATAGGGCAACAGAAGCTGGCCCAGCTTTGTACCCAGTTTCTGAAAGTAGAGTTAAACTGAATTCATTAGAGATGATGTCACCTCACAACTTTTCTACTGACTAACAGATAAAGTGATTATAATGGCTAATCTCAGTTGTCTACTTGACACAGGTGGGAAGAGAAATGAAATGTCTCTATCAAATTGCCTGTGAATGTTTTCCTGGCAGTCTACTGATGTAGGAGGGCCTAGCCCATCATGAGCAGTACAATCCCCTAGGCAAGTGGGCCTGGGTTGTGTAAGAAAGCAAACTTAGCAAGCCATGGGGAGCAAGTAAGTAAACAGTGATCCTCTATGGCTTCTGCTTCAGTTCCTGCATCCAGCTTCCTGCTTTGAGTTCCTGACCTGACTCCCCTGGATGATGGAACTGTAAGATAAAATAAACCCCATAGTCACCAAGTTGCTTTTGGTCATGGTGCTTATTTAAAGAATTAAAAGCAAACTAAGACAAATGCTACAGCTGAACAGGTTGAGAGTAAGACTTCATATTCTTCTCCCATAAGCAAAATATTAAAGGAAGTTGTGCACATGACCTAAGGGAGGCAGGGACCATCACGGTTGCTGAGGCAGCCTGTGCCATGCAAAACCTTCTCTGATTGGCCCATTCTCTCCATTGTTTGGCTAAAGTCCAGAAGCATGTGTAAGGACTGGGAATTAATTTAAACCCTAACATAGAAAGTTGCTGTTCACAGCTGCCATTCTGGAATCAGAGGTATAATGGAGATCAACAGAGTCTTTCCCTTCTGGAGACAATGTTAAACCTGGGGAAATCATGTTGTTCTTAATGTTAGTAAGTAAAGATGGATAGTGCACACTTGATGTCTTACTTTGGGTCATTCCAATGAAGACAAGAGAAACAGGGCTACATTAACGCAATAGCTCTGAGATGTTCACTCATGAAATGACATGTTCAAAAACAGCACATCATAGCTTAAGTAAAAACTAGGTCAATTCAAGAGACTCATAACTAGCCAAAGTGCAAAGATTAAGTGAGTGCTTAGCCCTAAAGGGTGTGTCTCTGTCATCCCTTCTAAGACTTAAGAAACATTACAGAAGAGGGGGTCAGAAAGGGTGTAAGATCTAGAGGGTGGAAAGGGATGCTGTGGAACGCTGTCTTCTGGATATGATGTGGTCATTGCGTTGATGACACAGCACGTCTTGTAATACGTGCACAAGATGTGGGAGTATGAGGTCACTGGTTGAGAGGAAGAGGGAACACATTGGGAGAGGGTGAGATGAGACGGAGTAATTTATGATCATGATGCATCATAGAAATGTGTGAAACCATTGAAAAGAAGATACAACACAAACCCATGCAGCTGTACCAAAAGCATGAAGATGAGGAACACTGAAGAAGAAGGACAGGTGTACTGACTGGTTCGTGTGTTAACTTGACACAAGCTGGAGTTATCACAGAGAAAGGAGCTTCCCTTGACGAAATGGCCCCATGAGATCCAGCTGTAAGGCATGTTCTCAATTAGTGATCGATGGGGGAGGGCCATTGTGAGTGGTGCCATCCCTGGCCTGTAGTCTTGTATTCTATAAGAGAACAAGCTGAGAAAGCCAGAGAAAGCAAGTCAGTAAGTAGTATCCCTCCATGGCCTCTGCATCAGCTCCTGCTTCCTAACCTACTTGAGTTCCTGTCCTGACTTCCTTTGGTGATGAACAGCAATGTGAAAGTGTAAGCAGAATAAACCCTTTCCTCCCCAACTTTTGTCTTGGTCATGACGATTGTGCACAAATAGAAACCCTGACTAAGACAGCAGGGGTGGTTCCCATCTCACTCTTTGCCTCAGTGCCTTACCTTAGGATAGGCTACTCCAGGAGTCCTAGCACCCAACAGTTAATACAGCAGATGGTATCTCACATCTGAGGTCAGGCAGGTCCTATCCTGCCCACACTCTTGTTTCTCATTGCTCATTCTGACTGAAGCCAAGCATCATGTTAGAGACTTCACAGCAGAGAGACCCAGTTTCTAAGGAGTGAGAGAAAACTGGTGAACATCCCCTAGGAGAGAATTCTACTGTTAATCCCAGAGTGAGCTTAATATGTCTCTCTGCTCAGCGAAGCCTTCAGATGAGTACACGTTGTCCTTTGACCCACAGCCTTGTGAGACTCTGAGCCAGAGGTGAGGTATTGTACCACATCTGGTTCTCAAACCAAAGAAACCTGGAGATAAAGCAACATGAAATCTTGCTTTGAAGCTTTGGAATATTGGGCTATTTTTTACAAAGCAGTGATTATCTAATACAGAGGAAACAGACACACCAAATGATATGATCTAAAAGAAAGGTCAAGTGGTGCTGTTAAATGTGTAAGTTAAGTGTGAAAATGTTAAAAGTTAAAGTATATAACAGTTAGGTGTTAAAATATACAAAACTGTAAAAGATTTAATTTATGAAACTAGGGTGAGAGAGCTGGCTTAGCAGTTAAGAGCACTAGTTGCTCTTTCTGAGTTCAGTTCCCAGCACCCATATGGCAGTTCTCAAATGTCTATAACTCTAGCTCTAGGATCCAACATCCTCACACAGACAGACATGCAGGAAAAAACACCAACTCAGGTAAAATGAAAATAAATAAATCACTAATTTATGAGACTAGTATAACATTTTAATTATTTGTACTTAGTAAACATACCTAGAATATAAAAGTCAGGAGATCAAAATTCCAGGGGGATATTAATCTATACAGAAGCCTAGGCTGAGCTTTCACACTCCTAATAACCTGCAAACCAGACAAATGAATTATCAAATGTGGGCAATATTTTTTGGCTTCTGCAACAGATACAACATAGATGACCTCATTTAGAAAGGACTGGAATTATTCTCTTACAATTCTGGAGGCTGGGGAGATCAAGACAAGGGGCTAAAAGTTTGGTGTCTGGAGAGGGCTGATCTCTACTTTCAAGATGGCTTTGGGATGTTATGCTGTCTAGAGAGAGGGGATTCTGTGTCCCCAGATAGAGAATGTGATTGGAAGGCATAAAGGGCTGGATCCTTGCATCATTCATCATGACCTTGGAGATCTCCTGACCTGAGCTTTCTTCAGTTTCCTCACCTAACCCTGCTTGTTGCATTTAGGATTCTTTTTCCTACAGAGGAATTTGGAGGCAACCCAGTTACCAGAGCTCTGCATGCAAACCACATCCTGAATTTGAAACTGATATTAAGAACTTACTCACCAGGGTCAGGGAAGTAATTGTAACTTTACAGAAAAATAAATAAATAAAATGGAGAACCATAAGAAACAAGAAGCAGGAAACCAAGTCAACGTCAGGTTAAGGAAAAATAGAAAGATATGCTACTCATAAGGGACAGAGAAAATGTTTAAGCTAGATTTAAAAGACAGAATTGGAATCAGATGTGTAGAAATTGTAGAGATCTCAGGAGACGAGGGTGACGCTCAGTGGTAGAGCTCTTGCCTAGCACAGTGGGCCCTGGGATCTATTCCTAGAGCTGCAAAAAAAGAGGGAATGAAATGTGAAGACTTAAGTTGGCTCAGGTAGGGTTCAATCACAATGACAACCCCATGTTTTCCTGCCACAAGTGAGTCATGGTGGAACAGCACTGTTTGAAAACAGAAAGAAAGTGACTTGGCATGTGGAGTGCCTGTCTTCTATCAAATTGTAAAGTCCATGGCCTATGACCAAAGCAAGCCATCCTAGTTAATTTTCTGTTTCTATGGTAAAATATCAATTGAGTTTGGCTCACATTTCTAGAGAGGCACAGGTCTCATGATGGAGAAGGCATGGCAGCAGGCAAGGTGCACATAGCAGTCAGGAGGCAGAGAAATCACATTTCATCCACACCAGGGAAGCAGAAAGAAAGATAACAGGAAGCTGAGCCAGGCATTGAAACCTCAACGTGCCACCATTCCTACCCCCAGTGTTCTACTTCCTCCAGCAAGATTCCATCTCCTAAAGTTTCCATAACCTTCCTAAACAACACAATTACCTGAGAGCAAGTGTTCAAATAAGTGACTCCATGGGGAGCATGCCTCAGTAAAACTGCAACACAAATGTAACCCCAAACTCAAAAGGGTTAATTTTATTTAGCGGTCTCTCACTCACTTTCCTTCTACCCTCATCTCTCCCTCCCCTCCCCCTTCTTTATCTTTGTTTTCTCCACACACCCCTCCTCCCAGCATAGTTACATCTTATTTTGTGGCAGATGAGTATTTCATCTTTACATTGTCATGAATATGCAAATAACATCATCCCTGCTCTGAATATGTAATGCAAGGTGATCACCTTGCTGTGAGGAACTCCTATTTGTTTTCTTCAGGGTGGGCTCCTTTAAGTTTGTCGTTTGGTTTTTGTTAAGTTCATATGGACTGGGACTCCTGAATTCCAGAGAATTCAACCTTAGAACCTCTTCTCCCTCACAAGGCATAGGTTCAGCTGCAGGGTACCTGTTTCATTTTTCTCCTGGGCTTGCTGTCATATCCTGGTCTGAATATTCATCCTACATGAGCTCCTCCCTGGGTGCTACACTCTGGCATCACCCCCATCCCAGAGACAACTTTCTCAATGAAGCCATACTTTCTTGAAGCATCATGGGTTAAAGATAGGTTTTGCTGACTTGTGTATTATTGAATCTTCAAAAAAAAAGTGATAGGATGTGCCCCTCTGAACTTCATGCATGAAAATGCCTGTGTTCTCCCTTTACACATGAATAAAAGTTGGTCTGGGTATAAAATTTCCCCCTAGACATTTTGAGACATATTTATTATCTTTCAGAGTTGCTATTAAGTGTGGCACCATTCAGTTCTCCTCAGGCCTTAAAGGGGACACAACTTTTCCTACTCAAAAATGTCTTCTACTTGCAGCTTTCAGTTGGATGTGACAGGTGCAGGTAGGTATCCATGACACTAGGAAGTCTGGGATCTCCTAAGTTAATTTATGTTATATAACTTTACCTAAGATGTTAGCTCACAGGCAATGCTGCTAGGCTCCTCCCAGGGACCTAGCAATGGATTACACCAGCACGTGTGCCAGTGCCTGGCACAAGTATCAGTGTATAAAAGGACTACTTGCTACCCCAGTTCATTTTCTCTCTCTCTCTCTCTCTCTCTCTCTCTCTCTCTCTCTCTCTCTCTCTGTCTCACTCTATCTATTCCCACATGTTCCCCCATGGCTCTGTTCTTGTCTGTCTGCCTCAACTCCTTCTCCAGGGCCTCACTTCCCTCCATTCCCCCAGAAACCCCCCCCCCCTTATACTAGGTTTGTCTCATGGTGTGATTTCTTAGGGGATACCTTGGCATGGGTTTGCCAAGTACCACTGCCCGAGACCACATTATATTTCATAACATAAGATATATTATGTACCAAGGCCTTTCTAGGTTCTACTAAAACCAGAACATTTCTCTTTAGCTTCTACCTTGTAGTGAAGTGAAGAAAATAAATAGGAAAGACAATGCATATGTAAACAACACCAGAGGTTAAAGGTTGGTGGGTTTTATGCATAGAAATTTGAGAGACAAGAGTAAAAAGAGACTGCACTACAAAATGAAGTAAGAGTGTCATGAAAACCAGGAATTAGACTGCTTCCAAGGGAGAGAGTAGAGACCAATGCAAAGCTTGTACCACCCCACATCTGTGGCAATAACAAAACACCAGAGACTAGGAGTAGGGTTTTTCCCACAGGGCAGGAGACTGAAACCTAGCATAATAGTATTCATTTTCACATGAAGACTTGCATACTCCTGGTGGTCGCCAGATCACCAAATTCTTCTTAAAAGTATTAATTTTTATTTTATGTTTACAAGTGTTGTCTGCATTTATGTCAGTACACCGTGCACATACATTACGTATGGAAGATAGCATAAGATACCCCTAGAAACTGAGTTATAATTGTGCATTGCCATGTGAGTGAATCCCCGTACTCTTAGCTACATGTGGGTACCAGGAACTGAGCCTGGGTCTTCTACAAGGCACCAGTGCCTTTAACTACTGATCCACCTCTCCAGCCCTCTCACTGGGCTTTGATGTGGGGGAGCAGGAAGGTAATCTCTCTATCCTTTCAATGACACACACGTTTCCCACATGAGGTTCAACGCTCATGAACTGATTTCAAGCCCTCCACACCTAACACTGTCACAGCGAAGGTTGAAACTTCAGCATATGAATGGGAGAGGCCATATTGGTCCTTAGCAAACTTGAAGGTAAAGATGTTTCAGGTGTATGAGAGAAACAGAGAGGCTGGTACAGCGAGAGGAGGTGGGGAGACACAAATCCACCTCAAAGACTCCTGAGGCTCTGGAGGCTTTTGACAGAGGTAGAGATTGTTTAGATCCCATTCTGACAAAAAGAGGGAGCCAGGCAGGTGGTTTAGCAAGACCAGCAGCCCAGGTCAGCCTTTCCTTTTTCCTACCAAAGCTCCCCTAGCCCAGATCTGGTCTTCAGTGTGACAATCCTTTCATTACCATAAAGTGGAAATTTCCCTTTTCTTTAGAAACTCAGTTGTATCACATGATGTTTTGTTTGTTTGTTTGTTTGTTTTTTGTTTTTTGTTTTTTGTTTTTTTTTTGAATCTGTCTTGTGAGAGGACCTCTTGCTGAAATAGACTCATGAGAAGATGTTTTGCTGAAGCAGACATATGAGAGGGCATGTGGTACTTTGTTGGAGCAGACACTTGAGAGGGTATTGATGTTTGGAAAGAGTATAAATGGAACCCCATAAACAGTGAGAGGTGGCTTTTGCATTTCTAGACATGCAGTGCTTTATAGGACTTTGCTGGTTTTCACTGGTCTTCACTGGTATTTGCTGGTCTTCACTGGTCTTCACTTTGTAGAAAGAAACACACCAAAGAACTTCTTGTGGTATTCCAACTTACTCTTGCCACTTCTGCTGACTCGTGTCTATTCGGCAGAGCCTTGTGGTTTCTGCTGGATAAAGCTACTGCTACTGATTTGTGTTTGGTGTTTACTATTGGATTGGACTGGCAACAAAGAGTGAAGTCGCCCCCCAAAACTACTTCTAAACAGGTCTGCAAACCCTTCTTCTTACAAAACTTTTTCTCTACCTCTGGGCAAGAAGGGCAGTTGAAGCATTTAAGAGCCCTACATAAAATAGGTTTAGATAAAAATCTAAGCCTACATTACCATGTCAATGATGCTGTGATGGGTGAAGAGGCAGGTTACATTTTCTGTATTTAACCTGAAGTTATTTTCTGATCCTCATGGAGTCTGTTGCCCTGGGCAGCCACCTGGCTATCCAGGCTGAAATGAAGGCATGAAGGTGCTGACAGAAACTTGGAAAGCCTCCCTTTCCAGGGAAGTATACAGTCCCAAACTGCCACACAGGATTCTTCAAAAAACGCTGGAAGCTAAAAGCTCATCTCCAGGATGATGGACAGTTGGCTGTCCTGGGATCTGATGGTGCATATTTCATCTTTGCAATAAGCTTAGACAGAAATGGTGTGTGCCCATGGCTGCCCACAGACCTCCACCTGCCCTGTCATCCCTGGACCGTGAAGCCATCTGCATTAGTACTAAATGCAACGTTGCCACCAGCAAGGTCACTTGTGAATGCTAGAGTTCCTTCACTGCCTACAAACCACAAAGAATGATGAAAATCTCATCTTCCCAAATCAAGTTCTGGGAAGGCCCTGGCTGCTGATGCTGTAAGAAAGGGCTGCTGTATTCATTAGCGGGCAGCCCATTACAGTAGATGAGGCAAGAGCTCTGCGGAGGGGGAGTTCAGATATCATCCTTGTTTGCCTGAATTATGGGAAATTAACACACCCCGCCTCTGCTTCCTAAGGTGATCACACTGGCTCTCCTAGAGGGACAGAGAGCATGGGAGTGGAGAGGCAGAGGAGGAAGTACAACATATGTCTAATTTTGCTTTGCACAGCAACAAGCATACCCACTCATTAAAAAGAGACGAAGAGATATTTATATATAAAATGAATGCTTTTGATTTGATCCCTGGAGTGAGATGCCATGAATTGCTGTTAATTTGGGTCTGTTTACTAAAAATTTAATGCCTGCAGAAAACCTATTTGAATCATCACAAATGCAATAACATCTACCAGGAAGAGAACAGGAAAGATAGTGGTAATTTGGGAGCAAGCCTGAGCAAAGCTTAGCTGGCCTGTTAACGACTGCAAGCTGCCCACCCAGAAGACTCCAGCCTAGTGCAACATCAATCAGAGAGGGCCCCCCAATCCTCATCTCTGATGCATCAATGAATTCTTTCATTGCTGGTCATTGCCATTCATACATGACCGTTATTGCATTCTGAGCTCTCTCCATGAGTGGGTTAATTATCACAGAGATTATTCCATCTTAAGATTTTGTTGCTCTCTGCCTGGCAAAACAAAAACTGTTTTGTGGGATGCAATGGAGGGATCCCAATGCAGTCATTATATCTAAGCAGCACAGAGCTGAGCCTGATAAAGGACTGCATCCCTGGTAATGACATCCCTGGGGAACAAAATGGTGGGTAGAATGGAGACCTTTGATCCCAGATCTTCAGCTGAGCTTGAGGGAACAGGGTGCCTGCCATGTTTTGCAGATTACTTGAAGCAAAACCCTCTTCTTACCTGCCCCCAACATCACTTCTGCCATATTCGTTGCTCAGGTGTTACAGAGTGCGGGTCAAAAGAGCAAATTGAGTCACCTTCAATTTTCATCCTTGCAGTCACCTTAGCCCATGACTATTTGTTTCTGAGTGGGTAAGAACACTTTGCATTGGCTCCACAGTTCCACAGCAACTGTAAGGATGCCAGGGCACACCTAGGCTGTTCAGGTAAATGTGGTTATGAGAGATTGTAGCAGATTCTCAAGGCTTTGGAGTTGACAAGGTGGTTGGCCAGCAACACCTCATTTCCAAAATGGATTCCTTTTACTACACTGAGTCACTGTCTCAGCTCAATAGATGTCTATTACCATTTGGTGTCCAGTCCTACCTATGAGCCTGAAACAAAGGCACTGCCACATTCCATGGAGCATCAGCAGACTGGCACTCTAGACAGGCACTCACTTCTTTCATATGCTGTCACCCTTCAAAACCAAGTCCAGAGGGATTAATATGAAGTTGGTCTTGCATTCCACATGCCTCTCTGTCTACTCAGCTTCTCTGTAAGGTGGGCTTCCCAGCACATAGGAGCTCTTGTCCCCTAAGCTCCATGTGCAGCTAGCTCTATGCTGTGCCCATGGAGAATGAGAGGTTCTAGATACTCTCTTAGTCTTTCTCCATCCCCTCCCCCTGGAAATGTTAAGCAGGCTCAACCTCACCTATCCCTCTGGAATTTGAGTATATCAGTGACTTGTTGTACTTACTGTCTTAGTCAGGGTTTCTATTCCTGCACAAACATCATGACCAAGAAGCAAGTTGGGGAGGATAGGGTTTATTTGGCTTACACTTCCAATTGCTGTTCATCATGAAAGGAAGTCTGGACTGGAACTCAAGCAGGTCAGGAAGCAGGAGTTGATGCAGAGGCCATGGAGGGATGTACCTTACTGGCTTGCTTCTTTGGCTTGTTCAGCCTGCTTTCTTATAGAACCCAAGACTACCAACCCACAGATGGTACCATTCACAAGGGACCCTCCACCCTTGATCACTAATTGAGAAATGCCTTACACCTGTATCTCACAGAGGAATTTGCAACTGAAACTCCTTTCTCTGTGATAACTCCAGCTTGTGTTAAGTTAACACACAAAACTAGCCAGTACAATTGGCCCCTTGTCCACTTGACACACAAACACATAACCATTAAGCTTCGACCCTTACTTTCTTATTCATCCCCAAGATCTAAATAACTTTAAATGTCCCACAGCCTTTGCAAATTCTTACATATTAACATTTCAGACCCTTTTAAATATCCAATATCTTAAAATTCAAAGTCTTTTAAAAATTCAAAGTCTCTTAACTGTGGGCTCCACTAAATTACCTTCTTTCTTCAAAAGGGAAAAATATCAGGGCACAATCAAAATCAAAATCAAACTCCAACCATCCAATGTCTGAGATCCATTCACAATCTTCTGGATTAATCCAAGGGCTTGAGTCACTTCTCCACTCTGCTCTTTGTAGCACACACCTTGTCTTCTAGGCTCCAGATGCCTGTATTCCACTGCCACTGCTGTTCTTGGTGGTCATCTCATGGTACTGGGATCTCCAAAACACTGCTGTCTTCCAATACAACTAGGTTTACCAACAGCCTCTCATAGGCTCTATTCATAGTGCCAAGCCTCACCTCTTTTGCATGACCCATTCAGTCCTGGGCTGTCAATTGCAACTGATCACCAATGTCCTTCCATGACCTCTCACAGTGCTCAGGCTTCAGCTGCTCTTCACGACTCCTTCATGCCTTCAAAACCAGTACCACCTGGGTGACTCTTACACATTACCAAGTCCAGTCACAGCACACGATGCAACCCTGGCTATCTCTGGAACACAGCTTCTGTGCTCTCAGAAAACACTTCTCAGAAGATTTCACCCCAATGATGCTGGTCTCTTCTTAATCACCACTAATATATTAGCTCCAGCTAAACAGCATCAATAATCCCTCCAATGCAATGGTTTTGCTTTAGTAGTAATGGTATCTTGTTAATCACAGCTAATTTCTTCAGCTTAAGCTAATCAAAACCACAGAATCTTAAATCAAACTAGCAATGGCCCTGATAAGAGTCTTTAATCTTCCCTCTGAAATTTCACAAGCCAGGCCTCCATCTTCTGCACTGTTCTCAACATTATCTTCCAAGCTACTACAGAACATTTCACAGAGCTCTTAACATCCCAATGGCTCTTCTAGCTCAAAGTTCCAAAGTCCTTCCACAGTCCTCCCCAAAACATGGTCAGGTTGTCACAGGAATACCCCACTTCTGGTACCAATTTGTCTTAGTCGGGGTTTCTATTCCTGCACAATCATGAGCTGGAAGCAAGTGGGGAGGATAGGGTTTATTTGGCTTATATTTCCAATGCTGTTCATCACAAAAGGAAGTCAGGACTGGAATTCAGGCAGGTCAGGAATCAAGAGCTGATACAGAGGCCATGGAGGGATGTACTTTACTGGCTTGCTTCTCCTGGCTTGCTCAGCCTGCTTTCTTATAGAGCCCAAGACTATCAGCCCACAGATGGTACCATTCACAAGAGACCCTCCACCCTTGATCATTAATTGAGAAAATGCCTGATACCTGTATCTCATAGAGACATTTTCTCAACTGAAACTCTTTTCTCTGTGATAACTCTAGCTTGTGTCAAGTTGACACACAAAATTAACCAGTACACTTACTGTTTCTTTTCTATTGTGGACATGGCTATCAGCTGGGTTAGCTACTCTGTGGCCTGATTCTGAACCAATTCTAATCAATTTCTTTAAAATAATCCTTTGATGACCAGTATGCTTCCCTCTGGGATGGTTGGACTAGTAGTGTCCATCATCTCAGGAAGTTATCACCTGTCCATTCTGGAATATGCTGTCAGCAGCTGTCTTGGACAGTCTACCTATATAGAATTGAGCAAGGGATGACAGAATCAGGAATTCCTATCTAAACCAAAAGGCCTCCAGGAACCATATAACTCTCTTATAACAACTCAAATAAAAAGAATCTAGAGTCATTTATGCTCAAGAAGCACAGTGTTTCTATGTCTTACTGGTGTTAGTTGTCATTGTGTGAGTACAGTGCTCCAAATCAAGGGTCTTAGGTATGGAACCCTTCACTAATGGGTGAGGGGAATGAGATCTCTGATCAACTGGTACCACATCTCAGCAATGAAAGGGTGGGTTCTCCTCCCTACCCCTCAAAGTCACAGCATGTACTATGGTACCTGTTAGACAATAGGGACCCAGCAGCCTGCCACAGTACAGAAGAATAGACTTACAAAAAGCACCAAGCTCAGGAGAAGGTGGAAGTGTCCCCACTGTTCTGACCCACATGGTCTTGGCCACTCTGTACCTACACAGAGGCCACAGAGCCACCGTGAATCTGCTCCCAACCAAGCCCTTCCAGTTACACAGGTATTGAATTTGTCATCAGCAGTACATTTTGCGCATGGGCACAAAAGCTTCTATAATGTAGGTCAAGCTCTCAAGCTGTTTTGCAAGGACAGAAACAAATATGAAACAATACTTGTGTTCTAAAGCTGCCTATACCTTGGCCCTGGGATCTTGATGGCTACACGATGGCTGTCACTACAGAGCCAGGTCTCTCCTTTTACAAACGTATATACATGAGTAAGGAAAACAAGAGGGGGAAAAATGAGCCAGAACTGCTCTCTTGTGATGCAGAATCTGATGGTGAGCTGAAGATGTGTTGCAGACCAGCTCAGCCTGCTGCAGAATGAAGGATTGCTGTGCTGGGTGCTTAGGATTGGCTGTGGTTGGTACTCACACCATGTGGACAGGTCAAGGACTGCCTATCCAGGTCTTCTCTCTGGAGAGTGGGGAAGCAGCACTTCACAGTTGGTTGCCCAAGCTCCTGCCTTTTTTTTTTTTCTTTTCCTCTGCAGGATGATCAGCCTGAGCAGATATTTTCCCAGAATTCCTTGCGAAGGTAGGCACATGGATAATTCTGTTATCAGTGCTTGTCTTAAACAGTGATTTGGGGGAAGATGAAAGGTGAAGTGTTAGTTTTGAGCATAGACCTATTTCCTGTGGTGAAGTTAGGGTCTTAGGCTCAGTTTGACCCCATCTCTAATGGAAAGATTCAGTGCGGTCCTCCATGTTCACCTCTCTACCAAGGTCTAGGATGGCCATGCTGCTGCTGCTCTCAGCACACTGACCAAATATGTCCCTCTCTAAGATTCCTAAGGTAAAGAGTAAATGACTTGACACAGTGGACGAGCTAGTACTCTGTGCCTCAGTGTCCCCCGTTTTCTGTGAAGAGTTGATATCTAAGCCCAAGGCTTTCACAAGCATTCAGTGAACGGGTACCTTGAGGCCCTGGGTATTAAACCAACATGGTGCTCCCTCAGTGGTATCAGCTCCTGCCTTGTGCCACTTTCTTCATTGTGATTTTGCTGTCCCAATCTGGAGATGTAATGCCAATGGAGTTGTAGTCTGGAATCACAACTGGGATGAATCCTGTTACCCTCTATCCCTGTGGAGCATCCTACTATGTGTAAAAGAAAAAAAATCCACAAAAGCCAAGAAAGAGGATGAGTCCATGCAGATCCTTCCATGCCTATATCAACTAAGAACCCACAGCTACTCAGGTTGACAGGGATGAAGGTCCTCTCCCTGACTTCACTTCAGCACACTTTGGGATACACAGCCCTGAGGTACTGAGGAGGATTCTCAGAACATGCAGGAAGAACTTGATAAGTCCATCGAGGGTGTTGCCAAGCAGCTGTGGCTTGGGGTCCTATCAACAAGTTGTCATGTAGTGAGTGAGATGGAAGTCCTCATGGGCAAGGACTTCCTTGAGCCTTCTCAAAAGATACTGCGTGATAAAAGCCATCTCAACCTTTGGAGGCTCCATCACAATGCAGGCCCTAAACTAGAGCAGCATTAGTTCATAGCTGAACTGGCTCACCTCTGGCAGAGCTGTTACTCTAGCGATGGGTGGATGAGGGTTTAAAAGAGAAACTTGTGGTGTCCACGGATGAGACATATGGAAGTAGGCTTAATAAAGGCTGCTATGGACCAGTTCAGGTGCACTGGGGCTGCAGAGAGGCCAGAGGAAGCAGGAAGAAGAGGAGAGGACCCGAGGAGTGATAACAGCAGATGGTACCCAGACTCCCTAGTGCCAGGACACAGAGAAGGAGACTATGGAGAGCAGGACCTGTGGTAACCAGGTGTAGCTGAGACTGAGGGTGGAGCAGAACATGACTTTGTATCATAGAGTTGGTGAAACTCTGGGAGGGCAGAGCAAGAACACGGGGCCAGAGGGATAAGCTAGAGATCATGATCAAGGTCTCACAGGAGAGAAGAAGAAATCATATATCAGAGGAAGAGTTAGACTGGGGAATGAGATTTTACAGCTTGTAGCTTCAGCCTGTGTACATGCAATGGGGTTCAGAGCATTCTGAGTGGGACCAAGGTAAAACAGGCAGTGAGGGAAGACTGTGAGGATCTACTGGGTCCTTCTGCTAGTCAGAATCCTGGCAGGAGCTGTGCCCTCTGTGCCAGGTGGGCAAAAGCTCTCAGTCTACAGGTGCCTGAGCCAGGAGGAACACTCTCGTTTCCCAGAAGAATGGCTCATAACTCACAGGTAACAATGGAGGATAAGAAAGTGTGTGAGCTGGAGCAATCATGTTTGGCATCTTGGTGGAAGCTGCCGCTGAGGAAGCTCCTGATGGTCTAAGAGCACTGTGAGTGAATGAATCAGAGAAGTAAGAGCTGGGTCACTGATATTTTCTTCACCACCACCCCCCGTCCTCTGTTCACCTCATGTCTGCCCCTCCCTGCTGTACGTTCACCTCACTTCCCATGAGCACCACAGGAAGAGACGGTGGCAATTAATATTTTTATGCAAATGTTTTGTGCCTCGGGGGTGTACCCTTGCTGTGATTTATGAACAATGATTAAAAATAACTCATTTGATGTCATCTAATGTGGTGGACAAATGCGGGAAGACAGGATGAAATTAAATTTCTTCCTCCTGGAAAGAGAACTCTGAAGGTCAGTGCTCACCCCTTGGAACCACAAGTGATTTTCTCCATTGGGACTTTGGTTTGGGGATCCGACATAGATTCCAAAAGGACGACGTTACAGTCAATACACCATCCTGAAATCAAGTCTCTGCTTCTGTTCACTTTCTTCCATCTTTCCATGGTTCTTGGTTCTGCTCAGCTTGCAGTAGATGCTGTGAATCAAGGCAAGATGGTCAAGTTATTTAAGCCAATTGTTTCCTCACAGCCCAAGTGGTCCTCTTCCAGGGAAAGTATTCCTTCAACAGGGTCACAAGGAATGATCAAGCTGGTAGATATGCTGATCCTGAACACTTCTCCTGTGTACCTATTACCAGTTTCCAGCCACACAACTCTTAATGTAGAACTCTGTGGAGCCAAAGATGAACACGTTTAAAGATCCCAAGGCCCTCTGGGCTGTGGCTATGCCCTGTGTCAGTTGATAATGTCATGCAGCTGAGAGGAGGGAAAGGGGAGAATGGGAGCAGGATGGACAGGAAGCTGCTCTCAGATAGAGAGCGTGTGCATATCCTTCGTACTTGTTCTGTGCTCCGTAGACTCCAGAATATCGTCCCATGGTGAGGGAGTGCCCACACTGCTCACCTCCTTCCTGAACATGTGCCAGGTCAGCTATGATTGGCTCACTCAGAGATGTGTTATTCATTCATGCACTGTGACATCACATGCAGCGGCACCTTCGTGGGATGATGGCCACCCTTCATTAGAACCTACAGAGCTCCTCTACCTTCTGGAGTAGCTGACTCACCACCTTAGGGAAGTTCTGTTTCTTGATTTTATTTTGTGACAGTCTCAAGGGAACATTGCTCTCAGGAATGTGTGCCATGCCAAGTCCTCATTTATACAGATGACACCAGCACTGTGTGGGCCACACACTTGTCAACACTTGGTAAAGCTCACCAGGATGAATACAGGTTGCTACATTCCAAGGAGGGCACTGATTCATTCACTCAACAAACACCCTTGAGGACCTCCTCTGTCCCTGGTGTCTTTACTAGTGTCACAGGCACTGTACTCAGCCACGCAGGACACAAGGTTACCATGGGTGGGCTTACATTATCAGTGAATGCCAGTGAGGTACAAGGACCTTGTTAGTCACTGTCTGTGATGAGAACAAAATCCCCATCTTATCACTGGCAAGTGGTGGTTTGTCAGCTCAGAGCCTCTGAGCCTTCGGCGAGGTGTCAGCCATGCAAGTGTGGTTCCAGGTACTGAAGCTTGGGTATCTTGAAGAACAGAATGGGGGGAGGGGCAGAAAGAAACTCTGAACACTAGCTGGGCCACCCCTGTAAAGAATATTCTGAGAACTTTTACAGTATGGCAGGAACTGGCATACTGTAAAAAATGCAGACACAAACAAATCTGAATCAAAATGTTCTACAAGAATGATGCCAGAAATATTTTTAAATGCAAGAAGAACATGGTTAATAGGTAGGATAAAACCTCCCAGAAGTGAGTGTACCTTGGTTCCTACAAGCTGAGGCTGCAGGCAGAGTTTAGGTTTGTTGACTGAGCTTTGACTAAAGAAGGTACCTGTAATCCCTGGGCACAAACCCACTGCCATCTCAGGGTCTTTAGAAATAGGAGTACGGTAGGGCATACTTCTGTATTGTACAACTGCTGGTCCTGAGGGTGAAAACAGGGTATGAGTCAAGTAATTCCATGGTCCTCCAAGCTGTTAAGGGCAAGAGATTTCAGAGATGCCAGAGCTATGGACTCCCATGGCACCGTATCAGACGTCTGACCTACAGAACCATAGAGCAAGTGTATGTGTGGCTTGTAGTCATTAACTAAATGGTCATTTGTAACCATACTGTTTAGAAAATAATACTAACCCAGATGGAGGAGTTGGAGAAGGGACTGAAGGAGCTGAGGGAGTTTGCAATCCCAGGGAGGGATCAACAGTGGCAACTGGCCTGACCCCTCCATGCCCCCAGAGACTGGATCACCAACCAAAGAATACACATGGAGAGACCTATGGTGCTGGCCACATATGTGGCAGAGGAGGGAGTTGTTAGCCATCAGGGGGAGGAGAGGCCCTTGGGGCCAGAGGGTGTTAGATGCCCCAATATAGGAGAAGGCCAAGGAGGGAAGACAAGAGTGGGTGGGTGGGTGGGTGGGGGAATACACCATAGAATCAGGGGGAGGGGGAGGGAATAGGGAGTTTCCAAATGGGAGATCTGGAAAAGGGTAAACATTTGAAATGTAAATAAAGTATCAAAAAAATATAAAGGCCAAAGAGAAAGAAGAAGAAGAAGAAGAAGAAGAAGAAGAAGAAGAAGAAGAAGAAGAAGAAGAAGAAGAAGAAGAAGAAGAAGAAGGTAATACAGATACAAATCTGTCCTATTTGGCTTCTCTCTTGTTGTGAAACAAAACAAAGCAGGAAGAAAGGAAGGGAGGGAGGGAGGGAGGGAGGGAGGAGGGAGGGAGGGAGGGAAGAAGGAAAGGAGAAAGCACAAGCCAAACATTTACCAAACCAATTCTGAAGGACGTATTTCATCTTATAATTTCATGTAACTGTCCATCAATGAGGGAAGTCAAGGCATCAAGCAGAACAGAAACCTGGAGGCAGAACCTCAAACAGAGGCCAGGGATTAGTGCTGTTTAACTGGATTGTTCCTCATGGGTTGCACAGCCTACTTTCTTGTGCAACCTAGAACCACCATCCCAAAGCTAGCACTATCCATAGTGGGCTGGTCCCTGCCACATCAATCATTAATCAAGAAATTGCCCCACATGATTGCCTACTAGTTAATCTGATGGAAGCAATTGATCAATAGCAGTTCCTTCATGGAAGGAGACTGTAGTCTATGTCTGCTTGATTTAAAACCAGCCAGCACAGTCATGAGTTTATTTCCCTTCTGCTCATATGGAAGCTATGTTGGCTTGAAGTTGACTACACAAGCAACCTGTTCTAAATGATTGGGGGGGGGCTCTGTATCCCTCAAAGCAAACTGTGCACCAAGCTTTCTCTGAGGCCATCTAGTGCCCTGTCCCTCCTGCCTGGAACACTTAGGAGACTCAGCACTCAGATGGATGTGTCTGTCTCGCAGTGACCTGAAAAAATGAAAATCGTCATTGCTTGTGGTCCCCCGGGCTGGGTCCTCTGAGGCTGTTTTCTTTGGAGATCAAGGTGCCCATGAGAGTTCATAGTTGCAATGCAGAGGCAAGGACCCCCCCTGAAAATAACTCTCCCAAGAGTGTCACTTAGGAATCTTTATGGCTCTTGCGGTTCATCTATCTTTCTAACAGGTCAGCTCCTGGCTACCTGTGAAAGAGATTTCTCAGAAAACCTGCTCAAATAAATCACAAATTCATTCTCTCTCTCTCTCTCAACTTAAAGGAACTAACCTTTATGAGCATGAAGGTAACAGAAGGAAGAAATGAGGGTTTCTGAAAGTCCCAATGATACAGCTGATGTCCCCTCTTACCCTTGAGCATTGCCCGCTGCTAACAACTACCGCCGCTCTTCACAGTTCTCTTTTCTTGTGTTTCTCTCTCTTGGAGGTCATGGTCAGAGGGAACGGGATTGATGTACTGCCTATCGGAGAGCAGAAGGAAGATGTTTCTGGAACTGATTCTCAAGCATCTGGAAGTGAGCAGCACCCTGAACCATCATTTATCGAGAAAAGGGCCCTATGGAGCCTTTCATCCTGGAAGGATCATTCATGGTGAGAGGTAGAAGAGATACCTGCCTCACAGAGCAAGGACGAAGTGGGTTTTCTGCAAGAGAGAGGTAGATCCACTAAGGCCCTGTAGCTTGAGGGGAACAGGATGTATATCTAGGTATTGGGGAAGGGGCATGGAATAGAAGGGAATTGAAAAGAAAGGTACAATGTTTTCATTGTATCTATGAAAACCTAAAGCAGAGAAACAGGAAAGGAACTTCCCTGCAACTCTGGCTGGTTCCTGCCAGTTAAACAGACCCATTGTCAGGCAGCTACTCAAGGGCTTCCAACACAGCTCAATGGTGTTACTTTCCAGAGCCTCTTTCTTTTGCTATCCCATGATGCACCAACACACACTCTCCTCTCCTTCAGACATCCAAGAACAAGTTCTCAAGATTGAGTCATGCACCAGAAAAGAAAGACTCAGCTCCTTACATGGTGCAGGCACAAGCCTGGACACTAGCAAGAACCCCTGCCCTGTTTCTTGGAGTATTTGATCCCAAATAGCACTTTCAAGCCAGGAATATGGAGAGCTGTGACTTCATGGTTTGTGATTTATGTCTCATTAAGTCCCAACATTGCTTGGTCATAAATAAATGCTAAGTGCATACTGCTCCCACCCTGGCCTGTGCAAGGAGATTGGAGGGTAGCTAGGGGAGGGGCTGCACCCAGCACCAGATAGTAAAATGGTGGTGTCCATCTGACAAAGCCAGGAGAGGAAAATGAAGAATACTGGAGAGCAGATGGAGAAGGCACAAACAGCTATGGAGAGCTGGGTCACCTGTGGTTCCAAGGTGGCTTTAGGTGCCTATTGGGTCAGAAGATAGAGACCAGTGAGCTGAGTGTTACTGGGGAATCCAGTCTATGACCTAGATTCAGCAGACTGAGTACAGTCATCCTCAAGAAGAAAATAATGCCACTCGAGGACATGCTTTCTAGAGATAATAAACAAAATCGACAGGGATATGGACACCAGGATGAGTTCATACACATCTTCTGTCTGGAATTGTTGACACCAGAAATGATTTTTATGTCAGAGTTTGCAAATTTGTGGATTTTATTTCTGTGTGTAATTAAACATTCAGGGGATAGGAACCAAATCAGAACACGAAATAATTTATATTTCATAATATACTTTATGCACACAGCCTGAGGTCAATAAGCAGTGATTCTTTAAGTGAGCCCACTTCTTGATTAAGGGGCATGAACTCCATCCCTAACAGTGCCTTGGCACCTGTGATGATGATTCATCCTCATCACCAACTTGTCTGGATGTCAAATCAGAACAGAAACATACCTCTGGATATGTCTGTGAGTGTGCTTCTAGAAAGGTTTCATGGAAGAGGAGAGACTCACCCTCATGAAGATGGTACCGTCCCTAGAGCTAAGGACCCAGATTGAATAAGTGAGCTGAGCACCAGCACTACTCTCTCTCTCTCTCTCTCTCTCTCTCTCTCTCTCTCTCTCTCTCTCTCCTTCCTGACTGTAGAAGCAGCATGACCCCTGCCTCACACTCTCATACCTTCCCCTTGCATGATGGATGGCACCTTCAGACTGTGAGCCAAAAGCAACTCTCCTTCCTTGAGTTACCTTTGTCAGACATTTTGCTGCAGTACCAGGATAAGCAACTAGTACAGCTCTCTAGATGGATTTGAGGCCTTTTGCATTTCATACTTTTCAGGTTTGGAACATTAGATGTGTACCTTAGAATCCCAGGTTAAAAATCCCTACCTCATTTCCTTAGCGCTCTCCTCAGCTACATAACATTTCTGATAGAAGTGCCGAGAATTGTGGGTATTTTCATAGCCAGCACTGGGCTTTTCCCAGAAGCTAGGATTCTGCTGGCATGTTCACAGTGATCTTTTGAGAGGTAGTCATACAACTCCATGATTAGCTAGTTAGGAGAGGGATAGATCTATGCCCTTTAATCTCCCCCAGAAGACCTACTGCTTCTGCAGCATTGACTGACCAGTTCACCTGGGGTGGTTTGACTGAAAATGACCCCCATAGTCTCATGTGTTTGAATGCTTGGTTCTCAGTTGGTGGAACTGCTTGGGAAGGGTGAAGAGGTGTAGCCTTATTGGAGGAGCTATGTCCATGGGGGTGGGCTTTGAGGTTTCAAAAGATGCATGTCTTTTCCAGAGTGCCTTTCTCTGCCTCCTACTTAGGGTTCAAGATACAGCCTCTCGTCTATCCCTGCCGTCACACCTTCTTCACTCTGCCACTATGGATTCTAAACCTCGGAGACTATAAACCCAAACATCTTCTGTGATGAGTTGCATTGTTCCTGGTGTGTTTAATTACAGGAATAGAAAAGTAGCTATGGCACCACCCTCACCTACTACTGTGTGAGACCAAGTCTGCTTCAGTTCAGTGTGTCCCCAGACCTGTTTCTGGCTGCTCCCTTCTCCCATTTCTCCATGTCAATCCCTACATCATGACATAATGTCCCATTGTGATAGCTTGAGCTATATGCTGGTGTGGGGTTGGCAAATGAAGACCAGAAAACGACAGGGTAAAAGCTGTCACATATCCAACCTTCTCAGGCAAAAGAAGACCCCACAGCCACTCGAGTCTCTGTGAGGCTATCTGAGCTGTTTCAGCTGCCGTGCAGCACTCGAGATGAACAATGGCATTGTTTTCAGACAGAGGCTTTTTCTGTGTGCTGTCCTACTTCATCGCTGTGGCTTTATTTCCAGCTGACCCCTGTTCCCAGTTCAGGTCTATCTAATCTGCTGCTCCAGTGAGCAATGGGCTTCAGATTCCCTGTATGACCTTGTTATTCCTAGAGGTCCTGTTTGGGTCTTTTGTAGATTTGCTGAAGGATAGTATCCATCTGTGACTTCTAGCTATTCGGTCCTTTTCAGTTTCATCTAGGTGGCTCAGGCTTGGTTCCCCATCATTGACCTTCTCTCACTCTTGCTGGGTTGTGACATCCTGCGTTATAATTTTGGATTACAAGATCACCTTCAGTGAGAATTTCCTGGAATCTGAACCAGACTTTCGTCCTCAAAGACTACTGGTATTTAGTATTTGGAGACATTACATTCCCACGTGGGACAAGGGCAGAACCATGTTCTCAGCCTCTTTTCTCTACTACTTACTAGGTGCACATAGACATCTCACTGCTGATTTGGCTTGTGTTTCTCTCCTGGCTCCTGGTGTGAGCATTTCTCATGTGTTTGTTTGTTGTCTATTCTTTGCACCTCAACTTGCTCCTTAATGTCTTTTGTTCGTTTTATTATACTATTAGATTGTTCATAACCATTAAAATTTGAAAATTAAATTTTAAATTTTCCAGGAGCTGGAAAGTGGCTAAGAACACTGGCTACTCTTTGCCACTCTTGCATAGCACCTGAGTTTGATTCCCAGCACCAACCATAGCTTACAATCATCTGCAACCTCAGTTCCCAGGGACACAACCTTCTCTTCAGTCTTTCATGGCCACTGTCCACATATGTTACACATGTGTACATTCAGGTAAACACATATACATAAATAAAAACCAAGTTTAAAGTATATTCTTAGGATTTTTAAATTAGTTACGTATTCTGGGTATCCGTCTTTAGTCGTATATAGGATTTGTAAATATTTTCACCCAGGTTGTAGCTTGTTCTTTTGTTTTGTTTTATTTGCTTCACATGACTCAGCAACACTGGCTTTCCAGTCCACCTGTCATGGTTTGACTGATAATGGCCCTCATAGGCTCATATGTTTGAATGCCTAGTACCCAGTTGGTAGAACTGGGTGGAAACTTTTGGAAATAAGAGAAAAATAATTTTTATGAGGTTCGCCATGCTGGTGAGTACTGATTGTCAACTTAAAAGGGTCTCGAATCATCTAGGCAATATATCTCTGGGCATGTCTATGAATGAGTTTCTGGATTAGGTTAATAAACCTTAGAGGGGAAAACCCACTCTAAGTTCATGTGGGACCATTCAATAGGCTGTTGTCCTGAAGTGAATCAAAACAAGACCCTGAGTTGAGCACCAGCATCCATTTCTCTCTGCTTCCTGACATCAGATGCAACATAACCAGATGTCTCATGCTCCTGAAGCTAACCACACTTTTCCCATCATGATGGATGCCACCTTCAACCATAAGCCTAAATAAACCTTTCCCTTCTTTCCCTAAGCTGCTTTTGTCATGTATTTGAGCAGACAAAAGTAACACCTTCACACTTTCACCATTTCTTTCTGTACATCCTCATCTATGTAGAAGACACCTTTTCCCCAGCATGGGTCTGAACGATCTTATGCTGTAGATTTTTCTTCACAACTAATTTCTAGTTTAGTGCTAAAGCCATGGTGCAGCTCCAGTTAACAGACATTTCCTGTGCATCTCAGTCTTATCATGAGCAGTGGTAAGGGAGACTTACAGCCACGGACCCTCTGCAGCCCACATCCAGGAAACTAGACCCTACCCACTGCTCAGACCAGAAGCATGACATGGCTTTCTGAGGCTCTTGTCTTTGTGGCTCAAAAATCCTGCATTAGCAGGATTCAGTCTAAGCCACTGTCCTCTCGCTCACATCACTGGAGTGCCCTCCTCTTGGGCCATTCATTCCTTTCTCGCTGCAGCCTGGGTGAGTCTTCTGTATCCATTACTTTTCTCACCACTGTGATCAATGCCGAGAAGCATGTTCAGGAAGAAAGGGTATCTTTTGGCTCACAGTGTAAGGATCTAGTCCATAGTGGCAGTGAAGGTGTGGAGGTAGAGGTGGAAGGCAGCTGATCACATTGTGACGCTGTTATGAAGCAGAGAGAGAGAGAGATTATTTCACAGATCACTTTGTCTTATTCAGCCTGGGGCCCCCACCCATGGTATGCCACTACCCATGTATGTAGATCTTCTCTCTTCAGTAAACCTCTCCTGATAGACATACCCAGCCCATGCTTCTGTTTAGGGTGTGTGTGTGTGTGTGTGTGTGTGTGTGTGTGTGTGGTGTTTTGTGGGTTTTTTATATGAAGAAAACAGACTTGGAAAGCATCTTGGAGATTCATGAATTCGGACTGCTCTAGGTCCCATGGAAATGGTTTTCCTTTGCTCGCCTCCGCCTCCCTATTTGTTGGCGCACACAGCTCTCAATGAGAAATAAGCTTCCCTTTGATTCTGAACACACTCCAAGTCCTTCTGAATTCTGAGGGCTGTGGTGTGAAGTTGGTAAGTCATTCACAGAAGAGCCTGGCTTGGTAGATATGGATTTATAGACACAACATCCTAAGATAAGGAGCCTCTGGACCCAGAAGGACCATGAAGCAATTTCAGGGCAAAACATGGTCTTTTTTATTAGGTCTCATCCATTCATTCATGAGCTACGGTATCACTGCTGTGCAAAGACCTAGCCATCCATCCCCTCATTCATGCCTAGGCAGGGTATTGAATATCCATTGTGAGAGAAGGGACATGGCAGGTATTGTGGTGGACAGAGGGGAAAGATGCTCGCTTGCTGCTTGGGACCAGAAGCAGAGTTTTCCACAGATTCCAAACAGTGCACAGCTGTGCGACCTCTCAGGTACAAAATGAAGATGGAGGTTGGTGATTATGCAAGTCAGGGAAGGCAGGCTGGAAAACTGGCCCAGCTTTTCAGGTCTGGCTTTCCCATTTCCTGGTGAGATTTGCTGCCTGGTGGGGACAAAGCAATTTTGTCCACTAATGGCAGCCATTCTAAATATGCAATCAATGATTTCCTTTTATTTTCAATTTTATACTGTTGTTGTTTTGTTTGGTTGTTTGGTTGGTTGGTTTAGAGATGATGTGACACCTCAGACACACCTAAGCCTAGGACATGTAAGTTTTTCATGTCTATATATACAGTTCATGCAGAAAGTAGGAATGGAACTGTCTAGAAAGGAGAAAAGTTCCCCAACAAAGGTTGGTAAGGGAGAAAGCGAGGAGGAGGGAGGGTGTGGATTCAGCTCAAAGCTTATTAAACATGTGCAAAATGTGGGTCATGTGACCCAGTTTAATAAACTTAAAAATGGGCAAGTTACTGTGGTGGTTTATTCCACACAGTCTTGGGACTTTGAATACTTGGCCTCATCTGGTGGTGCTGTTCAGGAGGCGTGGAAGGTGTGGCCTTGGCAGAGGAATTGTGTCACTAAGGCAGGCTTTGACTCTTCAAAGAGTGACACTATTTCCAACATGCCCTCTGTTTATGGTACGAGATATGAGCTCTCAGCTCTCAGCTGTCAGCTCTCTGCTCTTAGCTCTCAGCCTTTAGCTGTACCCACCATGTTTGCTGCCTGTTACCTTTAATCTGTCATCTAACCATATGGAAGCATAAGCCAAAAATAAACTCTGTCTTCCATGAGTTGTCTTCGTCATGGTGCTTTATTACAGCAGTAGAAACCTAAGTAATGCAGTGACCTTAACTTATAACCCATGATCACATCTGACACCTTAAGCATCCTTCCTTACATTTTGCTAATTACTAGTACCAGCAACCTTTGGCTACATGGATAGATATATTTATAGAACTTTTAGTTTTATGTTATTCTGTGTACGTGTGTGAGTACACACATGTTTGCATGTATAGGGGAGTGCATGTGTGCAGGTACACATACACATATGTTTACATGCCCATGACTGTCCAAGTGGACCTTAGGTGCATTCCTTAATCACAGTCTGCTTTATTTATTGAGGCAGGGATTCTCTTTGATCCCAGAATTCACCAAGTCCAGATAGTCCAGTTAGCCAGCTTGCTCCAAGGAGTTCCCTGCCTCTGCCTCCAGTGTCCTGACCTGCCAGGTGTTTTCCTGAGTTCTGAGGATCCAAACACCATTCTTTATACTTGAGCAGCAGTGGCTTGGTGCACTGAGCCACCTCCCCAGCCCAAGTGGGGAACGTTATATAGTGGTTTGGTTCTCATTGGAATCTAGACAAGACTTTAAATGTCTCTTGTCTGTTAGACAGTGGCCTCCAGACCTCTTACGTCATGCATTCATCTTGGTTTTCTGAAATGGTCTTCATTGTCTCATAGAAAAGCCAAGCATTCAAACTTGTTTGATGGCACCTGAGGGATCTTTCTCTGTTGTAAATGGAAGACAGAAGACTGTGTTTTGCCATAATATAACTTTCCCCAAAATATTTTATAAATAGAGTCCTGTGCGCTGTAGGGCAGCATCTACCTGGTGGCCACACCTGATGACCATCGACCTTTAGGGATGCTATGATCTGGCAATAGTAATGGATGTAGGTGTTGACAATACAATCTCTCTGATCCTGGATTTCAATTCCTAGGTCACGGAATGAACCAGTCCTTTGATCTTCAATGCCCAGATCACTTAGCTCCTGAGCTTGTCAAAACTGAATTTTTCTGAAAATAAAAATCTCTAACTCTTCTATATTTCAACAAGTTATGGTTCTTTTTCTTTTTAGATGTGATAACTGTGTTAATTCTCGGAGAATTTCATACACACACAATGTATTTTTATCATTTTCAACTGGCACCCTTTCCTATAACTTCTCCAAGGTCCACTGCTTACATCTTTACCCATCCCAAAGTCCTGACCATTTTTTATAACCCATTGGATCCAGTGTGTGCTGCTCCTATTCTCACGAGTGATAGAACACCTACTGGAACATGGTTGATCTACCAGAAGCCACACCCCTGAGGAAAATTCACATTCTTTCCCCAGAATCCATAAACAGCTGTCCTAGCTTCTCAGTGAGGAATTGGAGCTCTTGGTCCATCTGCTTCTGTGCTAGGATGTTGACAGGCTGTATCTTCTGCATATCTTGTGCAGGCAGCCACAGCTCTCTGAGTTCCTGAGTGTAGTGGTCCTGTCATATACAGAAGATGCTGCTTTGTTCCTGTTTTCCCTGGTTTCTTTTTTCAGCCCCCTCTTTCTAGACAGTCCCTGAAGCCCTAGGAAGTGGGTGGTCCATAGCTGTCCTGTTTGTGGAAGAGCTAGCCACAGTCACTCATCCTCTAGCATTGTTTGAGACCCCCCAGAATGGATGCAGTCCTGCCAACAGCTGAAACTCGTGCCAGACTTCTGCCTCCAGAGTTGTCTGAGCGAAAGGTATCTTTTGAGACCCTAGATATGTGGAGATTTGTTACAATGGCAATTATCTGTGGGAAAGAAGAGTGAATCTCAGATTCCATTTCTGGAAAACAATGGGTATCATGGGAATAGTTACAGAGAAAGAACGAAGAGAACAGGATCTGAGTTTGCTGATATAAGTGCCCAGTCCTTCAGGAGCCATGCACACTGGGAGCCTGTGTTGCGAAGCACATGCCAAGATCAGCAGACAGAATCAATCCCAGGAGAGTTCCATCTTTTACAGTGTGCACAGCAAACCTCAAGAGTGGGGAGAAGTCTCAGAACCAGACTGGGAAATGCTCGCTGGCATTTAAAATGTCTCAAATTATAACACCCTTGGTTTCTCTTCCCTGATTGCACCTGGGAATCTTATTCTTTTGTTCAGTAGTTACAAAGTTATATCAGCTATCAACTAGGCTGAGTTCACTCTTGGTGTCATGTGATAACTCTGTGCATCTTTTGTGTGTCAAAATGCATTGAATAGGGCTGGCATGCTAAGCACTGTGTCCAGCCACACAGTACACCACACATGCTGAGCACAATGCTCTGCCCTCGTACAAGCTACTGGCTGCAAGCCCCAGCTTGTTACTGTCACCCAGAGTTGCTAGTGAGGATACCACGTGCTGTACATTGCCAGCATAGGAAAAGGTTAGCAAATTTTATAGCATGATGATATCTGTCTGGTATATGTTGTTTTCACATCATAATAAAGTAAAAATAAATCCTAAGTCAAGCTTTCCTAAAATGTGGACTATCCAATAGACCTGAAAAAATTAATCTCTCTTGTGAATGGGGGAGCAGTACATGTTCTTGTGGGTTCACATGTATGTACAGGTATATCTCCAAGAATGTCTGTGCATGTGGAGTCCAGAGATATCCCTCCTCAGAAATTTCCCGACCTTTTCTTTTTTTTTTTTTTTTGAGACAGGGCCTTTATAGGCTTGGAACTCACAAAATAGTCAGGCTGCCTGGACAGCCAGCTCCACAGGTCTGCCCTTTCCCCAGTACTGGGATTACAAACCTATGCAACTATACTGGGCTTTTTGATGTGGGTTCAGGGGAACAAATGCAGACCCTAATGTTACATGGAACATACTTAACAGAATCAGCCATCATCCCATCCCATTTCCCTGATTTATAAGTAGTTTTATTTCAACCATGAATTTGTAGGGATTCTTCCTATAATCGAGCTCAGCATGTTACCCAACCCAGGATGATTATAGGAATTCAGGTCTCTGGCCAAAGATTTTTTTCTAGAAGGACACAAAGCCCTCCTTAGAGTTTAAACCAGGAGATGAAGAAGACCTGGGGTGATATAGAGTTACAGGAAGGAGTATCAAGTACCAGGTGAGCTAGCCACAGCATCAGTCAGGTCCAGTCAGTCACACTGGGTAACAAATGTCCTCAGAGTGTTACCATCTTGAGCCAGGAGATGCTTGCTTCTTCCTCGCATTTCATTCAGCTTCAGGTTTTCCTTAGACTTTATTTCCCCTGACCATGGAGCTCATTTTATTTCTTTTTCATGTGTTTTGAATTTTATTTTGGAGATGAAGGAGAAAGGAAAGGAATGGAGGAAAAGAAGGAGAGGAAGAAGACGAGAGGACAAGAAGGAGGGAAGGAAGAAGAGTGGGAGGCCAAAGCTGGTACAACAATGATTCCTCACTACCGAGAGTTTCCCCCAGGATACCAGCTCCATTCAAATCATCACAGTCTGCAAACACTCAGCCTTTGTATGAAGGTATCCCCTGAAGAACACACGCACATGCGCGCACACACACACACACACACACACACACACACATACACAAAACACACACACCTTCCCAATATTTAAAGACTTACTATATTTTTAATTTTGTGAACTTGTGTCCATGTAGGCTCGTGCATATGAGTGCAGGTGACCAGAGAAGCCAGTAGAGGGCATCAGAGAGCTCATTCAGTGTGATATAATTCTGTAACTATAAGACCACAGACATATTCCTCTCCTCCTATATTTTTTATATGCTGTGGATTACATGAACAGAAACAGAGCCTAGGAACACAGAGATAGCTCAGGCATCTCTAGATCACTATGCTTAACTCTTACCCTGGAGAGATGCCTGGTATTGGCTAATTGATCTGTACCACAGTCAAGCTAGGCCAGGACTTCTTAGAGCATTTGCTCAGTAGACTCACTTTCCACTGGATGGAAGTGCCATACAGGTCAGATCAAGATTTTTCTTTTGCATCGTCTATGACCATAGCACTGATAAGAACCCAGAGGTCATCTTCTATCCCAGGGTGATATTTTACAAGGCAAAGGAAATTGTTTGTTTGTTTGTTTGTTTGTTTGTCTCTCAGCTAACTTTGCAGCTGTTGGCTTTGGGGTTTTTGGAGATTTATTGCCAGTCCTGTTCCCAGATTCCAACCCTGCAGCAGACATCTCTTCAAATGTCTGCTCTGTATGTAACTCAGCATTGTAGGCACTGCAACACTTGCTGGCTTATCCCCTATTCTGTTCTAGGTAAGAGGTCCTTTGCAATATCCTCAACCTGAATTTGCAGGCCACCAAGTACAGCAGGCTGCAGGATGCTCACAGCCATTCAGAACATATTTGCTTTCATTTAAACCACGGGCTCCTGAATTATTTGTGAATTTCTGAGAAACATCAACAGACCCTCAGTATTCCACAAATCCCATACCTTGTCCCCCCTTGAGAATGGCTCAAAGTTTACAGAACTAAAATACCTGAGCACATGATTTGAAGAGAGAGCACTTGAGGCTGCCTAGCCACTAGAATGCATTTTGCCTGCAATATTCAATTGTCTGTAGCTGTCAAGTGTTTCTTGATGACTCAATATTGATTTCTCTCCATGCTTTCCACTATGACCTGTCCATCTATCTATCCATCTATCCATCTATCTATCTATCCATCCATTCTTCTTCTTATCTATCTATTGATCTATCTATCTATCTATCTACCTACCTACCTACCTACCTACCTACCTATCCACACAGGTATAGTGTGTGCACACCTGTATGTGTATATGGGTGCACACACCTCTGTGCACACACTGAAAGGCCAGAAGAGAACATCAGGTGTCTTGCTGTACCACTTACCATCTTATCTCTTAGGACAAGGCTTCTCACTGAACCTAGACATATGTGGGGGTTTCAACAAGTCCCAACAATCCTTCCATTTCTGCCATCCCACCATCTGTGGGCACAAGCTTGATCATGGTTATGAGTGGCTTCATTATGTGGGTACTAGGGATTTCATCTCAGGTCCGCAGGCTTGCACAGCAAGCCTTCTTATCCACTGAGTCCCACTCCCAGCCCTTTATATATTTTTCTTTCTACCTGAACCCCACACTGAGGCTCACCGGAAAACTTCAGGCTCACAACAGTTGGATGAAGTCACTCCAAAAATTCACTCTCTGCAGTCCTAGCTTGACTCTGGGTGCTTGAGCTGTCTGTAGTGAAATTCTCTTTCAAGGCCACCTGATCTTTTGATCTTTGACATTAAAATTACATATGCAACAGAAAGAGAGCCCACAGTCATGCTGTTCATTGTGGGCTACTGAGCACCCTGTGTGGGGGCACAGCTAACCTCCTGATCTGCTGTTCCAGAGGCTCAGCTCTGCCTGAGCCAGGTCTCACTAGTTTTCTCCCTTCTCTAGAGAGCATCTTGGCTGCTATACACATTGCCTTTCTTCTTGACAGAATAACATGTCTCCCTTACAGCTCCCCACCTGTATTCTTGGGTTCTACAGCAGGGTTCTAGATTGAGAGGCAATCCAAAACTTGAATCCTAAACTAAGGTCCCTTTAATAAAGAAATTGGGGTGCACTGGTATGCTAGCCATCTTAAATTTCCAGGCATTTCTCATTTCCTTCTTTTTCCATAAAAAGAAAGATTCAAATTACCATACAGCATGTCTCATGTTATAAAACAAAAACAAACAAACAAACAAGATAGTACATCACAGATCCTGTGAAACCAAGAAACCATTCAAGCAGTGAACCCAACAATCTGGATACCAATGGGTCCACTTGAGCCCAAATTTAAAGGGAAAAACAGGTTACTGTCCAGTTCACGCAGAGGACACCCCAAATGGATGGTAGAACCAACCTAAGTTGAAAAGCAAATTCCTGTTGTGGAGTTTCCCATTGAGAAAGGGAGAAAAGAGGGGAACACTCAGAAATAGATTACTGAAGGTCCAGACAGCTGCTCCAGGAAAGAAAGAAGTTGCTTGGAACTCAGTCCCTGAGGACTAAGACAGCAGAACCCAGCAGGCTAAGAGTCCGTATCTGCTATCTCTGTTAAGGTTTCTGTTGCTGTGATGAAACATCATGATCAAAAGAAAGGTGGAGAGGAAAGGGTTTATTTGGCTTACACTTCCACATCACAGTTCATCATCAAAGGAAGTCAGGACAGAAAGTCAAGCAGGGCAGGAACCTGGAGGCAGGAGTTGATGCAGAGGCCATGGAGGAGTGCTGCTTTCTGGCTTGCTCTTCATGGCTTGCTCAACCTGTTTTCTTATAGAACCCAGGACCATCATCCCAAGGATGGCTCCACCCACAATGAGCTGGGCCATTCCCATCAATCACTAATTAAGAAAATGCCCCATGGATCTGCCCACAGCCTGATCTTATGGAGGTATTTTCTCAATCAAGGTTTCCTTCTCTCCTTGACACAATGACTCCAGCTTGTGTCAAGTTGACATGAAACTAGTGAGCACAACTCCCAAAGTATGTGAAGTGAAGACTCTCAAGAGCTCTTCTCACTGACACATGCAGGAACTCTGTGAAGCTCTGGCTTACTACTTCTGGGAGCATACATTTGATATCTGCCAATGCACGCAATAGTGTCAGGTACCCAGTGTTATTTCAAGGAACTGTGAACTCTTGCCTACATTCTTTAGCATAATCCAGCAAAACTGCCTCATCTCACTTCACTTTCAGCTTTATCAAGACATCATTAAACATTAGAAATTATGTGTGTCAAAAGTGTAGGACTTGACCAACTCAAAGCTTTGTCAGACACATCCATTGAAATGATCACTGCCTATGCATCTGCTCAGATAGCTAGATGAAGTTTTTATTTCTTTCTTTTTAAAATTATATATGCATGGTTATTTTTGCCCACATATATGTCTGTGCAGCATATGTGTGCAGTGCATGTGGAAGAAAAAAGAGGGCATCAGATCCCATGAAAGAGGAGTTAAAGAGGTCTGTGAGTCACCATGTGGGTGCTAGAAATCAAACCTAGGTCCTCTGTAAGGACAGCCAGTGCTCTTAACTGCTGAGCCATTTCTCTAGCCCCCACCTTTTTTCCCCCCCTTTTTCCTTCACCCTGCTTTCTCTCTTTCCCTTCCTTCCTTCCCTCTTTCCATTTACTTCCATCTTAGTCTTGGTGTGTTTGTACATGTGTGTGTGTGTGTGTGTGTGTGTGTGTGTGTGGTGTGTTTGTATGTATGTGCATAGGTGAGTATATGTGTTGTTGTTGAGAGCAAAAATTTACTGTTAGTTAATCTCATATACATAATATCACACCATTCCTTGGGTCCCTGTCAGTGGGTATGGTGTTATTACCCCACTATTGAGACATAGGAACAGAGACCCAGAGGGACTGCTCTACATTGTCTGGTCAGCCACCTGGTCACCTAGTGAGAGCTGGTGGGTGAGCCATACCTCTTCGCTGAAGAGCCTAGAGCTTGCTCTTGTGCTTGCTTTCCTTCCTGGATTGAGTCTTTCCCTTCCTGTTTATCAGAGCGAGCTGCATGAGCCTCTCCGTCACTGTAATGATAATTGTGAGCTAATGATCCTCACTACTTTGTTCCTAATAGACTTCCTTATTTTTCTTTCTCCAGTGGCTGCAGTATGGTCCCTGACAAACAGTAGGTACTCAATAAATGTTAAAATACACAAATGAGGTCATAAATAAATGATGCAGCTCCATATGCTCTGCATTTTCAGCCTCAAAGCTCCACGGTGAAGGCTTTTCTTTGTGCCTACAGGGAGACCATCACAGGTCCCCATGCACTGTGATGTCCTGTTTCTTCGGCCATTTCTCATGGTCTCCAGTCAGCTATGTCTCTGTCATCTTATCTTCATAGAGGGTCTCTGAACAAGACAGTGCACATGACTATGTGTGTGCTTGAATTTTCTCACATCCTTAAAAGCTTCATTATTGCCTTGGGAACTCAGTAGAAATGTCACCTGGTCCAGCAGAGGTGAGGCCATGAGCATGGAAGAGGCCAGTGCAGGGCTTAGCTTCCTGGGCTATCACATCTGTATTGGTTACGTTTCCTGTCAGTGCGATAAAATCGCCTGACAAAAGCAACTTAAGGAGCCAGAATTTATTTTGGGTCATGGTTCAGGGTTTAGTCCACTGTGGCTGGGAAGTGACAGCAAGAAGAGCTAGGGGCAGCTGATCCTGTTGTAGCCACAGTCAAGACTCAGAGAGAAATGGAGTTCAGCTCACTATCTCCTTTCTATAACAGTCCAGGATCTCATCCCAGGGAATGATGCTGCCCACTGTGGGCAGGTCAGTTACGCATCGATTAACCTAATCAAAGCAACCCCTTCAGGTATTGCCAGGGGTCATGTCCCAAGGGCTTCTGTTTCTTCATATTGATGATTGAGATTAACCGTCACACCAACTGAGCTTTCTGCTCATTTTTAGCTCCATAGCTCCCACAGATAGTGTTGGCTTTCCATAACCTCAGCAAATAAAGGCACAGCCTTCTACACACACCCTAAATGTCGTAAACACAGCAAGCCAGAACCAGAATTGACCCAGAAAATAAATGTTATGCTTGGCTATTAGCTACCTTAAATATGGAGCCACTATGTGTAAGTGAGGATCATGAGGTGAAGCATGCCATTGTTAGGAAGATCATGACTCTTGGAACACTTGCAAACTCCCAAATCTTTACCAACCACTTCAAGTTGTCTTGTTTGTAAATAGGAGCTCAAGGGAGATAAGAAATAAGAGCTTTAGAGGTGAGAGATAGAGGTGAAGCATCACACACACACACACACACACACACACACACACAGCCCTTAATGTCAAGTTCCCAGGGAAGGCCCATATCCCTGTCCCCACTGTTGTTATGAAGAAAAAGGAAGGAACTCAGAGTCTGACATGTTCTGCTGATGCCTTTCTTGCTTTTCCTGGTGTTTCCCATGACTGGAACAAACCTCAGTCTGGGACGATAGGATTAGGTCTACGAGCCATATCTCTGAGGCCCATCCTTTCTCCTTTCTCACCAGGCCTAATGAAAGCAAAGTGGTTAGCCTTATGACCCTGTATAGCAGAACTAAGAGAGGGAGGAAATCTCTACCTTCCGCCTCTAAACTTAGACCAGCCTCGGGGCCTTCCATTCCTAACTGTGATTTCAAAGTCACATTACTTCCCAATGCTTCAGTTGTTTCTCTGGTAATAGAATTGAATGATCTTTGTCGGGCAAATGGGACTATAGTGATTTGAATGAGAAATGTTCCCTACAGACTCATGTATTTGAACACTTGGTCCACAGTTGGTGGTGCTGTTTGGAGGAGATTAATGGAATCTTTAGGTAAAGGAAGTACATCACTGGGGGTGGGCTTCAAGAGTTCATAGCCTCACCCCACTTCCTGTTTGATCTACCTCTGCCTCTCACTCCCAGTCTTCTCTGTTTCTTATGTGATAAAATGTGATCAGAGAGCTCGCTGCTCATGCCACTGTGCTTTCACTGCCATAATTGACTCTACTCCCTAGAACTAAAAGCCAACACAAATCCTTCCTTCCCTAAGTTGCTATTTGTCAGAGTATTTGTTCACAGCAACAGAAATGTGACTATTACACTTAATAAACATATAAGGAGACGTCTGTCATGGTTTTCCCAGCCAGTAGGCACATCTAGGTCAGCAGAGTTGTGACTCCTTTAGCAACTGTGTTTTATACCCAACACAATGGTCTCTCTTTCATACCTGCAAGCACAGATGGGTAGAGAAGACTGAACAGGTGACTGCAAGTCACTGTGTTTTAAACACTTGTGTTTGGGTTTTGAATTACAGAAGTAAACAACAAAAGAATCCTCACTTTCACCAGTCCAATGATGGAGGTCACAGACATACCCCCAGGTCCTCTCAGTTCTTTACTGTCTCCAGAAGTATCTCATATATCAAGATTAGAGACATCAGGAAAATTATGTTTTTAATCTAGAAGTGCAATGAGCAAGCAGGTATTGGTACCATTTGCCTGATGGATCCTTGCTCATCTCTCCCCTTGTGATCAGGTATGGGTCATTCCTGGCCTATCTGTCTTTGTGCTGCAACTCCTCTGGGTGATTGCCTCTGAGCCGATGGGTTGTTCAAATGACAAACACCCAAAATGTGCTGCTGGCAGAGAGCCTGAATGCTATGCAAAGGAACATAAGCCCAGTATCAGCATTCTTTCTGAGGGAAGGTCACACCAGGCATGAGAAGCCACCTCTCACTATTCCCATGCTTTTTAAATGGGGGAACTGAGGCTTTATCAGAAAACTTCCTAAGGTGGAAAGTACAGATTTTAGCTATGTGACCTGTCTGCCAACTTCTAGTTGGTTTCTTTCTTTCTCTGCTTCCTAGTGTCTCAAAGATACATGATTATATGTTATGTATCTCTCAGTTCATATGTGACCCTTGACTGAGGGAGATGAAGCAATAAGCAAGAAGTGGTCTTTCTTTTCATTATATAATTCTTTTAATTACATTCTTTTATACTATATAATTATACAATTCTTTTATATTATATAATTCTCCAAATCCAGTTTCACCTATTTCCAGTTCTCTTGCGTGCATGTGTGTGTGTGTGTGTGTGTGTGTGTCTGTCTGTCTGTCTGTCTGTCTGTGTCTGTGTGGTATGCACATATGTGTATGGTATGCATGTCTGTGTGTGTATGTGGTGTGCATGTCCATGTATGTGTATGTGTGTTTGTGTATGTGTGTGTGGTATGCATTTCTGTGTGTATGTGGTGTGCATGTCCATGTATATGTGTGTATGTGTGCTTGGTATGCATGTCTGTATATGTGTGGTGTGCATGTCCGTGTATGTGTGTGTATGTATGTATGTTTAGTATGCATGTCTGTATATGTGTGGTATGCATTTCCACGGATGTGTGTATGTGTGTCTGTGGTATGCATGTCTGTGTGTATGTGGTATATGTGTCCACATATGTGTATATGTGTGTGTGTGTGTGTGTGGTATGCATGCCATATATGTGTGTGTTTTTGTGTTTATGTTTGGTATGCATTTCTGTGTGTATGTGGTGTGCATGTCCTTGTGTGTGTGTATGTGTGTGTTATGCATGTCTGTGTGTATGTGGTATGCATGTCCATGTATGTGTATATATGTGTAGTGTGTGTGTGATAGAGTACATGCATACATGCATGTATGCACATAGGTGAGAGGTTAGTATCCTGTGTCATTTCCATCTCAATTTTTGAGAAAGGGTCTCTCACTGAACCATGAACTTAGTGATTCAGCTAGACTGGCCAGTCAGCAAGTCCTGGGGATTCTTTTGTCTCCTCCCCATCATTGGTTTTACAAGCACATGCCTTCACACCTGATTGTTTGTTTTGTTTTGTTTTTTCTGGCTACTCAGGTATCCAACTCAGGTCTTCATGCATGTGAAGAAAGGACTTTACTGATTGACCCATCTTCCATCACTACTGCCAACATTTACATAGATTCAGAATTTGAGACAGAGAAGGAAGAAGACCCATGCCAAGAGGGAGATGGAGGGAACAGAGGGAGTGCTTTTCTCAAGGCCTAGTTTGTAACTAGCACCAGGACTTGCAATAACATGCCTGGGTGAGCCTTGTGGGGCATCATGCAGGGCTCACAACCAGCACAGGGTAAATTAAGCCCTAATCATAACTGCTTTTGTCTCCTGATGATGTTTTGTCTTCTATGACAATTTCTGCAGAAATAATTGATTTTATGGCTTGATTTCATTCCTTGCCTTTCATGTTGAAGACATAAACCCATAATGAGATTGTTGTCTAACATTCAGTGAGATTAAATGCCAGCAGAGTATCTGGGATTAATCAGCCCCATTTCTGTCATTAAATTAGTCATAACAACTGGAGCAAACAGGCAGGTTTTGCTTAGCATGCAGGCCTGTCCCCAAGGTCTCAGAAGGAAGCCTTGGCAAACTGCAGCTCAAGTTGCAGCTGAGACCAGGCCTTCTCCAGCTCTATAGCTGAGTGAGGTTTCCACACTCAACAGGGGGGTCTCCAGTCTGGAAAGTGACTGAAGTGTGAGGTAGATAGTTCACGGGTCCTATAAAGGTTAGAGGCAGGAGAGTATGATCAGGGAAGAGCTTGCTGCTAGCTCGTTCTATGCCTCTGTCCAAATGTTAAAGTTCAGACTCCTAAAATAACAAATTGCCAGATAAAATTCAGACTCCTTAGTGGAAGCTTATGTGTGTGCACTGTTTATACATATTTATGTATGTTTGCATGTAAGCAAGTCCCTCAGTGTGCATGTACATGCAAGTGCGTGCATGGGTACGGGTGTGTGTGTGTGTGTGTGTGTGTGTGTGTGTGTGATCTACCTCAATCAAATCTGGAGGCCACCAATAAGCTTAGTCTCACAAAGCAGCTTGTTTGGGGAATCCCATGTCCCAAATTCCAAAACTACAATTACATACTTCAAGCAGCCACACCCACCCAGCATTTATATGGGTTCTGGGGATCTGAACTCTGGCTTTTATAAATATTTAGCAAGCCCTTTGAGTACTAAACAACCTCCCAAGACTCACTCGGTCTCTCTGTTTTCTTTTTTACTTTTCTTTGGTTTTGGTTTGTTTGTTTTCATTTTGTTTGTGTGTTTGGGGTTTTTTGTTTTTTTTTTTTTCTATCAGAGACTTGACATGGTATCAGGAGTGGCCAGGAACTCACTACTAACCTCAGACAGGCCTGGAATTTGCAGCAATATTCCTGTTTCTGGAGTTCTGGGATTTCAACAGTGACTCAGTATGCCCAACCTCCAGTTTACTTTAAATTTCACACTAACAAATATTTTTTCAGAGTGACTACATCATACACATTCCTTGGAAAACATTTATGCTAAAATAAAAATCTATGTCCTGCCTAAAATTAAAAGTTAACCAGTCAGATTCCATTTTCATTTGTTAAAACAAATTACAAATGTCTTCCACTGGTCTCTCTGCCCTAAGGTCTTTCATTCCATCAACAGCTGCTTCTCCAGTAACTGTACCAGTGTCTCTTTTAGAGCATGAGGAAAGAACATTAGAAAAGAGAATGGTGCTTCTCAGGCATGAGGGCTTGAGTCTGATCTCAGCAAGCCACATGAAGGCCAGGTGTGGCAGCACGGGCAACAATCCCAGCTCCACAGAGGCTGAGATAGGAGGGTGCCTAGGACTTGATGGCAGCCATTCTAGCTAGTCAGTTCAGACACCATGATAGGGCCTGCTCTTTCCTAATCTCAGGAAGCTAAGTTCTGTGATGGTTTCTACCATGCTGGAGTCCTGCAGTTCTCTCTCCAGCTAGGCTACTCTTGGGTGGGGGTCACACATGGCTTCATCTGTCAACTTTATACAAACCAAAGGTCACCTGGAAAGAAGAAACCTCAACTGAAGAAATGCCTCCATTGGGCTAGCCTGTAGGCATGTAGCTGAGGCATTTTCTTAATTGCCAATTGATGTAGGAAGTCCCATCCCACTGTGGACAGTGTTATCCCTAGGCAGGTGGTCTTGTGCTTTATAAGAAAAGGTTACTGAGAAAGCAAGGGGAAGCAAGCCAAGGAGCAGCTCCTCCACTGTTTCTGCTTCAGTCCCTTCCCCTAGGTCCCTGCCTGGCTTCAGTTCTTGCCTCAGTTTCCCTTTATGATGGAGTGTAAGCTATAAGCCAAACAAACCCTTTCTTTTTCAAGTTCATTTTGGTCCTGGTGTTTAACTCAATGTGAGAATGGACTTCAACAGTTTCATGTCCTGTCCTGCCAACACCTGCAAGTACACATGTGGTTTTGTGTACATTCTGTACATGTAGGTGTGCACCTCCAAATGCACATGCAGCCCAGCCTCTCCATATCTGAAGTTCTATTTCCTGCAGTTTTGATTACTGTCAATTGAATTTAGAGAATATGACAGAGACAAATGCTGAAAAGAAAAACTGATGAGACTAGCATTGTGCACTGAGCTGAGCTGAGCAGGAAGATGATGTTCAACTCCTGCTACAGCCCTGTTGTCTGTGCTCAGCGTTTCTACACCGTATATGCTACCTGCCAATTAGTTAGTCATTTCAAAGGTATCTCAGACATCAGATCACCCCAAGGAAAATTACTTGCATGTAGTATTCCAGGTGCCTGCTGGGGGCTCTTAGAGTATACCCCACTGTTACATAAAGATGGACCATTGTATATATAATTTATTATTTTAATAAAAAACCATTTGTGTTGATTCTTTATGAGTTTCACATCATGCACCCCAGTCCTGTTCATCTCCTCATCCCCTCATATCTGTCGTTCGCCCTTGCAAAATCTCCCCAAAATAACATACTCACAAACAAATGACAACAACAAAACCAAAGCATAGAAACATCTCATCTCAGATACTGTAGTATGCCACACTGTGTCCCACAGTGTCTTCCTCTGGCCACACATCTTCACTTGCAAATGTTCCTTACAATGATTCATTGGTCGGCTTCAAGATCCCTGGCTTCTGTGACACCATCAATATTGGATCTTGACCAGGACTCCTCCTGGTTATCCTGTTGTTACCCTGTGTGAGGGAGATCCTGAAGCTTTGGGATCAGCAGGACTGGTCCTTTCATGTGTCCCAACCATTAGCAGATGATATGGATTTTGGGGTGGGCCGATTCAGAGTTTAGGATTTGACCTGGTGGTTAGCTGAGCTGGTCAGCCTGCAGGCTCTCCCTCATCCTCTCCACCTGAGCAGGTTCTCCAGCACTGTTTCACTTGGCCATCCAATGCTGCTATAGGCAGAAGACAGGATCAGCCCTCCTACTCTCATGCCCTTAGGGGTGACTCACCAGCACCCACTCCTCCAGAGTCAGCTCCACTGTGCTGCCAAGGTGCCCCCCATCCCTGTTCTCCCAAGTGCTGCAGCCTGTGAGGGGCTGGACCAGCTCTCCCACTCTCACATCCTCTGGGGTTAGTGTACCTGTGCTTGTACACAACAGGGCCAGCTCCACTGTACAGCCCAAGTAAGGTGCAGGGCCAGCTTACCCACTCTATGACCCTATGGTCAACTCTCCCAACTGTCTCAGGTGGTGAGGGTCAAGGAGGCAGGAGGGATGTCCTCTCCCTCCCCAGCCCCACCCAGCCACCTCACAGCAGAGGGGTAGAAAGGCCAGCTCCTGTGCTCTCACCCTTGGGACCAGCTCACCTGTACTCCCTCTAGCAGGGCCAGCTCTACTGTGCTGTCCAATCAAGGTGCAGGGCCTGCTCTACAAATTATTTCTTAATGATATTTGTATTAATTCTTTGAGAGTTTTACACATTGTATTTTCATAACTTCCCCAAATCCTCTCAGATCTCCCATCTTCCCTCCCCACCAAGTTTGTATGCTCTTTTGTTTGAACCCATTAGGTCCAGTTTGTGTTGTCCAAATACTTTGGGGTATGGGGCCTGCTCTAGCCTGTTGTCAGCATACCAGGGGTCACACCCTTAAAGAAAACTGAATGTCTCTCTTCCAGTAACTATCAGTTGCCCTTAGGTCATCAGATATGGGTGGATCTTGCCGCCCACCTCCCATCTTCTTGCTGGAATTTTGTCTGCCTTGAGATTATGCATATCTTGTGCATGTTGTCACAACAGTGATGAGTTCCCATGTGTAACTGTCCTGCTACTCCTGGGCAACTGTTTCTGTACAGTCATCCACTGCTGTTAGCCCTTACAATATTTCCACCCTCTCTTTCACAATGATTCTAAGCTCTAAGCTCCAAGGAGATGGATGCACATGTACTCTTAAACCCAGCATTTTCTCTTGCTCAAACATGTCATTTCCTCCATTTTCCAGTTTGCTGTCTCCATGGGCTTTGGCACATTATTGGCCGCTTATGACAGAGTCTCAGATATTGCCATCTTAGAGCTTCCAAGGGTTAAATACTGCAAGTTTGGGGGTGGTAAATATTAATATCAGGATGACATTATGTCCGGAGAGCCTTTCATGCTCAGACCCCACTTTAGCTTGGTAGTTCCTGGCCCAGTGAGCTTTCAGAAGAGCAAATCTACATGATGTAACAGTGGATCCTGAGCCAAAGCTTTCTCTTCTGCTACTGCTTTACTGTTCTTACCTTAGTATCATTTCTTGGCAAAGCTATAGGACATTACGAGAGTGGTTTTGAACCTGAGGCATAGAGCACAGCTCAGTGAGCACAGGGCTACCCATTCAAGCATAAGGACATGAGTTCAGTCCCCAGAACCCCTGAAAAAAGTCTGGCACAGTGTGTGTCTGTAATCCTAGTGTTAGGGTGGTGGAAGAAAGAGGATCCCTTGGGCTTCCTGACCAATCAGTCTCTCCCATTCAGTAAGCTCCAGGTTCCATGAGAGACCTTTTCTCAAAAAGTAAATTGATGAATGAGGATTGACAATTTCAATCTTGTGTAGGGCCATCGGGATCAAGGCTACATTGGCTGCATCAAGTCCTGGACAGTGATCCTTTCTATCTTTAGTTTTTCCACTTTATTCTTTCTGCTATTTCTTCTACAGTATTCTCTTAGAGGAAGTGGTATAAATGTCCTGCCTGGGGCTGAGCCCTCAAACCATCACTCTCTCCTGAACTACTTGCTATTGATGTATTCTGGGAGAAGGGAAGTCACAGTCTTCAGTTGTGAATCCACTGAAGATCACATCAGGTTTCAAGGGAAGGTTCCATGCTCATGGTCACATAGATGACCCTGGTTAAATTCAACAAGCCTTGAAGCATAACAAAAGACATAAACATGGCACAGGCATTTTTGCAGGGGAGGGGTTGCCTTAGGGTGGGAGGGAGATGAGGTGGGGGTTACACTATCAGAATGAAACATATAAATATATGAAACTGACAAGGAACAAATTCAATAAAAGGTTTTAGTTTTAAATAAAGGTGGAGAGTGATGGAGGAAGACCCTGGTCTTGGTTAGTGTGCCCATCACTGCGATCAAACACAATGACCAGAAGCAAGTTGGGGGAGAAAGGGTTTCATCTTGTGGTTCCACATCACTTTCTATCACTGAGAGAAGTCACTGGAGGAGTCCAAGCAGGAACTGATAGAGACTGTGAATGGGTGCTGCTTACTGGCTTGCTCATCATGGTTTGCTCAGCTTGCTTTCTTCTAAAACCCAGGGCCTCTAACCCAGGGGTAACACCACCCACAGTCAACTGGGCTCTTCCACATCAATTATCAATCAAGAAAATGCACCACAGGCCAGTCTGGCAGGTGTATTTTCTCACTTAAAGTTCTCTCTTCCAAGATGATCTAACTTGTGTCAGGTTGACATAAACTAACCAGTACGTTACCTGACATATACCTTTGGCTTCCACGTGCATACATACATAGGCATGCACATGCATGTGCACTCACACACGTGTGCACACACATACAATACACACACATATACTTTCTACACACACAAACATACACACACACACCCATACATACACACAATACATACACGTTCTACACATTCACACACATATACACACACACAATACATATACATAAACATTCTACACATTCACACATACATACACACAGAGACATGCACACATGCACACAGGTGCAAATTTATTTTCCCTATAAGAAGAAAATAGGCTGGACTAGCAGAGACTGCTGGTGGGTACCACAGATACTCTGTTTTCCCAGTTGGTGACCTAAAGCAGAACAGCTCAGGGTACAAATCCACACCCCTGCTACACATGGAGTCTTGTCTTGGAATCTGCAACTCCTCCTGTACGCCCACCCCATCTGTTCAACCTTACTGACTGTGTTATTCCCCAAGATCATCTTGACAGTGACTATTAGCTTGAGAAGACAAAGAACCAGTTCTTAATCCAGCCGTTCTGGTCTACCATGGAACAGCAGTGGCATTAGACACCCTGGCAGCTGGTGTTCCTGCACAGTGTTGAAGTCATCTAAGTGCCCAGGCAGATGAACTTGGTAGAGCCATCCTATATCATGTCCATGTGGTAGCACAGGCCTTCCTTCCTGATGAACATAGGCCTCTCTGCCTCTCTTTCCTGCCTCCCCTGCAGGCCACTCTGCACCCAGACACCAGGAAACTCCTCTCTTGCCTAGCTGCTGCCCTCTTCCACTGTCTCCCCTCTCTGTCCCCAAAGGGGTTCCACTACTCCACAGCATGTGACCAGAGTCCCAGTCTGTACCCAGGCCTGTGGTCTCCTCTCGTATCACTGCTGTGGCACACCTACGCTCTTTTTCTTTGAAGACCCCATGCTCCCTGGCCTTGATGCTCATCCCTCCACTGTGGCCAGCTGCTTCCCACCTACTCCAGAGGCTTAGATCAAATACTAAAATTTGCAAGGTACCTCTCTGCCCCCTGAGTCTCTCATTCCTCTAAGCTACCACTGGCTTCAGATTCTACTTAAATACCCATGACTCGGGCTGCTCATAAAGAGAAACAGATGTCCTGGAGTTGCTATGGAGACCAAATGCATCAAGGAAGGGCCTGCTCAAAGCCCAAGCATAACTAGAGGCTGTGTTGCTAGTATTAAGTTTCTCATGGTAAGTTTGGGGCCCACTCACTCATTCAGAGGAGACTTTTATTCTAAGATTTGTATTTCTTGGACAAATGCACTCAGTACACAAGTGGACAGTGACAGGGTGTCAGGTTAACTGTTTCTTTCTGAGTAACTGCACACTCTGTAGCTGCCAGAGCAGATTAGCTCACACTATGTATTTTGAGACAGCAGGAATTGATTCTCTACCATTATGAAAACAAGGAGTGTATTCATTAATTTTCTACTGCTGTATAAAACAAAATGACCAAGGCAACTTATAGAAGAAAGAATTTATTTAGGACTTAAGAGTCCAAGAGAGTTAGTATCCATGGTGGCAGAGGTAGAAGGTAGAAGGTGGCAGGTAACAGGTGGCAGGTTGCAGGTGACAGGTGACAGGTAGCAGGTGACAGGTGGCAAGTGGCAGGTGGCAAATGACAGGTGACAGGTAGCAGTTAGCAGGTGACAGATGGCAAGTCACAGGTTGCAGGTGGCAGATGACATGTGACAGGTGGCAAGTGGAAGGTGGCAGGTGGCAGGTGGCAGGTGACAGGTGGCAGGAGCAACAATTAAGAGTTTACTTCTTGAACCACAAGCAAGAATCAGAGAGAGCCAGCTAAAACCCAAAGCCTGTCTCCAGTGACATACCTCCCCCAGCATGGCCACTAAATCTCCTAGTCATCCCCAAACAGCCACCAACTGGGATTCAAGTATTTAACTTTCTTGCATTTATGGGGCACATTACATTCAAATTGTCACAGAGGGGTACCCAGGGACAGACACCATCCCCTGCCTTAGAGGACCAACCCTTCCACATCTTCCCATCCCTGGTGGCTCTAGAATCCATTAGCTTATGGCTCCAGCCTCAGTCCCCAGCATTACCTGATCTCTGCACAGCCTGACGTCTTTTCCTATAAGGATCTGTCATCACATTCTGAGCCTAACTTAATCTGTCTCACTGTTCTTAGTTTAAATACACTTGCATAGACCTTGTGTCCAAGCAAGGTCGACTTTATAGATCTGAGAAGCAGGTTTTGGAGGTCTCTTCTGAGGTACATTCAGCCCATCATGTTCCTCATAGAGGAAGAGCCACCCCGTTTTCCCCACTTTGCCTGCTTCTTCTTTTGATGCCAAACCATATCTTCTGAGACATTGATTTATTCAGTGAATGCTAACATGGTGGGTCTTATGCCTGGCACATGGTAAAATTGTCATGTATGTAATGTTCCATTCTGTGTCAGGAGCTGGGTGGAGGAAGTGGGAAAGCTTCTAAATTTCACTGTGCCTGACTATTCTATAATGCTTCCTCTTCCTCCTCTTATTCATCCTTTTGGAGACAGGCCCTTACATGTAGCCCTGGCTGGCCTAGAACTTGCCTTGTAGATCAGGCTGGCATTACACAGTCTCTGGTTCTCCTGTCTCTGCTTCCCTTTTAATAAAGGTAAAACTGGACAGACATCATCAAAGCTGCTAGCTAGACATGTCTGGCACACTTCCTCTTGTGTAGAGGAAGAAAACATGAAAAAGATAACAGCAATTTCTAAAGAGCCTGAGGCAGAGGACTTGGTTTGCAGGGCAAAGGGAAAGGGGTGTTTCAGAGCAGGAAGACACATAGCAGCTACACAAAAAGAAACTAATCTTAATGTATCTACCTTTATAGCATTGAAGAAGTAACCTGAACCTAGAAGAACATGCATGATGGACAGAGGGCAAGCTGGAGACCATCCCCAGCCAGAGGACAGGCAGGAGACCATCCCCCAGCAACAGGGCAAACAAGAGACCATCCCCAGACAGATGGCAAATAAGAACCAACCTCTCCCCACCCTGAGACAGAGGGCAAGTAGGAAACCATCGCCAGACGGCAACCATCTGCAGCCAACTTTGCTCTCACCACTGACACCAGGACACTCATTGTAAGAAGTTCTGGGGACATGTGTAACCCTGAATCCAGATTGAGGAATTAGACTTCACTATTGTGCTGCCACAGCAGCATCCCATGCAACTCCCATGCTCAGCTCTTGCTGTGTGGAGATGCTCTGAGATCATGTTCACCTCTCCCATGCCCTGGGAAGCATTAGGGTAGCCCATCTTGAGACCTTAGTCTGCAGAGTACCCAGAAAACAATCATATGGCTCTGCCTACTTGTCCAAGGCCCTAACAGCACCTGTGGAACATATCTTGAGTAGTTCAGTCTTGAGACCCTGGAGAAACAATTGAGTAACCTACCCATTGCCTCTGAAGCCCCCAGATTCCTCCCTTTCCAATTGCAGGAAGACACCAGCTGTCCTTACCCAGACATCTTTAATCCTGGAAACAGCTGGACAGACAATCTTGAGCAATTTAGCTCACAGAAGGTTTCAGTTTAGAGGAATGATCCCATCCACCCAAAATCATGGGGGTCAGCTAAGGATCACCTTCTGAATGGCTCTAAGAAGTACTACTCAAGTTCCTGTGGTCCCAGAAGTAGTTAAACTGCCTATTCTAGAGTCTTAGCCCATGAAAGCCTGGGAAGCAGATGGTTGGTCTACTCACCTGCCTTTAAGACAGGACTTTATGAACATACTGAGCCATACCAGCACTATAAGGTTATCTATAAAGTCTTGAGTCCATCAATCTGGTTCATCCACTGGTTGGCTTTCAAATACTGAGGAATATCACCTAATACCAAGCATGCTGTGCCACAGCCATCTATGCTCACCAATCTTCTTTGTCCTTTTATGAAGCTTAGGACGTGATCAATATCCAACATCTGCAGCAAGGGACACCACATCTAGAATAACCAAGAACCTTCCACAATTAGAAATTCAAGTCTTCTAGTCTGTGCAAACTGGTCCATGGTCATGTGACAGATGTCACTAACTGCTGTCAAACAGTTGAAGGATATACAAATATCACCCCCAAGCACTAACCAGGAACTGGGACTAACACAGCCTGTACAGCCAGATCCTACAGCCCACCACCAGCAGAAAGCCCTTTTCTATGACAGATCCCCTATAACATTGGTAGAGTCAGCCGACCCACCAGATGGCACAAAGACTTGGGAAGCATGAAAAAACATGAGAGTGCCCAAGGAAGACAAAACTTCTGAAGACAGACTCCTGAGCAAAGGACAACTGATTAAAATTCCAAAGAATGACTTTTTAAGGGGAAATTAACAAATACATGAGGATGTACCCAGATAACTTACTGGGATCAGGAAGCTGGTCACATTTGGGGGGATAAAGTCTACAGAAAGATCACAAAAAGAACCGACTAGAATCCTGAATAAGACAGACAACAGCATGGCAAGCTTCAACTGTGGAACTGATCAGGTAGAAAAAAAGAAAAGTTCTCAGATGATAGAAATATTTTACTGAGGAGGTAAGAGCCTGCCTGCTTCCACCTGTGGTGGCAGACCCCTGCCTGGGCTACCAGGCCTCCTTAGACAAACAGCACAGGGAGAAAGCGAGCTGCCCACTTGTGTGGCAGAACCAGCGGAAGGAGGGCTCCAGATGCAGAGACTGAGGAAAAGCCAGGAGGTAACAGCATGCCTGCTTCCACCTGTGGTGGGAGACCTCTGCCTGGACCACCAGGCCTCCATAGCCAAACAGTGCAGGGAGAAAGCGAGCCACCCACCTGTGTGGAAAAGCCAGCAACAGGAGGGCTACAGAAGCAGGGTCTGAAGAACAGCCAGGAGAGAGAGCTGGTCTCCCAGGAATATTGACATCTGGGCTTGAAGGAAAAACAAGCCACAGTCAGAGAGAGAAAGACCAGCTAACACCAGAGATAACCAGATGGTGAAAGGCAAGGGCAAGAACACAAGGAACAGAAACCAAGACTACTTGGCTTCATCAGAACTCAGCTCTCCCACCACAGCCAGCCCTGGATACCCCAACACACCAGAAAAGGAAGACTCAGACTTAAAATCACTTATCAAGAGGATGATAGAAGATTTTAAGAAGGAACTAAATAACTCCCTTAAAGAAATACAAAGGTAAACAACTGGAAACACTTAAAGAGGACACACAAAAATCCCTTAAAGAATTACAGGAAAACACAATCAAACAAATGAACAAAATCATTCAGGAATTAAAAACAGAAATAGAAACAATAAAGAAATCACAAAGGGAGACAACCCTGGAGTTAGAGAACATAAGAAAGAAATCAGGAGTCATAGATGCAAGCATCACCAATAGAATACAAGAGATGGAAGAGAGAATCTCAGGTGCAGAAGATATCATAGAAAACATGGACACAACAGTCAAAGAAAACACAAAATCCAAAAAGCTCCTAACCCAAAACGTCCAAGATATCCAGGATGCAATGAGAAGACAGAACCTGAGGATAAGAGGTATAGAAAAGAGTGAAGACTCCCAACTTAAAGGACCAGTAAATATCTTCAACAAAATTATAGAAGAAAATTTCCCTAACATAAAGAAAGAGATGAACATAAATATACAAGAAGCTTACAGAATGCCAAATAGACTGGACCAGAAAAGAAATTCCTCCCATCACATTATAATCAAAACACCAAATACACAAAACAAGGAAGGAATATTAAAAGCAGTAAGGGAAAAATGGTGAGTAACATATAAAGGCAGACCTATCAGAATTACACCAGACTTCTCACCAGAGACTATGAAAGCTAGAAGCTCCTGGACAGATCTCATACAGACTCTAAAAGAACACAAATACCAGCCCAGGCTGCTATACCCAACAAAACTCTCAATAACCATAGATGGTGAAACCAAAATATTCTATGACAAATCCAAATTTGCACAGTATGTTTCCACAGACCCAGTCCTACAAAGAATAATACATGGAAAACGCTAACTCAAGGAGGGAAACTACACTCAAGAAAAAGCAAGAAAGTAATCTTTCAACAAACTCAAAAGAAGATAGCCACACAAACAATATAAACAACTTCAAAAATAACAGGCAATAACAATCACTATTCTTTAATATCTCTTAACATCAATGGTCTCAACTACCCAATAAAAAGACATAGACTGACAGACTGGATCCATAAACAGGACCCAGCATTTTTCTGTATCCAGGAAACGCACCTCTGTGTTAAAGACAAACACTACGTCAGAGTAAAGGGCTAGAAAACAATTTTCCAGGCAAAAGACCCCAAGAAACAGGCTGGAGTAGCCATTCTAATATCAGATAAAATTGACTTTCAACCGAAAGTCATCAAAAAGGATAAGGAAGGACACTTCATATTCATCAAAGGAAAATCTACCAAGAACTCTCAATTCTGAACATCTATGCCCCGAATACAAGAGCTCCCATTTTCATAAAAGAAACTCTACTAAAGCTCAAAGCACACATTGCACCTCACACAATAATAGTGGGAGACTTCAACACCACACTATCAACAATGGACAGATCTTGGAAACATAAACTAAACAGAGACCCAGTGAAACTAACAAATGCTATGAAACAAATGGGTTTAACAGATATCTATAGAACATTTCATCCTAAATCAAAAGAATATACCTTCTTCTCAGCACCTCATGGCACCTTCTCCAAAATTGATCATATATTTGGTCACAAAACAAACCTCAACAGATATAAGAAGATTGAAATAATCCCATGCCTCCTACTAGATCACTACGGATTAAGGTTGGTCTTCAATGGCAGCAACAACAACAGAAAGCCCACATACACATGGAAGCTGAACAATGCTCTGCTCAATGATAACTTGGTCAAGGAAGAAATAAAGAAGGAAATTAAAGACTTCTTAGAATTTAATGAAAATGAAAGTACAAGTTACCCAAACCTATGGGACATAATGAAAGCAGTGTTAAGAGGAAAACTCATAGCTCTGAATGCCTCCAAAAAGAAACTGGAGAGAGCATACACTAATAGCTTAACAGCACACCTGAAAGTTCTAGAACAAAAATAAGCTAATACACCCAAGAGGAGTAGAAGGCTGGAAATAATCAAATTAAGGGCTGAAATCAACCAAGTGGAAACTAAAAGAACTATACAAAGAATCAACAAAACCAAGAGCTGGTTCTTTGAGAAAATCATCAAGATAGATAAACTCTTAGCCAGACTAACCAGAGGGCACAGAGAGAGTATCCAAATTAACAAAATTAGAAATGCAAATGGAGATATAACAACAGACTCTGAGGAAATTTAAAAAATCATCAGATCCTACTACAAAAGCCTATATGCAACAAAATTGGAAAATCTGGGGGAAATGGACAACTTTCTAGACAGATAGCAATTACCAAAGTTAAATCAGGATCAGATAAACCATCTAAACAGTCCCATAACCTCCAAAGAAATAGAAGCAGTCATTAACAGTCTCCCAAACAAAAAAAAGCCCAGGACCAGGTGGGTTCAGTGCAGAATTCTATCAGACCTTCAAAGAAGACCTAATACCAATACTCTTCAGTCTGTTCCACAAAATAGAAACGGAAGGAACACTACCCAATTCATTCTATGAGGCCACCGTTACACTGATACCAAAGCCCCACAAAGACCCAACAATAAAAGAAAACTTCAGACCAATTTCCCTTATGAATATCGGGGCAAAACTACTCAATAAAATTATTGCAAACAGAATCCTAGAACAGATCACAATGATCATTCACCATGATCAAGTAGGCTTTATCCCAGGGATGCAGGGATGGTTCAATACCCGGAAATCCATCAATTAAATCCACTACATAAACAAACTCAAAGAAAAAAACCACATGGTCATTTCATTAGATGCTGTAAAAGCATTTGACAAAGTTCAACATCTCTTCATGATAAAAGTCTTGGAAAGATCAGAAATTCAAGGACCATACCTAAACATAGTAAAAGCAATATACAGCAAACCAGTGACCAACATCAAACTAAATGGAGAGAAACTCGAAGCAATCCCACTAAAATCAGGGACTAGACAAGGCTGCCCTCTCTCTCCCTACCTATTCAATATAGTACTTGAAGTTCTAGCTAGAGCAATCAGGCAACAGAAGGAGGTCAAAGGGATACAAATTGGAAAGGAAGAAATCAAAATAGCACTATTTGCAGATGATATGGTATATTTAAGTGACCCAAAAAACTCTACCAGAGATCTGCTACAGCTGATAAACAACTTCAGCAAAGTGGCTGGATACAAAATTAACTCAAGCAAATCAGTAGCCTTCCTATACTCGAAGGATAAACAGGCTGAGAAAGAAATTAGGGAAATAACACCCTTCACAATTGTCACAAACAATATAAAATATCTTGGTGTGACTCTAACCAAACAAGTGAAAGATCTGTATGACAAGAACTTCAAGTCTCTGAAGAAAGAAATCTAAGAAGACCTCAGAAGATGGAAAGATCTCCCATGCTCATGGATCGGCAGAATTAATATAGATAAAATGGCCATCCTGCTGAAAGCAATCTACAGGTTCAATGCAATCCCCATCAAAATCCCGACTCAATTCTTCGTAGACCTAGAAAGAGCAATTCTCAAATTCATATGGAATAACAAAAAACCCAGGATAGCAAAAACTATTCTCAACAATAAAAGGACTTCTGGGGGAATCAGCCTCCCTGACTTCAAGCTGTACTATAGAGCAGTAGTGATAAAAAACTGCATGGTATTGGTACAGTGACAGGCAGGTAGACCAATGGAATAGAATTGAAGACCCAGAAATGAACCCACACACTTATGGTCACTTGATCTTTGACAAAGGAGCTAAAACCACACAGTGGAAAAAAGACAGCATCTTCAACAAATGGTGCTGGATTACCTGGCGGTCTTCATGTAGAAGATTGCAAATTGATCCATTCCTATCTCCCTGTACAAAGCTCAAGTCCAAGTAGATCAAGGACCTTCACATAAAACCAGATACACTGAATCTAATAGAAGAGAAAGTGGGGAAGAGTCTCGAACACTGGGACACAGGGTAAATGTTCTTAAACAGAACACCAATGGCTTGTGCTCTAAGATCAAGAATCGACAGATAGGATCTCATAAAATTACAAAGCTTCTGTAAGGCAAAGGACACTGTAAATAGGACAAAACGGCAACTTACAGATTGGGAAAAGATCTTTACCAACCCAACATCTGATAGAAGGCTAATATCCAATGTATACAAAGAACTCAAGAAGCTAGACTCCAGAGATCCAAATAACCCTATCAAAAAATGGGAAAGAGAGCTAAACAGAGAATTCTCAACTGAGGAAACTCAAATGGGCGAGAAGCACCTAAAGAAATGTTCAACATCCTTAGTCTTCAGGGAAATGCAAATCAAAACAACCCTGAGATTTCACCTCACACCAGTCAGAATGGCTAAGATCAAAACTTCAGGTGACAGCAGATGTTGGAGAGGATGTAGAGAAAGAGGAACACTCCTCCATTGCTGGTGGGAATGCAAGTTGATATAACCTCTCTGGAAATCAGTTTGGCAGACCCTCAGAAAAATGAACATAATACTACCTGAGGACCCAGCTATTCCACTCCTGGGCATATGCCCAGAAGATGCTCCAACATGTAATAAAGACACATGTTCCACTATGTTCATAGCAGCCGTATTTATAATAGCCAGAAGCTGGAAACAACCCAGATGTCCCTCCACAGAGGAATGGATACAGGAAATGTGGTACATTTACACAATGAAATACTACTCAGCTATTAAAAACAATGACTTCATGAAATTCGCAGACAAATGGATGGATCTTGAAAATATCATCCTGAGCAAGGTAACGCAGTCACAAAAGAATGAACATGGTATGTATTCACTGTTAAGTGGCTATTAGCCCAAAAGTTTGAAATACCCAAGGGTCACTTCGCAGCAACAGTAGGGCTGAATGTGAGGTCCCAGATGGAGGACTTGGAGAAAGGACTGAAGGAGCTGTGGGAGTGTGCATCCCCAGGGAGGCAGCAACAGTGGCAACTGGCCTGACCCTCGATACTCCTGGAGACTGATCCACCAACCAAAGAATACTCATGGAGGGACCCATGGTGCTGGCCACAAATGCAGCAGAGGAGGGTCTTGTTATCCATCAAGGGGAGGAGAGGCCCTTGGGCCTGAGGGTGTTAGATGCCCCAGTATAGAGGAATGCCAAGGAGGGAAGACAAGAGTGCGTGGGTGGGTGGGTGGGTGGGTGGGAGAAGACCCCATAGTGGCAGGGGAAGGTGGAGGGAATGGGGACGTTCCAAAGGGAAGATCTGGAAAGGGGGAAATATTTGAAATGTAAATAAACTATGAAAAATAAAAATAAAAATAATAAGGAAATATTTTACTGAGATAAAATAAAGGGCAAAAAAGTATGGTGCCTTCATTTGTTTTCTGTTACTGTGATAAACCACCATGAGCAGTAAAGAACTGGGAGAAGAAAGGTTTTGTTTCACCTTATAGTCAATTGTGAAGAGAAGGAATGCAGGGCAGGAACCTGGAGGCAGACACCGAAGCTAAGACCATGGAGGAACACTGTGTACTGTGTACTGTGTACTGGTTTGCACCCCATGGCTTTTACTCCATGGCTAACTCAACTATTTCTATACAACCCAGGATGGCCTGCCCAGCTGGGTGCTCTCCCATCAATCAAGAAGATGCTTCAGAGGCTTAGCCATAAGCCAATCTCATGCAGGCATTTCCAATTGAGGTTTCCCTTTTTCACATGACTCTGGTTTATGTTGAGTTGCAAAAAAGAAAGAAAGAAAGAAAAACCCTAACCAATACACTCAGAGAAAATCTTTGAAAGTTACCAGACATCGTTAAAAAGCAATGAGTGTCTTCAAGAATATCATAGAAGGAGAAAATGATAGGAACGACCTATGAGTGAAGTGCTTCTCAAAAGTTTCCAAATTTTGCGGAAGACATAGTTAAACATCAAGGAGTCTCACAGACTCAATCAAGGAGAATCTCCTCTGAGATATATCAGAGTCCAACCGCCATGCAGACAAGATACAAGGTAGCAACTATAATAACAGCCAGAGAGAAAGGTTGACCCCTTTACACAGAACCCATGTTAAACTCCTGGCCAACTTCTCAGCAGGACGCCTACAGGCCAGAAGAGAACTGGATAAAATATTGAAGTCCTGAATAAATAGGAATATCCACATAGAAACTGGCAAGTTCATGTGCTCCAGGCTAAACGACTTGATCACTATCTATAGAGAATGGTTACTCTTTAACTCTGGGGCAGCAGGAGAGGGGCTCACTAAGGTATACTTCACAGTCTATCACCAACTGACAGTGTCATGAGGAAGTGAGAGTCATGCTTCAAAAAGAGAATGATTAATGTTATCCATTTCAGAGCTTAATTTCAGTTCAAACATGATATAATCTCATCCCAATAACCATCCCCCCCCCAGTCTTTTCTGTACCTCTGAAGCTCCACTTTCAGTGCATGTGTATATTTCTGATGACAGTTGACTGTCATCCAAGAACCTTGGACCTAACCTGACCTTAGCTGGCCATGTAGGATGCTCCCGGGGGAGGTGTCCGTACCACCTAGAGAGGCAATTTCCACAGCGGGTATTTACAGAGTTCCATATTCCCGTGGTTGTCACTCTATGCCCTGCAAGAACTATAGTCCAGGCTAATGTCTTCAACACCATGGCTATTTTGATTAGCTTCATACACATGGTGCATTGCTGACCACCAGACTGGAGAGCCCAAGCTGAAATGTAGGTTAAAGTTATTTCATGGGCTAAACTCCTCTGGATAAACCCCACTGATTCTGACTTAATTATTATCAGAGAGCATCCAAGTGAGTTTTGTCATTTCTTAGGTACTTAGGTCAAGTAAGAGTTACCTCCTACGTTTGTACCCCAAAAGTAGATCCTCGGACATTGACACACTCCATCTGTGGTCATAAGAGCTGGCACAGACCATATAAAGTAGGGTATAGATCATTGCCTACCCAAGCAGGGCTAAAGCCACAGGGAAGATCTCTAAAGACTGTGAGTACACAAAGCCTGGAGGGAAGCCCTCCAAGGCAGCTGCTGAATGAACATTCCTGGGAGCTGTGGAAATGTTTTCTTTGGACCTTGTTGTCCACTATTTGTGGAAAGAGATACATGGCAAGAAAGAGTTTAAATGTGGAAAAAGTTATTTAGGCTCACGGTTTGAGGGGATAAAATCTATCATGGTAGAGAAAGTGTGTAGTAGCAGTGGCTTATACCTCTATCCACAGCGGTGTGAGGTTGTTTGCACACATGTTGACCTACCTGGTGGGAAACACAGAGATAGAGAGAGCGAGAGAGTGAGCACGCGAGAGAGAGAGAGAGAGAGACGGAAAGACAGAGTCAGAGACAGAGAGACACACAGAGAGAGAGAAGGAGGAGGAGGAAGAGGGTTGGGAGGTTTCTATTCAAGGAACAGAAACCTTGTGGCTTGTGGGAAATTCCTTTGGTAGCCTAGCACTTCCTAAAGAGGCCACAACTTGTCAAGATAGCACCACCAGCTGGAGACTGTGTCATCAAATATGTGATCCTTTGTGGGACATTGCCCATTCAGACTATGACAAACCTTCACAGGAAATAGAATATAGTTAACATGAGGGGATGCAGTCATGTCCTGTGCTGAAAACAGAAACAGTATTGGCTGGTTGTTGCACAACGTAAAGCAAGTCCTGACCTCGATGGACTCATTAGGTCCCATAAGCTATGGGAGCCATAGGCGATAAGAGTGGGACAGATCTGGAGTCTGGTTTTGGAAGACTGGGGGTGCTGAGAGGTAGGGTGAGACAATTGAGAGGGGGAGAGGGGAGGGGAGGGGGAAGAGAAGGGAAGGGAAAGGGAAGGGGGAGGGGAGGGAAAAGAGAGAGGGGAGGGGGAGAGGGAGAGAAGATCAGATGTTGCCAGTGGTAAATATTCACACAGGAAATGGTGGAATAGTGCCAGAACCCAATGGCACTTGGTATTAGCAGATGAAGTTGCTGGCTGACATTCCTGGTGATCTTGCTGTCCAGACACTTAATATAATTAAGATCCATTGCCATGGAAACAGTAAAATGTTAGGCTCCTATGTAGCTGTGTGTATTCTGCAAAACTGATGTCAGAAGCAGCTCTCTCAAATCTGCACTGGAAAAAGAGAGCTAGTGAAAGATCACAATCCCTCCCTTCGAAGTGGCCCCAGCTCCCCCATTTCTTCCTGCTGCTTCCTTCAAAGCAGAAAAGGTAAAGATCCACAGCAGCACTGTGACTGTTGCACATATACTTGCTCACGTCATCTTCTCTTGGCTCTTAAAGAAAGACTGTCTTTCAGGTAGCCATTTTTCCTTGGGAGTCTGATCTCGTTAGTACAACAGGGTTGCACAAATTTAAAAGCGCACATCTTTTCTGCTACCATGAGTTCCTCATCTGCACAGCTGCTGAGCATCAGGCGTCCTCCACTCTAGCTCTTAGCCCTTCCCTAGAAATACATTTTTGGGGAGCAGCAGAGGATTCCACAAGCGTATGCATTGCTTGACTCTCTCCTAGGCGGAGTCTCTGTTCTAGTTTACATCTTCCGGCGAGCATGACAAGTAATGCCAGGGTTCTCTCTCTGGGAAACTCTCTGCATTTTCATGGCAATGCATCTTAATTATATTATGTATCTGGACAGCAAGATCACCAGGAATGTCAGCCATGGACATCAGATCCTCCTCTACCTACAAGGTCTCTATAGTGACCCCAGGGCAGTGACTTCCCAATCTTGGCCTGGATCTACACTGAGCTCTGAGCAGATATGAGATGTGACATGGTTCTTATTCTACTACACTTGGGCACAGGAGGCAGGGCAGCCCCCCCCCCAATGGTTTCATAACATTATTGTCCTTGTGTCTTAGTTTCTTCTTATGGCACTGTGATGTAGCATCCTAACAAAAGAAGCTTAAGAGATAAAGAGTTGGGTTTGTGCAGGTTAAGGTCCATCCTTCTCTTCTAGAGATTGTATGGAGATGCCAGAGCCTCTCACCATCTTTGTTCTTCCTCCAGAGGCGCTTGGAAAGACTTCCCAAACATCTTTGCAGTTGATTGGACCTGTGAAGGACAGTGATGTCACTTGGGCTGGAGGCTGTGGAAATCCTAATTTGTCCTTCTAATAGTCAGGATTCTTTAGAGAAACAGAACTGAGATAATACACTATATATACACACACATATAATTGTAAACAATTATGTTATTATGTTAAATAACATAATATAAATATGTAAACATAAATTTATGATTTACTCATGTGGCTTACAGGCTGTGGTCCATCTATTCCAACAATGGCTGTCTCTTCATAGGCATTCCAAGAATCTAATAATTGTTCAGTCCTTGAGGCTGGATGTTTAAGCTCCAGTATATACCAAGATCCCAATAAAGGAATGAACTTACCAGTAAAAATGAGGCCAAGCAAGCAAAGAAAAAGGACTTCCTTCTTCCTTGTTCTTTCTATAGGCTGCCACCAGAAGATGTGGACCAGATTTAGGGTTGGTATTTCCATCCCAAATAATTCAATCAAGTAAAATATGTCTCTCATTAGCATACCCATCCATTTGGGTTTTTGTTCATTCCAGATGTAGACAAGTTGACTACCAAGAATAGACACGACAGTCCTGATATTCAATTCCTACAACATTAAAATCCCAAGAGGAATATCCTGGATCTCTGAGCTACCACAGGAAGGGAGTCACATGAAAACCATAGTCCCACCATGGATTTAACTGAGTGAGAATCCACTGGAGTGAGGTCAGGTTGTTCCTACAGCACAGCCAACTCTGTACTGAGTGATGCAGGCTCTCAAGGAAAGATCCCTAAGCTTTGCATGGACCATGGAACTATGCCTGACACAAGACATCAGTTGGAGAGCAGGGGAGAGGTCATGAGATCCCAGCAATCTCAGGGTTGCACTTCAATCATGGTCTTATGACATCCTTGGCAGTCTGGTAGGTAAATAAGCACTCCTAGATCCATCCAGGAAGGGCAAGCGGGTAATAGACCAGAGTAGCAGGCCGCCATTGAGGATGTACTATGTCCTGGCAGCGGTATTGAGGGAACTCTATTCTTATGAACCTTTAGTTCAATAAGCTACAATTGAGGACTGTCAAGATGGCTCAGCAATAAAGAACACTGGCAGCTCTAGGTAACAATCAAGGTTCAGTGTCTAATAGCCAAGTGAAGGTGCCTATGCCGCAGAGAAGTCTCAAACCAGAATTACTGGCTTCTCCAACCAGCATCCATCCCTGGTGCCCAGACAAAGCTCCAGACCCATCATGTCTTAAAGATTTCACTTCTCAGAGCAGCAAGCTAATGGGTGTGTGTTTACAAATGCAGGGTATAGCTTCCATTTGTATAGCGTGTTTGTAAATGATTCACTGGTCAGTCTTCCCTAACAACAGGCACTTCTTGGACCAGAGGTGTCCCACACAGATCAACTCTCCAGCATGCCATGTGCCTAAGACAATGTGCAGAAGGGAATTTTCAGTGCCACATCTCGCTTCTGGGGAGTAAAAGAGCTATGTAATGAGGGTGACCTCATTATCCCTTCAGTCAAGGGACTAAGGTTTGTGGGTCTCAAAAATCTTCAGAACCTCTAATATAGGCTCAGGAAGTGATCTTGGAGACTGGGGATATGGATCAGTCACTAAAGTGCTTTCTGTGTAAGCATGATGACCTAGGCTTGATCCACAGAACCAGCCTGGCACTGGGGAGGTGAAGACAGGATTGCTGGAGTTCACTGAGAACACACATGCACAAATACACACAAAAGAGAGCAGATGGTTTGACTGTGGGAGAATGCAGATATGAGTGAATGAATGAATAAATGAATGAATGAATGGGTCATACCCTCATGCCAGTACAAACTAGTGAATGAGAAACATCTACACAGGGCAGCACCTGAGATTTCTGAGCTACTGTTCGTAGAAGCAAGATTTTCAATAAGTGAGAGATGACTTGGAGAAAAATATCACAGTCAATTCTTCATGGAATTTGTTTTAAAAGTCAGACAGAAAGCCTACTTAATTTAATACTATGCTAAAGACCCAAATTTGCTTTTGGACATGCAGAGTAATGGAGAAACTGGCCCTGGGGCTCAGAAAAGTGACCGAGGGAGAGCCATTTGCTCTTCTATCTAACCCAGCAATGCCAAGACCTCCATACGGGCACCTCCACAGTTCCTATTCACGTGGGAGCCTCCACCAAGCTGCTTCCCGAGTGGTCCTGTCATAAGCCTGTGTCCCATTCTTTGGAGCCTCCTTTCTGAAAGCCCTCCTCCGTTTTCCCCAAACACTTCTGTCCTCAGCTTCTTTCTTGTCTTTCTCACTTGTCTTATTCTTTTCCTTGGGCTACCTCCTCCAAGAAAGCTTCCCACAACTAAAACAGACTGACTTGTCCCGTCTGCAGATCTGCTGCTGGAAGGGAAGGCTTGATGGGTTCCCTTGAACTGCCCCCTTACACATCACAACTCCCATCCATTGCCTTCACCACACAGGGAGCAGGAACGACGAGATGCAGGGCGCCCTCCTGGAAGAGATTTGGCCCATGATGAGCAAGTAGGAAATGTCGGTGGGACACGGCAGCTGTGGTGTGCAGCCAGGTTGCAGGTGCACAGATGCAGCATGCGGGTGCTAAGGAGGATCAGCAGAGCCTGACCTCACAGGTGGAAATAGCAGGGAATCCTCCTGCAAAGAAGTTGTCAGTGTCAGTATCTGGAGTTGAAAAAGACTGTTTCCCAAACCTGAGGTATCTTCCAAAAGTCCTATCAGGTACCTATCAGGTGTGTGTGTGTGTGTGTGTGTGTGTGTGTGTGTGTGTGTGTGTGTGACTCTAGGTTTGCAGAACTGGGTGTAAGTCCCATTGATCTACCTCCAAATAGCAGCTTAAATAGATAGTCATTATATGTGTTCCTGGTGAGCTAGCCCATTGACAGTCTGTAGCTGCTTTACCCAGGCAGTGGCCAGCAGACAAGTATCTGCTTCTCTGGTGACTGCCCAGACTTGAATTCCAACTGGGATAATTTAGACTATAACAGTCATTTGTTTCTGTCTAAACCTAACTTTTAGTTCAAGGTGCTAGAACTGAGGACTGTCGAGATGGCTCAGCAGTAAAGAACACTAACTTCTCTAGGAAAAGACCCAGATCGAGTTCCTAGATCGTGACATTTATAACTCTGGCTTTAAGAGATCTGGCCTCTGTGGGTACTGAATGCACATGGTGCACATACATGCATAGAGGCAAAACACTTGTACAAATGAGAGATAGGTGGTGGATAGATAGATAGATAGATAGATAGATAGATAGATAGATAGATAAGATAGGTAGGTAGATAGTTAGATATTAGATCGAGCTTTAAGAAAACAGATGGTATAGCTAGTGTTCCAGGGGTCCAGGCATAGTGAGGAAAAGAGAAGTTTCTGGATTGCAGCTTCGAGGGTGCCTGCTTCCTCTCAGCTACAATCTTAGCTCATGTAATGCTAATATTACCTCCAGGGCATGATTATTTTAGGCCTCCTTGTAGATTTTGAATGTATTCTTCAGCACTTTGATATTTAAAACATGTTTTTTTCTGAAGCAGTGTTTTTTTTTTTTTCCCCCTGCGTTACAGACTATATAAAATTTATTGGAGCCCATGTCTTGTCAAAACTCCTTAGGAGGAGAGTTGCTGGGGTGCACTGAGACGGGGAGACCTGGGGGAAGGGAGGGTTGGCAAAGAGGCTCATGGATAATAAAAATTGACACTCACAATGGCCTGTGTGTGTTGAGATCCCCTCCAAGGCAAATCAGCATGCTTGTCTTTTAATTAACCTTGAAATGGGAATATTCTCAAGCACTGAAATCTTTCTGGGTAAACTGTGATGAGGCACAGGCTCCATGTTACCATACTAACATCTTAAACCCAATAATGCATTTAACGTATGCCTAGTGGAAACGTCTGTAAGTGACACAACATACTACCGGTAATAACACCACCTGAAAAGCTTTTACATAATTTCAGAGATGAGGCAAGCATCTCACCTAAATGGCTCCTGTTCTCCTTGCTTTGTCCCTGGTACCCAGGGTGGAGTCCTGGATCTCTATGCAGTTGGACTAGTCAGTAGCCCTCCCTGAGTGCAGAGAATATCTACCAGGTTAACTCATGTCTACCCCTCTCTGAGTACAGAGAACATACAACACGTGAGCTCGTGCCCTGAACTTCCCGAATGTGACCAAGGCTCTCTCCCCACACGTATCTTCTCTGTCAGTTCCCTAAAAGGTGGCAGAAAAAGCATCGTGTTCCTAAGAACCATGCTCAGACTCAGCACCTCACCTATGCTCCTAGTGGGAACGAATGGAAGTAGCAATGTTGTTAACTGCATGCACAAGCAGAGAGCCTTAGAAAGACTAGATGCCCAGGAGATAAGCGCAAGCTTTTAATGGCCTGGGCACCTTGAGAAGGCACAAAGGCAGACCACTCTTCCACCCCACCATCTGAACTCAGGGGCCCCTCCCACTCGCAGCACAGCTCTTTTGCAGGGCCCCTCCCACTCTCAGCACTGGCTCCTGAGCCAGCACCAGCCCCGCTCCCCTTGCTCTGTCTCCTCACAGGATCATCAGTCTGTTCTTGCGCTAATTATGACCTGTCATCCAGAACAAATACCTCATATGACAAGTGAGATAATTAATACTCTCAGAGAAAACTTTCTTTTTTTCTTAATTAAAGCACACAATTCCTTTAAAGAGCAAGAAATGTATCTATTGTGTCCAGCCAGTGTGGCACACTCTAGTATGTATAGAACCGTTGCGATTTGGTTACACTGTATTTTCCTCAAATTCTTTTTTAAGAAATAAAAACAGATAGACCATTTTTGAAAAAGTAAATAAATAAATATTCAGGAAGTACCAAACAGACAATGACAGCAGCTGTTTGGTTTGTATCTGATGCCTACGAGTCATTGTGCAAACATCTGTAACACCCAGCTACTGAATTATTATGATCTTGTTTAGTTACAGAGATGGTGGGGGAGGGCAGAGTGAGGGGAGATGACTCAATAAGTAAAGCTTTTGCCTTGCAAGCACAAGGACCTGAGTTCACTACCCAGAACCCATGGAAAAAGCTAGGTGTGGTGGAATATGCTTATGATCTTGGCCCTAGAGAAATGAAGACAGAGGGCCCTTGGGACTTCATGGCCAACCAGTCTAGCTGAACTGTGAGCCCCAGGCTATGAGATCCTGTCTCAAAAAACAATGTGGATGGCTTCTGAGGTGGGACACCCAAGGTTGTCCTTTAACCTCCACAGGTATGTTCACACATATGCACATGATTGCATGCATGTATGTGTGCACACATGCCACACACACACACACACACACATTCATACACAAAGTCACAAAACATCAAGTACTTTTCAGAGAGATGCATGATCACAGGCTTAGGCATGGCAGGGACTCCTCTTCTGAAACTTCCTTTCTGTAGGGTTGGAATTAGAGCATCTCAAAGCATTTGGCCTAAGTCTGTACTTAGGGATATGGCTACCAGATCTCAGTATAACAAGAAATAGCCAGTTGTGTCCAGATGTGAGAAAGTGCAGGAAACACCCAACCTGGTAAGAAAACAACAGAATGCTGAGGGGAACCGACTTCTTGTCCCCAATGTCCCAGGCCGTGCAGGAACACCAGCAGGTTGCCAGGGGACATGCTGGGCTTCAGATCAACAAGACTAACTCAGAATTGCATGGAAAGAGGAAGCTAGCAAGTCGATATGTCAATAAAGATAAAGAAGTGAGCACCAGTCTGCTGTGGCACCCCAAAATCCTCTGCTCCCACCCCTTGAGAAACTACAGGTGGGGGAGAGTCACCTTACTGAAGGTCACTTTGATAAGACAGGGATAAAGTTCTCAGCCTCAGACATCTATCACTTTATCCCCTCCATTTGGAGAGCAGAAATTGGGCATTTGTTCACTCTGATTTATGCTCCCTCTTTTTCCTCCTTGAAAAATGTTCGATTCCCTGGCTTTAGCCATCAGGGGAAAAAAGAAAGAGCATGCAATTTCTTGTAAAAGGCTCTTCTAAGCTCACAAGTCTCTCTCTCTCTCTCTCTCTCTCTCTCTCTCTCTCTCTCTCTCTCTCTCTCTCTCT
>JADRCH010000028.1:3815662-3827687 GCA_019843965.1 Rhynchomys soricoides | reverse complement strand
TCTCTCTCTCTCTCTCTCTCTCTCTCTCTCTCTCTCTCTCTCTCTCTGCCTTTCTGAAAAGATGGTGAAGCCAGGGCATGCACAGGTCTCTGCCTGCAGTGGCTCTGAGCCAGCCTTACCCATGACTCCCCCAAAAGTACACAAAGCAGAGATAGCCAGGTTTAGACACCAGAGAGTGTCTGAACTGTGGGTAAGTGTCCTGTCCATATCTGAAATCATGAGCTGGATGTAATGTCCATGGGAAAGCCCCAGTACTCATCAGGAGGTTGAACACCTACCTAGAGGAACAGATGCAGGGTGTCTGTTCTGTAGCCTAAAAAGGGATGGCTGAGCTTGGTGTCAGGGAAGGAAGTAGAGTTGTCAACATGTGGGCACTGCCTAAGATTTTATAGGAGATGGAGAGACAGGAAGTGGATTCATGTCCATACCCATTGCTTGGAAAAGATGGTGGGAAATAAATGGCTTGTGGATCACCTCATTCTTGAGTGTCAGCTTCAGGTCCACCTACCCCAGGAAGATGGTATCACCCAAGAATGACACCTATGAGGAGGTTAAGGGAAGCCTGTCCTGGCAGAATGTGGTAGTCTTTCAATAGAGGACCTGACATCAGACCACATTATCACACTTATTCCTGCAAGGGGCTCCAACCATATAAGAATCAGGAAGAGGCTAGGTTGGGGCAAAAGGGGCTTCGGATCTAACAATCATAGCATGCTTAAGCAAGGACTCTGGTCGTGTGTCAAGGCTACAAAACTTCCTCTTACAATCCGTAGAGAACAGGTATTACTTATTTTGTATTATTAATGATCCAACGTTTTAAAAAACTGAATATAGGACTATCCGACATTTCTATTTCTTCTTTTGTGACTTTTGGCAGATCACATCATAGAAAAGACTGAGTAATCTGTGATCATAGGGATATTCTTAGTCTCTTTTCATTATCTCTTCACTGCCCTAGATCTATGACGATGTCCTAGCTTTCATTTCTGACATGAGTAACTTGTGTTTTCTCTGTTTTTAGTGAGTCTGGCTACAGACTTACTAAACTACTGGTCTTTCCAAAGGAACATATCATTGTTTTGTTGATCTTTTTTCTCTACTGATTTTCTTTTATTTCCAATGTTATCAGCATCTACTCTGACTGTTACTTTCTTTTCTCTACTGCTTATGTTCCTTTTTTCTTCCCGATTTTCTATGTTAGGTGACTCATTTCAGCTCCTTCTCCAGTTTGTGCATCCAACACCGTACACTTTCATCTCAGTACTATTTTTGTGGTGTCCCACAAATTTTAACAAGTCATGTTTTCAGTTTTTAATTTACTTCACAGTATTTTTTAATTCACTTTAGATTTTTGTCTTTGGCTCTTGTGCTATTTACAGTCATGTTGTTTAATATCTAAGCACTTTGGGGTTTTTTACAGCTGTCTGTTCTAAGAGTGCGAAGTATATAATTCTTATTCTTTTAAGTTTTGTGTGCATCTTATGAACCAGAATGCTGTCTCTCTTGGTGAAAGAGCCACATGATCTTGATAAAAGCTTATTTTCTCCTGTTGATAGATAATGTAAGCTACTGATGTGAACAGTATCTAGTGGATTGATGGTGCTGCTGATGTTGAGCGTATCCTTAGTCACTTGTGCTTGCTGGGTCTACTCTCCTATGATAGAGGGATGGGAATATTGTAGCTGTTTTAACATTTGTTATTAGGCGCACACAGTATACGGATTGTCATGTCCTCTCTGAGAGGTATCTCTTAAAGTACGTTCAGGAAGGCTGACCAAACATCTGTTGGCATACTTAATGGAGTCAAGGGAATAGCAAGGGTGAAGGCCAGGGCTGAACAGACAGCTTGGCAGCTAAGACCACATACTACTCTTACAGAGAACCCAAGTTCAGTTCCAAATACTCAGGTCAGGCAGATCACAACTATCAGGAACTCAAGCCAGGGAATCCAGTGCCTTCTTGTAGCTCCCGCAGGCACCCCAACACACCAGCTTGTACACAGATGCAGACACACATGTGATTAAGAAATAAAATTTTTAATAAAGAAAGATGGGGTGAAAGGCATCACCTTCACCAGGGGCCACCAAATTGTCTGTTAAAATGAAGATCTGTTCTTAGCTCAATAATTGAAATTTCATTCCAGCTCTTTCCTGACATCACAACAAATTAGTCAAGCCTCACCCTCAAAACCTGTACAATCAGGTTGAACTGCCTTCCTCTGGAGATGCTCATCTCTCTCCCTTTAGCCCACCCAACCTGGTATCTTGCTTCATCTCTCCTTTAGCCCTCCTAGAACCTGCATATGCCCTTCTACCACCAGATTTACCAATCCACTCTGCAGGCCTCTGCTTCCCTGGTACTTACATGGTGATCCCTCTCACTCCCCACTGCACACTCTTGGTTCCTGGACAACCCAAGATTCCACTATAGTCTCCCTGAGCCCTGGAATGTCATCTGTGTCGTGTTGCTTCTGTGACCCAGGACGGCAACAAGGGTTCAGCAAACATGTTTTGGGTGAATATGTGGAGACAGCTTATGGGGTAAAAGGGGGAGGAGGCCTTCTTGGATATGAGGGTTCAGCTAGGGATGTAGCTCAGTTGACAGAGTGCTTGATCCTCATACAGAACACTGCATTCATATATGCCTGTAATCCTAGCACTTGAGAGGCAGAGGGGGGAATTGATTTAGCAAGTTCAAGGTTAGCCCAGAATATATGAGAACTTGTGTAAAATAAAAATCCACCAGCAGCCCCTTTGCTGCTGAGTAAGACTCCCTCATCTGAACTGTGATGACAGCCATGCCCACCCAGATACCATCCCGACCCATCTTCAATGTTTCTCTGCCTTTAATACTGACATAGCTGACTCTTGGCAGGAGACGCCATCAGCAAACTTTCTGCAGCAGGATACTTTTTTGGTATCCTAGTCTGGTTCAATCCTTAAATAATTCAAAGCACACAGCCCTTGCAGATCCCCGCAGGCTGGGCACCCTCTTGGGAAGCAGTTGGAATGAGAAGAAAGAGCCGCCTCTCAACCCTGAGTTCAAGAGATGACCAAAGCTTTTAATTTAGTTTGATTGATTTAATATCCTGCATCGTGGGAGCTGAGCTGGATGTGATCCTGGCCGCTCTCCCTGCTATGCTGGAGCAGTGTCTTATGGGCAGACTCAGAACAATAATAAGACACTTTCTCTTCACAACACACACAGTGGCCAGGGACCATTTGCAATGAGTGATGGGCCCTGGCGACTGCTGGCGTATCACCCTGAGCTGTGCTCCTTGCAAATTGGAATCCTCTTGCTGTGGGAGCCATCCTCCCTTGGCCTCTCGTGGAGGACTGTGCTGTGTCATTTTACAGAAACAGTTCCAGAGAGAGAGAGAGATGGTGCTTTGGAACATCCAAGGTGTGTGCTCACCTGGACAGCTGATGCTTAGGGCTACTTAGTGCACAGTTCCACTCCTTTTGAATCTGTCCTATACATCCATGTGGTATAGGACACATGTGAGAATAGTTACCAAGAGTTCCCCTCCACTGGATGCATCTCCACCAGGAAGTCCTTCCCTGTCCCCAGAGACTTAGCTAACCTTCTTGGGAGCAGTTGTGATCATGCATGGAAACTGCTTTTTCTTACTGCTCACCTCTACTGACACCTCCAGGAACTAGAGATGCAACACATACTGGTTGGGTTTTGCCACCTTGACGTAAGCCAGAATATTCTGGGAAGGGGGATCTTTAGCTGAGAAAAAGCAACCATCAAATAGGCTAGTAGGCAAGTCTGAGGAGCATTTTCTCAATCAGTGATTGATGTGGGTGGGCCTAGCACACAGTAGGTCCTGGGCCCTTGTATGAGATGAATGGATATAGTAACTGGAAATTCACTTTGAATTTGGGAATGGTGTGAACTAAAAACATTACAGGAAGCATACCACATAGGTTGAGAACTTGGCATGTGACAAGTATATGTCAATCCCAGCATGAGATGGGACACAACCACATAGAGACTGAAGGCCATTTAGGACTGAGTGAAAGGTCAGTGCTGTGTATGCATGTGCTATGTGTATGCATATGCTGGGCTTGCATGTGCTCTGAGTATGGTGTATGCACACTGTGTGCAGCTATCCACTGCAGCTATTCAGACTCATTCCCACATACACACAGGCTAGGGAAGACTCAATCCCTTTCTAACTCATTGGTATCCTGGTGCCTGCAAGTTGACAGAAGCCAGTGTTCCAACCCAGCCAGGGTTTGGGAATCCAGAATTAGGAGGTCGGAGATAGAGGCTATGGGTGGGAAGCCAGGGACGAGAGTTCAGAAGTGAAAGGCCAAGATAGGGATGGGAGGCTCACTGGTCAAAGTGCTATCTTCAGTTATTAAAAAAGTATCAGGCATGAAAGCACTGGGAGTTGCCAGGAATGGAGAGCCAGACAGGCACGGCAGCAGCACAGGATGCCGAAGGGACCATATAAAGGGGATGGGCCTAAGCCAAAAAAGTGTGCGTGTGCGTGTGTGTGTGTGTGTACCCTCCCCCTGACCCCCACGTGATGCTGAACCCCTGTATCAACTGCCTGTTTCCTTTTGTATCTGTGGACAGACTGCTTGCCTTGGGATGTGTACTGGGAAGGGCCTTTCTGACCCCTGAGCTGGCTGAGTGCTAGCTCATATTCTTGCCGGCTGAGGGGCTGTTTGAGACAGTGTTGGTTTCCTAAGCAACATCATCCAGGAGGAAAGACAGGGAGCCACTTGTGGACCACATGCCCCAGTCTCATGAGTGTGCAGTCCTTCTGTCAGGCTGTGTGGGTATTTGTGAAACATACTTTGCTGCTTTCCTCTAAGACTGGAGTTACGTAACCATGTATACCTGTGCTGTGTCTGCATGTACTGTGTGTATGCTTGCGCTGTGTGTATGCATATGCTATATATGCATGTGTTCTGTGTTTGCATTGCTGTGTTTGCATGTGCTGTGTATGCATGTGCTATGTGTATGCATATGCTGGGCTTGCATGTGCTCTGAGTATGGTGTATGCACACCACTGCTATCCATTGCAGCTATTCAGACTCATTCACACATACACACAGGCTAGGGAAGACTCAATCCCTTTCTAACTCATTTCTACAATACAGGGTCTCTCGCTGAACCTGAAGCTCACTTATTTTTCCTGATAAGCTAGCTAGCCAGCAAGGCCCAGTGCTGGGTTAAGGAAGTACATGGCCAAGTCCATGCAGGATGGAGAGACAGCTCAGTAGAGTCTGCATTGCTCTTACACAGGACCTGGGGTCAGTATGCAGCACTGATATCTGGTGGTTGACAGCCTTCTGTAACTCCAGTTCCAGGGGCTCTGACGCCCTATTTTGGACTCCTTAGGCACCTGTACCCACTCGTACACAAATGCAATTATATATATATATATAATTTTAAATAGCTATAAATAATATCATACTTGATCATTCTTCTACCTTAATTCATTGAGACAGGATCTCTCAATCAATCCCAGAGCTGAGTGATGAGGCTTCACTAGCCACCTTGCTCCAGGGACCCCTATCTTCACATTCTGAGGGTGGGATACCAGGTAAGCTGCCATGCTCACCTGGTGTTCATGTGGGTTTTAGAGATCCAAACTCTGGTCCTCTTGCAAGTGTGGCAAACAAGTTTTAACCACAGCATCACCTCCTTAAAGTGTTGTGATAAAAATTCCTTCCTTCCAGGAGACCTTGTTAATGCTGATGGTCTAGTGGCTGCCCATGCTGCTGTGGCTATAGCTACAGTTCCTGGTCAAGGATACTGACTGTCCTGGTGAATGAATACAGCAATCTGAGGACCTCTCCTATTCACTTTGCCCTGGAGCTTCTTGGCTGTGCCCGTGCATCATTATGAGCATCTCTCTTACGTTTTAAGAGACTGGAATTTTTTACTGGACCTCACAACCAGAGTTAATAATACACCTTGAGAGCTGGACAGTGGTGGCACATGCCTTTAATCCCAGCACTTGGGAGGCAGAGACAGAGTTCAAGGCCAGCCTGGTCTACAGAGTGAGAGTTCCAAGAAAGCCAGGGTTATACAGAGAAACTCTGTCTTGAAAAACCAAAAAAAAAAATATTAATTAATAATAATAATAATAATACACCTTGAGGTCACTTAAGACGGCTGTCCTACTACACACTCAGCCTGTTTGTTTAACCTGCCTTTAAGAGAACAATGTATTAGCCAATTTTATTTGCCTTGGACAAATCTTATTTGTTTTGGATATGCCATGTAAACAACGTTTACAACCAAAGTTAATGTGTAGCTGTAATCTTAAATTATGTATGTGTCCATGCCTGTGACCCACAGAAATGCATGTGTATGTAGATTTTATGGTAATACATGATAGAAACAGCAAATAAGTTGAAAGCAAACCTATAACAAATAGCCACTGTAAATGCTGGAAGCAGTATTCAGATATTACTTGATAATGTTTGTTTATTATCTGTGTCAGCTGTGGTCAGCTGGAATCGTTACTTAATCCTTTGTAAAACTCTGTTAAAGATTTCTGTTCAGAATCCTTCATTCCTTTCCTCTGATGTTTTCCATACTGCTTGACAAAAGAGAAAGAAAAGACACAGTAATACACAGACAGAGATGGACAACATTCCATTCAGACTGGCAGAGATTCAGGCTCAAGTAACAGAATACAGACAGGAGACAACAGAAGACAGAGGGAGAGAACTGTAGAAAATTCAAATCCAGCATTGCTCTTGGTAAAGCTGTTCCAGGGGAAAATACTTTGACTTCTTTATCTTTAATCTGACACTAAGGAATTATAGCTGGCTCTGACTCACCAACATGGTTAAACTGATGTCCCTACTCCATTTTCACAGTCCTGACAACTTGGTCCCCTCCTGCCTCCACCCCACCCCTGTGGGAGTGCACTGAAGGCCTTGTTACAACCTTGAAAGGAACTGGCTTCAGTTTCCTTAAAGAGGTAGTGTTAGATGGTTGGACAAAAAGTCTTTGGGAAGGGGCTGGTGAAAGGACTCATTTGGGAAAGTGGGGATCTGAGTTTGCATCCTTGGAATTCATGTACAAAGCCTTGTGTGGTGGTATGCACGTGAAACCTCAGTGCTTGAGGTGAGCAGGGACAAGAGATGCTCGGGGCTGCTGGCCAACTGACCTAGCTAATCAATGTGCCCCAGGTTCAGTAAGAAACCCTGTCTTAAAACATAAAGTGGAAAATCTGACATGACTTCTGACCTCCACATATGTAATCACACACACACACACACACACACACACACACACACACACATTTTTGGAGTCATTCTCTGAGTCTCGGAGTTTTCTCTCTACTACTGCGGTATGCCTACTGTTATATACCTGGCTGGTTGGTTGTTTATTTAAAAACTAAGAACTTAACTTTTATTATAGGTTTTAGCATTATAAATCCCGAGGACATTTTTTTCTCCTTTTATCGCTTAACAGCACCCCTCCCCCAAAGTAAAAATCTTTGCGTCCCAAAACTAAAACCTGGCTCTGTCTGTCGGGCCTGTGCAGATGCATTCTTCCATATGACTGCATTTAATTGTGTGTGGGGGGGGGGCAGGGGAGCTGTGTCTAGTGTATACTCTTGCAGAATACATTAGTGTGCTGTATTATTTTTACTGCTCTTGTCCAATGTCACTGTCAAGATCATTTCCGTCTTACAAAGTGTTCTGGTGGGTGCTCAGTGTACCTCAGTGTTGGGAGGAATGCTGGCTCTTTGATGGTCTGGGGGAATCACCCTCGACCCCTCGTTTACCAGTTCCTTGATGGTGGTGCTTGGGGTGGAGGAGGGAGGGAAGGTTGTCGAGCAGTTTGTAAGATAGTTACGAGTCCATTCTGGAATTCAGTTTCTCCTATAGTAAATTTTGGTGTTTTATACTTTTCTATAAAATTTCCATTTCATCATAAATATCAAATTTATGAGCCCAAAATTGGCTCTAAGACAAAGCTCTCTCCCTCTAAACAGCACTATAACCACGAAAGGCTCCTTCCCCGGTAGTTTCAACTTGAGATTACTCTGTTTACTCAACTCTGTCCCCAGAGCTCTGTGCATTTCATTAACGCTGTCAAACAAGTTCTTTTAGCCATATTGATTTTTCCTACTATTTTGAGTGTTTTATTAATGTATATTCCGAGTTCATAATTTCCTTTCTTTAGGATGTTTTGTTTTGGAATGTGTTGGTAGTCCTGTATTCAGGCTTGCTGTCAATTGACACTGAGGAACATTTATGATGTTTTCAGCATCCTATTTTTAAGAATAGAACATAGATGCTAAGGTAGCATCCTGTGACCTTGCCCTTTGGTTCTTCCTTGAATGATGCATGGACAAGACTGTTACACACACACACACACACACACACACACACACACACACACACCATTTCCCCCTAGAGCATCTTCCATCTGTCCACTGTGCTCTAATTGTCTCGGTTTCAACACCCTGTACCCTCCTATAATCCTTGGTAATTTGCTCCATCCAAACCTTCGAAGATATTTTCTTGCCTGTCTCTGAGATTTATAGTCCCCACTTCGAAATGATCAGCATTCTAACTGGAGTTGGTTTTCTAACGAGGCTGGGAGGCTAAAGAGCCGACTTCTCCTTCAGCCAAGAATCAAATTTACCAAGATCTGATCAGAGACATTTAACCACACACATCCAAAGGAACATTTTTCCATAAGAGAGAAACAGCTTAACCTCAGCAGTGGAAGCCATACGAGTTCAGTGTGCCCCTCCCCCACCCCTTCCCACTACCCTGTCCCTTTACTGTGCGAAGGTCTTCTTCCCCTTTAAGCTTTAGTGACAAGTTCCTGTTCACAGCTATCGCACTACTGCTAATTTGAGATTAACAGCTAGGTCTACTTTTTAGTTTTTAACATGTCATCTCCTACCATGTGTGGAGCTCTTGATTTTATTTATAGTTATTTTGTTTAGGTACATTTTCGAGCTGTCTTTCACAAAGAGCCTATAAGATGGTAAATTGATTTTCTGTGGTTTCTCATGCACAAAAATCACTTTATTTCCTTCTACTTGAATTTTTTTTTTCCTGGGCTTAAAGTGATAGAATCAGAACACTTCCAGACGCTTCAGGGTGTTTTCTTTGGGATGTGGGGTGACATTATGAACTCATCACTAATATGAGCTGGCTCATTCTAGAAACTGCTTTTCTCATGCAGTTAGTGAGCAGGTTTTGATCTGTTTTTTGATGACTGGAGTCATGGGGCTGCTCCAGAACACATCCAAGCACATACATTGATGGATTTTTTTTAACCTGCTGTGTCCTGCCCTACCCACCTTTTTACTTAAGCATCTTGAGCTGTCAGAAATGTAGGGCGGCATGTTTGTGTCTTTCCACAACATCTGAAATTATTGAATGACCGAGAATTCACAAGCTATGTTGATTTTACTGCATTTATCAAGTAGTTCCAATTTCTCTTAATAGCCAGCAGCTGGCAATCACAGATTGTTAACACACGGAATGGTGGCATGACACTCCCAGGGCTCTTGTCACTGCTGTGTTAGGTGTCTGCCACTCTGTGGGGTCCAGGTGAGGGAGCTGTACATGTTCTCAGTCTGTTGGTTGGGTTCTGTAGGTTCTCAGACCTGGTTTTTCTGATGTGATTTAATAAACCCATGTGTTCATATGTTCCCAACCTAATTTCCTAAGTTTATAGGTGGCAACGTTTAACTTTCAGGAATATTGAATATTGCTGCTCCCTCACAGTTGCCATTACACAACCACCAGCATCTCTCAGGGACATCCCTGCTCCTCGGTTTCACTCACAGTGGAGCCAAACGCCAGGAGTCACCCTGGATGGGGCACAGCCTGAAGCCTCTGTTTCACATTATGAAGTCACCTAGAACAGGGAGTAGCCTGGGCACCATAATAAAAGTCAGGCCTCCGTCAGTCCAGGAAAATCAGTTCATCTCCCTCCTGAGCAGCCCTTTTACCCAGCCTCAAGCTTTAACCTTTCTCTGTATCCACAGACCACACCTCCAGGGGAGAGAGAACCACTCAGGTTCGCTGTAGCCGCTCTGCTGCTCAGTGGCGGGTTGGGAGCAGGGCATCTCAATTGCTCCAGGTTCCCAGAACTCTTGTAATGCCTATTCCCTCCATGCTTCCTCAGGGAACAATCTGGGACTTTCCCCTGAATAGAATCCCAATTTTAGCAGCTTTCTATGATTTGGGGTGGGAGCCGCATGATAGGAGAGAAACAGGAGACAGAGACAGGCTGTGGTGGTTAAACCTGGCTGTCAGCTTGCTTGGATCTGGAATCAACCAAGTTCTGGATGGGTTTGAGAGGGGGTTTCCAGGGAGGATAACCTGGGGGGGGGAAGACTCTTCCTCCATGAACAGCGCTTTCCAGCAGGCAGCCCAGATACACTAAGATTCAAGGGGAAATTGATGCCTCTGCCTCTGCCTCTGACCCTGCCAGCCCTTCTCACTGCTGGGTGGTCCTTCCTGAGGCTGCTATTCTTTGTTGCTATCAAAACCAGAGTCTTCTATTTCTAATGTTGACGGGAGACAACGTTAGAAACTCCTAATTTCTAATTAGGCTAGAGACTCCTTTTTTCTTTGTTTCTTTCTTTGTTTCTTTCTTCCTTTTGTTATTTTGTTGTTCTTGTTGTTGTTTTTGTTTAATGTATTTTAATAGCAAACTTACAGGAACAGCACAGAAGACAGACAACATTAAAATCATGTATTTGTATGCAGGACCACTCAGGAAAGTATAGTGACTGGATGGAATCTACGGTATGATAAAAATGCTACAATCGCCATTTCGTTGCCGCCAACAAGAAATTCACTTATTTTTTTAAAAAATCCAGATGCTGGCATTGTCCCAAAAAATTTACCAAGTTTATTTCTAATTGTTATAAAGTTGAGCTGTTGAAATGTGTTCGCTGAAACATTTTGCTTGCATTAATGCTTTACATTTTGCACTTACATTAAAAAAATTCATGCACAAATCAAATGAAAGTGGAGAAGCTGCCAGTGTCTGATTCTGTCCCCTGTGTTTCCACTCGAAATCACATACTTAGGTACTTTGACCCCAAGGAAAACATATCTAACATTCTGAACTACTGATAACAGTCAGGAAGAAGAGGAGAAAACATTTTTTTCTTTCTTTCTTTTTTTTCTTTCTTTCTTTTTAGAATGGAATGTTTCCCCTCAGAGTGGACTCTTAAGCACATTGTGTGTGTGTGTGTGTGTGTGTGTGTGTGTGTGTGTGTGTGTGCGCGCGCGCGCGCGTGCGCGTGCGCGCGAAGCATGTTAGCTGGGTGTCTTTTGGCCTAATTGTTACATATTTGGCATGGATAGCACACAGGCTGGTATCTTCAAAAAGGCCAACCAGATAGGCCTCACTTGCCTCCTGCAAAGCACCAATAGCTGCACTCTGGAACCGCAGATCCCTTTTGAAGTCCTGAGCAATTTCTCACACCAGACGCTGAAAGGGCAGCTCTCGAATCAGAAGTTCAGTGCACTTCTGATAGCATCTGATTTCACAGAGTGTCACAGTACCAGACCAGTAACGATGCCTCTCCAGTAGAGGGCGCACTCTTGGGAGAGGCTACTGTAGCCAGTTGTTTCCTGGGTGCTTAACCATCAGCAGATTTGTGGGCAGTCTGCTTTGTATGAGCCATAGTATAGGCAGCTGCTTACTTACCCCTCTTCTTCTTTGGCTGGAGCTTGGCAAACAAGAGGCGGTGCTGGCATTAGGGAGCAGCAACGGCATGACAATGGCATGGCTAGAGACTCTTAAGGAATCTTCCAGGCCCAGAGAACCAGACTGGGGCTATTAAAGTACCAGGGCTTGTATACTGAGCAGTCACCAGGTTCTCAGCCTCTCCAGTATGCACATGACTATTGTGCTGAGCCCCTTTTGTCTGTAAACTATCATACTAAATCCCCTTTTGAAAACTCTGCCTAATACACAAAGACAGAGACAAGGGAAGACACACACACGAGAGAGAGAGAGAGAGAGAGAGAGAGAGAGAGAGAGAGAGAGAGAG
>JADRCH010000028.1:3800334-3815652 GCA_019843965.1 Rhynchomys soricoides | reverse complement strand
AGAGAGAGAGAGAGAGAGAGAGAGAGAGAGAGAGAGAGAGAGAGAGAAACCATGAGTATGCTCCCTATGTCTCCTCCATTCCAATCTGTCTCTGCAGCTGGCTCCCTCCGCCTTTGTCTTCAGTCCATCATCTAGTTCATATTGTGGTAAAAGATAACTCTGACATGCCAGCCAGCAGACCTTGGGTACACAGCTTCATTTTAGAGGCAATTTGGGACCAGACATTGCCACACCCAGGCTTCCTTGGCATTACTGTGGGAACCAGCCCCACAAGGAGGGAGTCAAATTATGCTATGATAGTACAGCCTGGGCTGCCACTGCCACCTCTGCTCACCTCCTATCTTGCCCTACCCCAGTGATCCTGCCGGGATTTCATGGAGCTAAGCCTGAGTCACATGGCTGGTCTTAAGCACCCAGGCTCCTCACCCCTTTCCCTGGAGCTTCTGGTTGTTAGCTCTATTGATAATTACATCATCCATCTAGATCCGAGAACAGAGTGTCCAGGTTTTACCCCAACTTATCTAAACCCTGGCAATCACACACTGCTCATCTGGACAGACATTTTCCACTCACAGCCCCATTCATCCATGGATAGGGCTAAGGGTCCCTCTACCAAGCCCTTGGGCCCATTCTGATTTGTTGAGCACTCTCTGAGGCACTACCTCAGTGCATATAAGGCAGTTATCCTAGTTCAAGTTCTTTGGTCCAGAGGCTTCTTGCTGATGGTTCTGGAGGCTGGGAGGGCCAGGCTTGGGTCACCTCCATTTGACCATTCAGCCTCATCCCTGGCAGAAGATGGGAGAGGGAGAAGAGAATGAGAAGGTGTGCAGGGGGGCAGCTATAAAGAAGAAACTGGATGCTTTGTACCCTTGTGACAAGGGCCCGAATGCAGGCCTAGGGAACCCTCCAGCCCTCTCCTCCTCTGTCTCCAACACCTCTGAGTTTCCAGCCCAGAGACCTCCAGGGCTTCAGCACCTACCTTCATGAAATTCCCCCTTCTACTGAATTATATGAGTGTGGAATCGCAAAGGGGATGGGGGTGGGGTGGTGAGCAGCCTGCCAGAGATTGGGCCAGATCAGAATCCAGGCCTTTGACTCTCAAACCCATGTCCTAGCTACCATTTCTTTGTGCTGCATCCAACAAGTCAAGGTTACAGAATGCATGAGGTTTGAGGTTCTTTCCTGAATTTTTCAAAACACTATAAAAGTTTAATACCGAAAAGCATTAAAAACTCCCACAAAATACTATCTGTATCAACCCTGGGATGTGTTTCCTCCCATGGGACCAGAAGGAGAATCATCCCTTGAGTTAAGAAACATATGTATCTCGCTTGTCTAGTGAAGCCTGCTAATAAAGCAAATTAAAGATTGAAGGTCCAGGTCAGCACCCTCTCAGAGGTGGGGGCTCATCTTTCTGGCTCCCACCACAGCCTCTGCTTCCCCCTCCATACTTATTCATCAATACCTGCTAAGAACTCAAGACACATAGATGGGATCCCTGAGAGCATCACTACCGCAATATGTCTTAAGCAAATGTTTGAGTGCTCAGTGGTTTTGCTGAAGAGCTAGAGTGGGAGAGGTAGCCCTAAAGCCATGGTCTACACCAAGGCTGCTTTTTGTCTCCAAATCCTGATGAGGCAATCAGGACAGAAGCTGGTGGGACTAAGGATGCATACCATCATAACACACCATAAACGGGTCAGTGCGCTCACTTCTTTCTTCCAGGTGATGGGGCTCTCTCCCTAGAACTTCATCATGCCATTGCTCACTAAAGAAGGGTTTGAGCTAATGAGATGATGTGGGTAGACTCTAGGTAGCAAGGATGATATTGAAAGCCTAGAGCACATATAGGGGCTGGAGAGATGGCTTAAAGAGTAAAGGTACCTGCCACTCAAGCTTGAAGGCATGAGTTCAAATCCCCAGAACTCATGTAAACCTGGATGCATACTGTGGGTGTCTACAATGTCATTGCTCCTGTGTGGAGGTGGGAGGTAGAGACAGGAGAACCCACAAGTCAACAAGCCTAAAATATACAGCAGAAAATCAACAAGGAGACTCTGTCCCAAACAAGGTGGAAGACAAGGACTCTCTTGGTTAAGTTCCCATTACTTTGGAAAGCAACCATAACCATGACAAAATGCAACTTGGGAAGAAAAGGATTTATTTAACCTCATGGTTTACAGGTCATCATGAAGTGAAGTCTGGGCAGGAGCTCAGGACAGGAACCTGGAGGCAGAACCCAAAACACAAACCATGGAAGAACACTGTTTACCAGCTTGCTCCTCATGACTTGCTCAACTTGGTTTCTTATCTAATCCAGAATCAGTTGCCTAGGGATGGCACTACCGGAAGTGGGCAAGCCCTTCCACATCAATCATTAATCAAGAAAATGCTCCCATAGATATGCCAACATTCAATCCAATGGAAATGTTTTCTCAATTGAGCTTCCATCTTCCCAGATAACTCTTGCTTATGTCAAGTTGACAAAAAACATCCAGGATGAGGACCAATATGCAAGGTTGTTAATCTGGACCCTATATATGTATGTATATGTGCATTCACATATATGCATGCACACACAAATACTGCGTACATGCACATATACATCAGAGAGAGGGACAGACTAACAGAGAGACAAAGATAGACCGACAGAACACACACATGTCCAAGGATGGTCATACAAGACTACAGGGAGAAGACAGAGAGGTCTCAGGAAGACCAGTCCCATGGACCTTGAACTTCTAGCATCCAGGCTGTAAGATGGCACATGTTTATTGTTTAAACCATTCAGCAACTTTATGAAAGCTTCCTTGAGAAATAAATACAAGCCCTCTCAGAAGTTCTTGTAGGAGGAAATAGCACCTATGTTCCTTCCCTGTGTAGAGAAACTCGTTGTGAAAAGAGGCATCTGACTTTGTAAGGCAAGGAAAAGCTAGACAGGGACTCCATTAAGAAAAGACAGTGAGGTCTGCAAGTTCAGGGGCGGGTAGATTCTGGAGACACAAAAGTACTGGGAGCAGGGACATCTAAGGGACACCAGGATACCACTCAGAAGGAAATTCAAAAGGGAACCTGGGGATGTTATGACCTGATACCATGCGCCACTATCACTTTGAAGCTTACAGGACAGAACCCACCTGTGACCTGGGCAGTGTAGAAAATCTCCCATTGCACTGCAAGATATCCCACTAGATCTCAGCTGCACTTGATCCACCAGATCCTAGAACCCTCTACGGGAGGAGAAAGCCATGGGGTTCTAACCCTTGGGGACCATGACGAATGTCTCTAGTCAGGGTCTCTAGTCACAGACATCCTACCCAGCCTGGCCATTGCCTCTGCTCTCCTAGCGCCATCATTTTCCTATACTCTGCATTTCCTCTCTTCCATTGTACGTGTGAGGAAACGCAGCCCAACACAATCAGGACCTTGTAGTCCCTTGTCCCACAGTGAGGTCCCAGGTTGGTTACCTGTCATAGCCGTATTCCTTCCCTTGGTCCATAAGGTGTCACTGAAGTCCATGGGGACTGTTGTGATCCAGCCCCAAGCAGGGATTTCTTGGTCCTTGAAACCCTTCAGCTTGGAGGCAAGGCAGTTGTCACTGGACTCACCTTCTCCCCTTTTCAATATCTCTAGGTGGGCAAGCTTCCCACCCTGTAGCTCCTGAAGCTCCCGCCCACTCCCCATCTCAGACATTTGTGCTCCTATTCTTTCCTCTAAGCATCTCTGCTTCTCTCCCCACACCTGTCTCCTGGACGTCCCTTTCCCCAAGCCACTAAGTCTCCTCCAACTTCCTCTGAATATCAACATTCACTTCTGCCTCCCCGGTATTTGTCCCTTTCTCCCAAGCCCTCCATCACCGGCGCTACTTCATGAGGTTTTCTGTCCATCAATGCCACCCCCTTGCTCTAGGAACAGAGGCCACATACAGCTTCAAGGCTGCTTTGCCCAGAACCTGGCTCCCCACTTGAGATGTGTGAGCTGATCTCAAAACTCTGTTCACGTGATCCTGGTCTCATCGGTGTCATTTCTAATGTGTGAAATAGTAACTGATAAACCTGTTACACTCCTTGTAAGATTGGATGGCTCAGCTCATGTGAAAAGCACGGAATGTCATTTGGCACATCTCAAACAAGCAATTGATGCTAGGTGCTGTTATTGGACAGCATGACTGAACTACTCCAAGACCACAGATATCGAAGACACTGCCTTTCTCTATCTCACTGCCATGCTGAATTAATCCAAATCCTTAAGTATGGCTCATTCCCCTGGCCACTTCCCATTCAGCAACTAGCTGTTTCTTCTGCCATAAGCAAATACTGTGACACCTGTCACAGGGTCCCTTCCCACTTTATTTATATGTAATTTAAATGTCTCTCCACCTGAGTGATATCTGTGTCCTGTGTCCTGTACCCAAGGCCCAGCCCATTCCAGGAGTCACAGTGCAAACATTAGGAGGCCACATCCTGTTCAGATACCTAAAGGCAAGAGAATACAAGGGACATGGCTCTTATCCGGATGTAACTCACTACCTGCAGCCTCATTGCATGCTGGGAAGAGGGGAAGGATGACATGTGAACTGCCTCGGGCCTGATGCAAGACATGAGACCATGCTCCAAGGTTGACATATAGCAACAAAGACAAAAACAAGACCTCAGCCTCTGCTGTGCATTTTCAGGATATCAAGGTTTAAAGGGGAGCGACTGTGGGGAACTGTCTATGGTGCTGAATAGAACCCATCTCATCTCTAGGAAGAGCTTGTCTTTGCATTCCCTGTCTATCTCTCCGTGCAATTCCGTGGGCATTCCTTGAGGGTAGAAGGAGATGTTTAACATGCAGCACGCTGCCCACAGTCCCCTATTCTAGGGCTGGGGGTGGGGGGAGACACACTGGCCTCTCGTCGGTGGGGAGATGGCCGTGTTCCGAAGCCATCCCGGCTGGCTTTCTCAGAAAGTGATTTCCCCCAGGATCAGATAAAGTGTCTGCGCAGCTCTAGCCAGGCTGTAGCAAGGAGGTATCCCCAGCCCCACTCACGGTTGGCAAATCCCACAGACAACAACTCGATCAAACGCAGTGTTCTGGGCTAAGCTCCTTATCACGCCCCATCTGTGGGAGCTCTTGAAGCTTTTCTGTGGGAGGACAGCATCTTCTCCTCATACCTCTTCTGCTCACAGAATTCCAGTTACTCTGCCAGGAGGAAGCTCAGCTTTTGTTCAATCCACAATCCCTAGGTTTTGGGGTCAGGAAAGTCTCACTTAGGCAGTGTGGCTGCCTGTGCTCCCTGTGCTTGCTCAGGGCTCATCTGTCAGCCCCCTGGGAGGAGACACGCAGATGGGATGGGTGGACTCTTTATGTCTGCAAAGATCTGCTTGATTATACTCTAGAGAATCACCCGGCTATGAAGAGACAGTTAGGACTTATGACGTCCCAGGCTCTCTTGAGCACAAGTCATCCACAAACATTTTCAACCCGTTGTAACATATTCACTTCATTTGTCCCACACACACACACACTATTGTTGGATTTCTACCTGCAGTGTTGAGATACATGAGATAGATGAGATGATGCCAGCCTTTAAAACATCGTATAAAGGCTTACTGGGGGTTTTAAGTTGTGTTTATTTCCCAGGGACTATTAAAAAAACAGGTTGATTTTTCCCCCATCTTCCAATCTTATTCTGAGAAGCTGCAATCTCCCTACTTTTTAGTCCAGGAGCTTGGAGCTTAATAAGCTACACAGTGCTCCTGGTCCAAGCAGGTGTAGAATCTGGAAACTGTCAGAGAACCCTGGAGCCAGTACTCCTCTGCATATAGCCAGACAGAAATAAAGCACATGATAATTAATTCAGAAAGAATTCCTTTCAAGGTGCCCTAACAGGAACATTTTGACAAATCCCTCCCTCTGCTGAAGCAACCTTTTAGCCTTGATGAGGCGCTTCTGGGGATACTTAGTGTCACTTTGGTCAACAGGGCTCAGTAAATGGTATCCCCTGTGTGCTCATGGACTAGAAGAGACCAGAGACCCACCGGCAGGCTCAGTCACAGAGAGGAAACTATTTTTCACACTAATTTGTGGTACCTCTGAACCTCTTAGAGGCCACCCTAATGTAACTGCTGTACAGCCCACTTGAAACCTCCCAAGGGTCCAGCTTCCAAGACTCATGATAGATGGATCCTGGTCCTACCACCAAGTGCTGAGAACCCAACACATTTGACAACTGATGTCAGCCACACTCTGGCTTAGTTTCTTCATATGTTCAGAATCTCAGATAGCATGTCCACACGGGACTCTCTAATACCTGCTTGGGTGTCTCTGAGGCATCGAAGAAGAGAGAATGGAAACCTGGAAAAGACACAAACTGTTTGTGTGGCCACTCACAGACAGCTGCTGCAGAATAGCAGACATTTACTTACAGAAGGGGATAGGAACCTCTCAGGCAGAACAGAGATATGTGCATCAATAAAGCTGTGAGGAGCTGGGGATGAGGAAGGGTCTCCAATACAGGTAGCCAACAGTCCCTGAGCTCTTGCTGTAGCTGTGTAACTTGCCAAGAAAAGCAGAGCAGTCACAGATGATAATAACAAAGCAGGAAGAAGCTCCTTCTAGGGGCTATCTCCCTTTGCCCCATCTAAGCTCCTACCACTGAGGTGACAATGTTATCCTGTGTCACAGACAAGAATGTCACTGAATTTTCAAGTTTCATCTATTTGCCTGCGAATTTCATGAAGTCATTGTTTTTAGTAGCTGAGTATTATTCCATTGTGTAAATGTACATTTTCTGTATCCATTCCTCTGTTGAGGGACATCTGGGTTGTTTCCAGCTTCTGGCTATTATAAATATGGCTGCTATGAACATAGTGGAGCATGTGTCCTTATTACATGTTGGGGCATCTTCTGGTATATGCCCAGGAGTGGAATAGCTGGGTCCTTAGGTATATCATCCTGAGCGAGGTAATGCAGTACCAAAAGAATGAACACGGTATGTACTCACTGATAAGTGGTTATTAGCAAAAAGGTTTGGAATTCCCAAGATTCACTTCACAGCAACCATTGGGCTGAGCATGAGATCCCAGATGGAGGAGTTGGAGAAGGGACTGAAGGAGCTGAGGAGTTTGCAGACCCATGGAGGGAGCAACAGTGTCAACTGGCCTGACCCCCTGATGCTCCCAGAGACTGTATCACCAACCAAAGAATACGCATGGAGGGACCCATGTTGCTGGCCACATATGTGGCAGAGGAGGGTCTTGTTAACCATCAGGAGGAGGGGAGGCCCTTGGGCCTGAGGATGTTAGATATCCCAGTATAGGAGAACGCCAAGGAGGGATGACGATAGTGGGTAGGTGGGTGGGTGGGGGAATACCCCCATCGAGGCAAGGGGAGGGGGGAGGGAATAGGGAGGTTCCAAAGGGGAGATCTGGAAGGGGGAAACTTTTGAAATGTAAATAAAGTATCAAAAAATAAATAAAAATAACTAAAATGCCACACACACACACAAAAGAGTGTCACTGAAACTATCTCAGGAGACATTTTGCTTTAGGCTGGATATGGTCCATCAGACAGTACAGCCTGTCCTCTCAACGATGACTCTGTTCTCTGAAGCCCACAGTGGGATAGACTTTGTGCCCATGGCCTGGTCCTGTCCTTTGGTGTGCCACAGTCCTATCTCATGACTTTGTCCCCACCCCGGCTCAAACTCAGCTCTGCCTTGGCCCAACTCCTGCTGGGCTACGGCTGCTCCCTCCCATGGCCACTCTCAGAGGCAGCAGCTGCCCTCAGGCCTGCCCTTTCCATGTCATTGGGATGGAATCTACCAAGCCCTTTCCTCATTCTTCCCATGTTAGACTGCAAAGGTGCTCACTTGCCTCAGCCTGGTCCATCAGCTGGCAAATGAGTGGGCAGGACCTGTGTCCCTATGGATGAGCTGCTAGGCAGGCTGCCTCTCACCACAGCTAGTAGACTAGTCCTTGTGATGACCAGTACCCATCTTGCTCCGGTGTGGAGGGAGCTGCTTTTAAGATGAAGCCAAACCATCAAATGGAGCACATGAACAGAGAGATGGATCAACCCGTGTCTGAAGACAATCCATCTTTGGAACCTTTCAGTTATAGGCACCAATACATTTAGTGGTCCAGGGGTCAGGGCCTTGAGACATGAATTTGGGGGGTCACAGTGCCATTCATCTGAGCTCCATTTTTCATTCTCTTAAAAATGTCTTTGGGGATTTTACCAATTGCCTTGACAATGGCTCAGTCATGGATCTGTTGTAATACAGGCTATCTATCAGCTTGCTTGTGGTGAAAACTGGGTCCTTTCTCCTGCATGACGTTAGCTTTTTCTTACATTTCTTTATTCTGTGGTAATAATAGCTGAACCTTAATCCTCAGGCATGAAAGCTCTCTCCACACTGGACCAAGATGGATACTGGTCATGACAAGGGCTAATCTACCAGCCATGAGGAGAGGCAGCCTGCCTAGCAGCTCATCCATAGGGACACAAGTCTTGCCCACTCATTTGCCAGTCTCTGACCTCACTGTATTTCCAAGGAATATGAAGTTCTTGCCCATGAGCTGACGGACCAGGCAGAGGTAAGTGATCACATTTGCAGTCTGACACTCCACACCGCTACAGCCTCAGCCTTTGTCTTCTAAGAAAAGCATGAGACCTCCATGTTGTCTCTGTACAGGTCCTGGGGAATCTGTATCCGCTACCCACCTCTGCCTGCACATCCTCACTTCCACACTGCTTTGTTTCCAGTATCTTCCAGTCAGGCTCCCAGTCTGGGAACACAATTTCTGGTTTTATTGCCTTTCGTAAAGCTTTGATCTAATTTATTTGGCATCTCATATAAATTTTTAAATTATCTTGTCTTACAAAAACCCTGTTGTTTCTTTCTTACACAGTCCCATATACGCATAGAATGTACTTTGATCTCTCTTACCCATCGCTGCTTTCCCATCTCCTCTCCTAGCCCCCTTCAACCTCCTATTCTTCCAAACAAATTCTCTTCCCACTTTTTGTTATTGTTGTTTTGAAATGCACAGACTTTAGTCAGAGTTATTTACCAGGGCATGGGAGGAGACATTTTTTTACTGGAGCTCAGGTAACTTACCACTGAGGAAAATGACCTCTCAACCCTGGTAGCCATTGAGGTCCTCAGGAAAGAGTGGGGCCTACTGAGACCCTCCCCCATCCATGTTGGAATGTTGAGGGGTTCACTGTTAGACTGGTAACAACAGCAGCCTTGAGTTTGTGATTGCAAAGGCCGTGTCATGCCTAGAAGACAGCATCTCACAGCACTCCGTCATAAGGCTCTTCTCTTCTCTCTGTCCCCTCTTCTGCTATGTCCTCTGAGACTTGGAGAGAGTGATTCCGACTTGGGGTATAGGGTATAAGGTTGAACATTCAGCAGACATTTATTCTCAACATTTAAAGCAGCAATAGCTGCTCTCCAAACAAAGTCCTCTAACCGAAGCTAAAGACGGCACCAATGTAGGGTAACTACTTAGAAGCTGGTTTTGACATGTCCATTTAGCAAAACAACAATAGCAGATCCTCCGCCCTCCCCCACCGCAGAGCCTATGACCTTCCCACGCATGAACCTTGGGCCAGGTTTACTGAACCAGACGTGAAGTCCCTCCTATGTAACAGGCCTCAAGTCTAGTCAGAAATCGGTTGGTTACCCTCACATCACTCACCACGACACTATGACATCAGTGAGCACATCTTGCCTGGCATGTTGACATTACAGTATTCAGGGCTTAGCTATGGATAAGACCATGGATGCCTGTTTGCCTTCAGCAGCCTGCCCAGCAACTTCCAGCGCTATGAAAGTTAGTCTCTTGGGAAGAAGCTTCTCAGTACATTCTAGATTTCTCTATTCCTGCTAGCAAATTATGTCATGTCATCAGTGATAGGGTCTTACCATTTGGTTCAGATGGGCAACCAAACTGATAACATCAGCCTGTGGTTTTTTGTTTTGTTTTTTACAAGTTTATAGTGTCAGATGAGGCTGAGCAGTGAGAACATTTTGTCTTTCCCCAGTTTTAGGGAGAGTTAACCATGCCACTGTTAGGTAGGATGTTCGCTGTACGTTTAGACAAACACTCTTCAACAGATGAAGGAGCTTTACTTCTCTTCTTTATTTTGCTTTTTTTTTTTCTTATAAGTAGATTTGAGTTTTATCCAATGATTGTAGGACATTATTTCTCAGAGAGCTATTTTTATTCATTATATTGATAATTTGGCCTCAGTTTTGAATTCTTGCAATAAACACCAATAGATGAGGAGAAAAACGATGATGATGGTGATGGTGATGGTGATGGTGATGGTGGTGATGGTGGTGATGGTGATGGTGATGGTGATGGTGATGGTGATGGTGGTGATGGTGGTGATGGTGATGGTGATGGTGATGATGATGATGATGATGATGATGATGGTGATATATTAATTGTTAGTTTGCTGCCAGATCCAACAGTCTGTCCTGTAGATTTGCAGAGGTGGACAGTACTGACAATTTCATCTTGCTTTGTTTTTTCCTTCCCTTTCTTTCTCCCTTATTCGTTTACTCTCTTCCCACCCTTCTCTCTCCCTTCCTCCCTCTCCCTCTCTCTCCTCTTCCCCTTCCCCTGCTCCTGCTTCTTCACTTCAACTTAGTTAATTATCTGTGCAATGTTTACTTTATAAAATGAAACAAGAGGTTTTTCCTTTTTTTTTTTCTTTTTTGTCTTAGAATGCCAATGGTAATTTAAATACTGGGTGGAGTGTTCCTTCAGCTAGGAAGTCTCTTTCTTGGGGATGCTCCTAACTACAAATCCCATTTCCATGATGGCACTATGACTGCTGGTGTTTCTCTCTTTCATCTTGGGTGAATTCTAGGTAATCTGGCTTTCAAGGACATGGTTCATTTCCTGTGAGGTGTACAATTTGCTTACATGTATGGAGTTCTCTTCTTATCTTTTTTTCTTTTATTAAAAAGAAAAACAAGCCCTTATTTCTGAGGTGATAATGGCATCTTTCTCCACTGCCCTTGCCAGCCTTGCACGAATTGAGCTGATCTCAGAGAACCAGCCTGGCGTCTGGATACTTTTCTGCTACTGTTTCCAACTTTCCAACCTCAGCTCTTTCCCTGTCATCTTTTGTATTTTCCCCGGTGTTTAGTCTCTCCTCGTCCTCCAGTTTCTCAGGTGAAGTTAAGAGTATTTGTTCAAACGCATTCATCTTTTCTAACAAAACCATTAAATGATTTAGGTTTCCTCGCAGGCTTCGCTTTAACTAACTACAGCTCACAAATATTGAGACACTTTCTGTTCACTGTTACTCAGTTAAAAATATTTCTAAACTCCCTTAAGACTTCCTCTTTGACCAGTCGTCACCTCGGCAATGTTGATGAGTTTCCAGGAGTCTGTTTATAACTCTGCTGTTGGTTTCTAGCTTAATTCCATTAAGACAGGAAAGAAGACTGGATGAGACCTCTGGACCAGCTCAGAGTCTTCCTAACAGGAGTGTGGCATCTCCCACTGGAGCTAACGATCCACATCTTCCTCCTGGTTTCTGCAGCTTCTGCTCCCTGGATTTGGAAGCTCTTTTGTTAGAGGCGGGTGCTGCTGCCATTGCTGTGTCTCATTGGTGAATTCATTCTCTTACTGCTCCTCGACACTCTCATATATCCCATATTAAGTCCATGTGTCTGATATTTGTAGCACAAGCCCAATTTCTGTAATCAGTACTCAGAATGGTAGCCTCTTTCCGTCTCTCTCTCCTTCTCTGTTCATATGTCCATGACACCGTATTTGAAGTGAGTTCCTTCAGGGCATTATGAATAATATTTACATCAATTCCTTAGCAATGAGGGGTTTTGATGCCATGTAGAGAGATATATATTTGATGATATTTAGAGAGAGACCTGTGTTTGCTCTAATTGATACATTCGGACTTGATTCCACCACTTTCTTTTTTGTTTGTTCTGTCTGGTCTTCTTTTTCCATCTCCTTCCTCCTTTGGGGTTCTTAGAACATCTTTAATATTCTATAGTCAGCGATTCTTGGGATGTTGTTTTGCACAGATTAAATCTGAGAACAAGAGGATGCAGCACATCTAGCTTGGTAGTCGCCTTAGAAACAGGATGCCATTGGGTCGAAGCTCAGCACAGAAAACTTCCCTCCTCCAAGATCCCCTGCCTGTTCCCCTGTGATCATTGTCTTACACATTATGCCACCCACGTGGAAATGCCATCAGGCAGGAGCACAGTATTTTTACTTCCACCATCAAGCATGTTTTGAAGACTGTAAAATGAGGAAGGATCTTAAATGCGTGTTTTCTTCTGATGATGCCTCGTGTCTCTTCCTGCCATCCTTTCCCTCTTTCTTTCTGATTTTAGTGCCCCATGTCTCCTTCCCCCGCCCTCCTCCTCAGTCTAAAGTCTTGCCCTTGAGAATCTCTTGGAGCATCTCTGTAGACCCTGAATTCTCAGGTGGGCTGCTTAATTCTGATTGCCAATTTTATTGGATTAAGAAACATTTAGGGTATAGGTGTCTGTATCTGTCTGAGTGAGCTGTTGGGTGGACCCCCTCAGAGTACAAGTTGCTCCTGTCTGCAAGCATTCAACAGTATCATTGATAGTGTTAGGGTCTGGTGTTTGCCCATGGGGTGTGTCTCAAGTTGGACCGGTTATTGCTTGACTACTCCCTCAGTCTCTGCCCCCTCCCTGTGCCTGCATTTCTTGTCCAGGATAAATTTTGGATTGGAAGTTTTTTGGATGGGTTGGTGTTTCTATTGTTCCACTGGGGTTCCTGCCTGGCTACAGGAGGTGGCCTTTTCAGGTTCCTTATTCCCAATGTAGTGAGTCACAGTTAAAGTCACAGCCAAACAGTAAATGTAGCTTGGGAACTTTGATGGTAGAGTAGGAGGAAGGTTTGCAGGCCAGGAAGGAGATAGGAACTTCACAGGAAGAGTCAAATAACCTGGACCCTTGGGACTCTCAGAGTCTGACCCATCAAACAAAAAACATACATGGTCTGGACCTAGTTCTCCCCACACATATGTAGCAGATTCGCAGCTTGGTCTTCATGTGGATCCCAAACAACAGGAATGGGGCTATCCCAAAAGCTGTTGCCTGTCTGTGGAATATACTATTCTAGTCTGGCCTCAGTGGGAGAGGAAGCACCTAGCCTCACAGAGAAGTGCCAGGGTAGGGAGATAACCTGAGAGGGAAGGGAGGACCTGCTCAGAGGAGAAGGGGAGGGGAGGACGGGATTGTGGGAGGGTATGACTGGGAGGGGCGATGAGTGGGATGTAAAGTGAGTACCCAAAAAGAAAATTTAATTTGAAAAGAAAAGAAACCACTAGGGAACTAGTAAGGCAGGCATTAGTTCTCTCAGAGTGAATGAATGTGGCACCAGTCTATGGACTGGAGTCCCAGACTTAATAAAATGAGAAAAGTTTCATCCATTTGCCTGTGAATTTCATGAAGCCATTGTTTTTAATAGCTGAGTAGTATTTCATTGTGTAAATGTACCACATTTTCTGTATCCATTCCTCTGTTGAGGGACATCTGGCTTGTTTCCAGCATCAGGCTATCATAAATACGGCTGCTACAAACATAGTGGAGCATGTGTCTTTATTACATGTTGGAGCATCTTCTGGGTATATGCCCAGGAGTGGTATAGCTGGGTCCTCAGGTAGTATTATGTTCATTTTTCTGAGGGTCTGTCAAACTAATTTCCAGAGAGGTTGTATCAGCTTGCATTCCCACCAGCAATGGAGGAGTGTTCCTCTTTCTCCACATCCTCGCCAGCATCAGCTGTCACCTGAGTTTTTGATCTTAGCCATTCTGACTGGTGTGAGGTGGAATCTCAAAGTTGTTTTGATTTTCATTTCCCTGAAGACTAAGGATGTTGAACAATTCTTTAGGTGCTTCTCAGCCATTCGAGTTTCCTCAGTTGAGAATTCTCTGTTTAGCTCTGTTCCCCAATTTTTAATAGGGTTATTTGGTTCTCTGGAGTCTAACTTCTTGAGTTCTTTGTATATATTGGATATTAGCCCTCTATCAGATGTAGGATTGATAAAGATCTTTTCCCAATCTATTGGTTGCCGTTTTGTCCTATTGACAGTGTCCTTTGCCTTACAGATGGAACATGAAAATATCATCCTGAGTGAGGTATCTTAGTCACAAAAGAACAAACACAGTATGTACTCACTGATAACTGGATATTAGCCCAAAAGTTCGGAACACCCAAGATTCAATTTACAGACCATATGAAGCCTACGAAGAAAGACCAAAATGTGGATGCTTCAGCGTTTCTTAGAAGGGTGAACAAAATACTCACAGGGGGAAATATTGAGACAAAGTGTAGAGCAGAGACTCAAAGAAAGGCCATCCAGAGACTGCTCCACCTGGGGATACACCAAACCAGGATGTTCTTGTGGATGCTGGGAAGTGCTTGCTGGTGGAAGCATGATAAGCTGTTTCCAGAGAGGCTCAGGCAGAGCCTGACAAATACAGAGGTGGATGCTTGCAGCCAACCGTTGGACTGAGCATGGGGTCCTGGATGGAGGAGTTGGAGAAAGGACTGACAGAGCTGAGGGAGTTTGCAGCCCCATGGAGGGAGCAACAGTGTCAACTGGCCAGACTCCCCAAAGCTCCCGGAGATAGAACCACCAGCCAAAGAATACACATGGAGCAACCCATGGTGCTGGCCACATATGTGGCAGAAGAGGGCCTTGTTGGCCATCAGTAGGAAGAGAAGCCCTTGGGCCTGAGGGTGTTAGATGCCCCAGTGTAGAGGAAGACTAGGGAGGGACGGGGGGCGGGGGGTGGATGGGAGGGGAGGGGGAGCACCTTCATAGAGGCAGGGGAGGGGAATGGATTAGGGGGTTTCCAAAGAGAAAAACATTTGAAATGTACAGAAAGTAAATATCCGAAAAATTTAAAAAAAAGAAAGGAAGAAGGAAGGAAGGAAGGAAAGAAAGAAAGAAAGAAAGAAAGAAAGAAAATGAGAAAAGAAACTGTGACGGGTAACCACCTTTCTCCTGTATGCTTCCAGGCCCAAATATAAGCAAGCAGCTGCAGGACCTGCTCCTGTGGCTGAGAATGGGTCCCACCACCATGCCTGGCCCCACCAACATGCCTGGCCCCACCAACATGCCTGGTCCCACCACCATTCCTGGCTCCACCACCATGCCTGGTCCCACCACCATGCCTGGCCCCACCAACATGCCTGGCCCCACCACCATGCCTGGCCCCACCACCATGCCTGGTCCCACCACCATGCCTGGTCCCACCACCATGCCTGGCCCCACCACCATGCCTGGTCCCACCACCAT
>JADRCH010000028.1:3755962-3774283 GCA_019843965.1 Rhynchomys soricoides | reverse complement strand
CTCTCTCTCTCTCTCTCTCTCTCTCTCTCTCTCTCTCTCTCTCTCTCCTGCTCAAGATAGTTCTTCAAACAATTCTCTCTTGCTATCCTAAAAAAATTTCTCTAGACACCTATCTCTTGTAGATCATAAACCCAGTCTTTTATTTTACATATCAATCCAGTCATTTATTCCAAGTTCCCTTTTGATTTTTCTATGAATCAGCATCCCACGACCCCAGTTATTCCTAGGAGACAGCAAACCCTTCCTGCCCCCCCTCTTAACATTGCAAAAGAGTTCAGAGATCTGCCTGCCTCTGTTAAGCACAGATGATAAACTAGCTGGGTGGGACCAGAAATGGATAGAATTTCCATTTCTATCACTCCTTCACCTTACCTTGTTCTGTCCCAGAACTCAGGAATCTGTCTGCTGTTGTAAGCATAAAAATCTTAGCTGAGTGAGATCTCATGTAATTGCCACTCCCTAAATCTCTTTATCTCCTTCCTTAGCATCTTTCTGACAAGATGGCTCATAGTGCAGCTCCCTTTGTTCCTTTAGATTTATGAAGCCCCTCATAGAATTCATATAGTATCCTTACAGTATTCATGTGCCCAGCAGTAACATGGGGTACTGTCTCTACCATAATGACAGCAGGGATTAGGTGACCACATCCCTATCTTGTGTTCAAAATCACAAGCATCCTATGAAAAATGTGCTGAGAAGTGACCCCCTGCCCCAACCACATGCACCATATATCAATTACCCATCATCAGGTGGAGAAACTCAAGATGTCATACCATTTAAAGGAACATGGTGTTTTTCCTATGTTGTCCTTCAGGTGGGGAGTCCCTTGTGCCAGCCTTAGCCAAGCAAAGTGGCTGAAGAGAGCAGGAAGGAGAAAGAGGCTGAGTGGAGAAAGAAGACTTACTCTGAGCTTCAGGTACAAATGACTTCTGTAAGATAGCCTCAGCTGCCTACATGTGGGGAGAGCATACTCAGGTTCAGTGTTAGTGAGCTTCCTGGTACTGTAACAAGTACCTGCACGCATCAACTTTTAAAGGGTTTATTTCTACCTTTTGGGGGGTGACAGTCCATGATGACTGGCCCTATCATCTTCGGCCTGTGACAAACAAAGCAGTATACCACCACACCAAGTTCACATGTTGGAGCAAAATGGCTCTCCTGGCTGCTGAAAAGCCACAGAGAATAAAAGGAAGAGAGTGGGCAGGGCTAATGACCTAAAGACAGCTCACTAGATCCCATTTCTTAAAGGTTCCATCATTCACACACACACACACACACACACACACACACACACACTGCAGCATGAGTTGGGAACAAGCCCTCATAGCTCCTAAGCACAGTACAGAGAGAGGAGGGAGAGGTACCCATCTAAGGGTGAGCAGATCAGCTACCTCTAGAGTTTGACATGCCTAGGGTGTAACCCGGGCACCTTCCCCTAAGACCTGTTGTTGCATGAGTATTTCCTCCAAACTGTAACACTCCTTCCTAGAAGGAAGCAGAAGGCTCTGTGAGACTCATAAAGGAAATGGCACATCCAAGGAGCACGTTCGTGTGTGTGTGAGTGTGTGTGTGTGTGTGTGTGTGTGTTATTTGAGGGAGGGGCAGAGATGAATAGACCTGGATTGCATGAAGTGAAATTCACAATCAATAAAAAAGGTTTTCGAAATGTCTGGGCAAAAGTGATCCATCAGATGTGTAACTATCAAGCAGCCCCAGGATGTAATGAATGAACCTGAGGTATTGATAACCTCCCCTGTGCTCTGGCTGCTAAGGCCACATTAGTGTAGAAGGTACCCTGCATAATCCCAATACCCTGGGTTCCTACACAGGGCTGACCTGGTTCCTTGAACCAAGGTCCATTCCAAATGTCTGTCTGACCACAGGCAGCTGCATCCCAGCTCTGGCCATGCTTCCTGCTCCTCACTATCTGGTTTGACCTGAACTGTCTAGTCAGATAATTGTGCTTCTGTTCTCCAGTGTTCCAGTCCCTAAATGTAAGTTAAGTGTGACTCATGCCTGCAACAAATAGAGCACACATTACTCAGATCCAAATTAAACTGTGGCAATGCTCAGAAGCTGTGCCCCCTCAAACAGGGAAAAAGGACTCAGCCAGCTCTCTGCAGGACTCCTTGGACCTTGGGAAAATGTGAGAGGGGAAGGAAGCTCCCTACCTTCCTGCTGATGCCCTGGTGGGATGTGAGATCTATCGAGCCAGCCGGCTCTGTGGCAGCCTCTCAGTTGGAGAGGGGGCAGGATCTCATTTAGAGCAAATTGTGGAGCAATGGGGGCTTCTGGGAAGTGGGAGTTTCCCTCCAAGCCTTTTCCTGTATTAATGGGCTCTCCACTGTCCTGGCTCAGCAATACCAGGCCAACAGATTGCTCATTTTGTCCCCAGTGGCAGGCATTAAGCAGGGCGATTTAGGATGAGAACTCATATTTGGAAGTCTTTGAGTACAAATGGAAAATTACCTTTTCTTTGGCATTGGGAGAGTGAGCAGCAGGTGTGAACACTTTTTTGTCAACACTCCAGGCCCAGCCTCCTGGCTTGCCTGTGATGTACTGTTACTGTATGGTAGGGAGGTCCAGAGGAGGCAAGTTGGGTCCAGGAGGGAACCCCACCCCACCCCCACCAAGCCTGTCTTCACTCACTCCATGTTGGGTAGCAATTTCTAAATTGAAACATTCCATCGGGGAAGTAAATGAAATCCAGGAAGCCCTTGAAGCTTATAGGACAAACAAGGCCAGGAGGGTTTAGGAGCGGAGACAATTGTTAAGGAGAGGAGAGTTGTCCATGGGGTTTCAGCTGTCCCCCAGGCTGGGTTGGGCTTCTCAGGGATGCAGCTGCCTTCAGTCACTCCTCAACATCCTCATTCAAGATCCTGTAAGGACCCCAGTACACTAGTCCTTTTACAACTCCACCAGACTTGGGTTGAATCTTTTGTTGTTCTTGATGTTGTTGTTGTTGCTGTTGTCATCATCATTGTCTTTGGTGCTCTATCTGGGGCCAATGACATCCATTTGTGTCCTCCCAGAAGCCACCCTACACTCAGGCTCATCTTGTTTTACCCCAGGCAGCTGCTCAGGTGAGTGAGTGTTTAGTGACTCTGGGTCCCCTTTGCCACAACTGGCCTGGCATGACCTGGTTCTCTCCTCATACATTACTTTAGGTAATATATGCTGTCTCTGGGCAGGAGGTGAAAAACCCACCTGCCAGCCTCTTAGCCTTTGAGCTGCAGGCACAAAGGTCAACTTGGGACTCCAGCATCTGCTGTGATGCTCTATGGCCCTGCTCCTGTTCTTTTGATGATGTCCTTGTGCCAGCTTTCTGTGACTCCCCTGATTGGTCAGCCTGGAAAAATCCTTCATTCTCTTGTTATCTAGCCACAGCTGGATATGGCCAACTGTGTTACATCACCCATCAAATGGGAAGGGATCTTGGAGACCCTGCTAGAGGTTCTGCAAAGTGGGGGCAGCTGAGTATCTGTCACCAACCACCTGAGCTCATGGTCACTCACAGCTACTGAGGAAAACCTGACTTAATTGTTTAAAGTACTTATTTTATTGGTTTTAATTATGTATACATGTGTGTGTGTGTGTGTGTGTGTGTGTGTGTGTGTGCCTATGCACATGTAAGTACAGTTGCCCAAAGAGGCTAAAGGTATAGGATATCATGGAGCTACAGTTAGAGGTAGTTGTGAGCTACCCTGTGGGTACTAGAATCCATACTTGGGTTCTCTGGATGAGCAGCAAATGCTCTTAATCACTGAGCTATTTCTCCATCCCCAAACCTTTTGTCCTTGTGGTACTAGAGATTGATGCTCGACCCTTGAACATTCCAGGCAAGTATGCTACTGCTGAGCTACATGCTTGGTACTCTTACTTATTTTTCTGTCTCAGTAATTGCCTACGCTGGCCTTCAGCTTCTCTTCTTCCTGCCTCAGCCTTTGGAGTCACTGGGATTACAGGCCTGTACCCATTCTGTGTGACACACCCAAACATGACCAGCTGTGTGCATTAGCCCGGAAGACAGGAACAGAGAGACAGCATCCCAGGGACCAGAAGTCCCAGCTGTGTGTTTTGTTTCCACCGTGTCCAAGTGAGAGATGGCTGATGGCCAACAGTGTGAGCCTCCTCTCAGCTGTGGGCATTCGCTAATGGTTTGGAAAGAACAAGGTGCAGGGACCACTGACCGCAAAGATGTTTGTGGAACAAAGTCTTGGAATGAAAACAGACTGTGATGATGTTTGTATCTCAAGAGATGCCCACCGAAAGGGCAACCACCTGGAAGAGACTACTGGAAGGCAACTGGACAGGACAGTGCAATCTATCTAGTCTGCTTCCCTCCCAGCCACTGCAGGGCTTGTTCAGTAGTTCAGGAATAAAGTGGCCATGGTATCAGGGACGAAAGCTATGCAAGAGCTCCATGTGAGGCTGGCCTGGATATGCACTGTTGTTCACTCTGCCTACAGTTGAGGCCATATGAAGGCTTAGCCATGACCATTCTGGAGAGGACGGAGCAGCCTGCCTTGTGATGGAAGCTTGCTGGCATTGGTTATCTCCCATTGTGGAGACAAACGTAGTCCCCAGGTGTGAACACTACTGGTATGCTAGCACCTGTCTTCCCTATTTGTGCTGACTTAGCCCTCATCACCTTGTGCAAGCTTGAGAATACCCTTGTCTAGGTGATCGCCTTCTAGCAGGCTCTGGCCAAGGAATGCCTTCCACAGCAGAAGATTCCTACCCATGGATTATCTGCAATTATCACAGATGCAGAGAGCAAACCAGAGGCAAATGCCCCCATGATGCCTCTGTCAAGCATAGCAGGGTTACATCATGGGATACATCGGAAGCTTGACTCAGGACTACACTATGGTGCTGTCTTACTTGGCAGGAGTGCTAGGGTGTGAGAATGGGTGTGAGAGACTGGGGGAGGGGAAGTCTTCTCCTGCCACATCGCCTCTCCACACAGCATGCACATGTGAGCTCTTGTAACCTAGACACATTTTAATAGTGACATTTCCAAGTTAAAAATTGCATGTTCATTTAGCACAGATGTCTTAATAGTTTTTTAATTGGTATACATGATATTTATCCTTATATCTGTTTCTATGACTGTGTGTTTCTGAATTAATTGTGGAGCTCAGGGCTGCATGGCTGGCCTGCTTCCTGATGGATTAGATTTCAGCACCTCTCCTTTTTCACACTCCCGCCTCAGCTTTGTCTCAAGCTTAGAACCATCCACTTCGTTCTTATTTGTGTTATACTTGCTTGTAATTCCCAGAAGCTTATTTCTCTTTAATCAGCTCAAGCATCCCCACATTGTTTATGTCTTAGTGGCTTACAGATTCCGCACTTTGGATTGCAATGCTTATTTATGTGTTAAATCGTTACAATAAACTCCCTGGGTTTCTTCTAATCTTGCCTGGTTTTCGCTACCTGGCACCTAATGTTTGATGTCACCTGTTCTTTGTGTCTGTTTTTCGTTACATGCTTGGGTGTTTGTGCTGTGGATGGGTTGGACAGTTTGTCTCTTCTCGGAATTTGGGATGCTTCCTTTGAGGCTCTACTATAGACTAAAATCTGATATTTACAGGATCATGCCTCTTCTGTCTTATTCATTCAATTATTTATGTCTGTATCGACAACAGCACCCTGCTTTAACTACTTCAACTGTGGATTTTCACATCTTCTAGGACCACTGTTGTCTAGCTTTGCTTATGCCAATCAAAAAAGGGGGGGTGGATTTTGAATATTTTTATATTGTAAACTTTCTCCCATACAAACTCCAAAATCTGTCAAGTGGCATGTAGATATTATTGGACTGGAGAGGATAACACTGAAGCCATAGATGGCTTTATGGGCAATTTACCAACTTGATGTATAAGGGAAGTCCATTTCCAGGGTCGTAAGGATGTCTTCTCTTATAAGGGGAATTCAAGTGGAGCCAGGAATGAAGTGACCTAGTGAGCCGTGAAGAACATTCTCTACAGAGGAGAACGACTGTGGAATGGTTTAATGAACAATGTGCCTGGTGTTTGAGAAAAGGCTGCACAGTCAAGGTTAATGTAGACTGAGCAGGGTATGACAGGAAGATCCCAGAGTGAGACCCTGAGTCCCTGGGTCTACAGCAATGATGTTACCCTGCTTTGTTCTAATGAGAAGCTCAGTAGCTGTCTTAGTTGGGATTTTATTGTCATGAAGAGACATTATGACCATGGCAATTCTTACTAAACAACAACAACAACAACAAGCAAACAAACAAAGAAACAACCTTTAATTGGGACTGGCTTACAGTTTCAGAGGTTCAGTCCATTATTGTCATGGCAAGAAGCATGGCAGCATGCAGGCAGACATGGTGCTGGAGAAGGAGCTGAGAGTTCTACATCTTGATCCAAAGGCAGCCAGGAAGAAACTAGGTTTGTTTCACACTGGGCAGAGCTTGATCATATATGTATGATCTCAAAGCCCTGCCTCCATAGTGACACGCTTCCTCTAACAAGGTCACGCCTCCTCCAATAAGGCCACACCTCCTAATCGTGCCACTCCCTATGGCCAAGCATTCAAATATGTGAATTTATGGGGGACATACCGATTCAAACAACCACAGTAGACAAGGCTTAATTTTTGTATGTTAGGGTGTCACTGTGAGTCATAGTGTGTAAGGACAGAAACAGAAACAGAGAGCTCTTTCACAAGTTCAGAAAAAAAAAACTGGTATTAGGAAAGAGCAGAGAATTAAAAAGGAGCAGAGAAAACATCAAGGTTAATGTGATACGTCAAAGATAAGAACAACAGAAGCTCATGATCAGTGTATAGTGTGTAGTTACAGAATAAGCTAAGCAGTGCCAAGGAACTCAAGATCACCAAGAAACCCAGCCTGAGTGACCATAAGAGAGATGTCCTATTAATCATTAAGAAGTACAGGTAGTCCTTGTATACAATACAGTCACATCTTGACAAACGCACCACACACTGAAAAGAAGGTAAATCAAAAAAGCACAGAGTTCCTGTGCTGAGCCTCCTGACTCATCTGCACGGTGTAGTATGCATAGTCCAGTCAGTTGTTCGCCATAGAGATCTACTGGGTTGACTGGGAGCTGTGGAGAGATGTCTCTGCCTAGCAGTGCAGAAGAGGATGAGTCAGAAGCCACACTGGAGATCAAAGTCAGGTTTCTACTGGATGCATATTATGTTCACACCAAAGTAAGTCCTAAGTCAGAACCCGTATGGAATGAGGTTCGGCTGGGGTCTGATGCACATCAAAGAAGCATCATGCTCACTACACACGCTCACTCATCCCTCCCTCATCCCTCCTCATCACTGCCCCCTTCTCTGGTCTTATTTTTCTTCCCAAGTAGTAAACATCAATGTCCTGTATATTTACCCCCCAGTTGTCTGGTTTCTCCACTGACGGAGAAGGTCCCTGTGGACAAGGTTGTCTTTTTGTTTTTGTCATTCTGTCCTCTGTGTGTCTCGAAGGAACCTCACACCTATTCTATTATGGGCTAGCTAACGACCTGATGGAGAGAGGGAGTGTGTTAGTTACTCTTTGTGACTGTGATAAAATACCACGATCAAGGGAAATTATGGAAGAAAGGTTCCATAAGTAGGCTTCTGGTTCCAGAGAGTTAGAGTCCATGGTGGTGGAGCAAAGGCATGGTGGCATAAGCAAGAAGCTGGGGCTCACATCTTGAATCACAAGCACTAAGCAGAGAGAGTGAGCGAACTTGAGCTAGTGCTAATTTTTAAACTCTCAAAGCCTGCCTCCAATGGCATACCTTCTCCAGCAAGGCCACATCTCCTAAGCTTCCTCAACAGCATGGCCAATTGGGAACCAAGCATCCAAATGCCAGATCCTTTTGGAGGCAGGAGTAGGAGAATTTCTCATTCAAACCACCACAGGGAGGAAAAAGGCATTGAAGAAAGTAGACAATCTAGGTAACAACCTTTCTTAAGTCAAAAGTGTGAACGTGTGTGTGTGTGTGTGTGTGTGTGTGTGTGTGTATACATAGAGTTGGGATTTTCATATTAGAAAACCGTTTTATTCTGGTCTCTTATGCAGCTCCTTCTCTGAGAACCTTCATGGTAACATGTATTACAAGTGTACTGGTATTTCTAATGCATTTCCTTTCAAGCTTTGTCTAAAACATTCTCCTTTATAATGTATCTTTTTTTCCCCTCCTTGTCTTATTGCATTGGGCAAGACATCCACAAACACTTTGAAAGGGAGCATCTTGGCTGCTGAGATATCACATTTCTCACTGAAAATACTGACATTTGGTCCTATGTGTGCCATGATTTCTGGTAGACCAACTTGAGCCATTGTATTTTTGGTCAAAGCCAGTGACTTCATTTTTCACACTACGACTGTTATCTGTGCTGTAGTGTCTGTGCTTGATGCAACCTGGCAAGAGGAATTTTGTCATAGGTACTCTTGGGTGCATAACATCAATTATAGTGGCAATGTCTATGCATCCTCAGTGGCTGTGGACTTAGGTTCCCAGCAGCTGACAGACAAAACATCCTGCTTGTGAGACAAGACTTTCCTTGTGGGTTGTTTTTGCAATTAAACATGTTTTATCTTCAATTGCACTCAGTTTTTGACATGAACATTTCTACTAATGAGAGTGGTAACCGTTCATGGCAGCTGTTTTGCAGATATCCAAATGAGTCTTCTGGTCCAAGATGCTTTTCTGTACCGTTTTCTTCCTCTGGAGTTTTGTTCATAAGAACAACTGCACACAGATGGTCCTTATCTTTAGGCATCATCCACCAGGTCTTCACGTCTTCATGGTCACAAGGATCCTAATTAAACACGTGTTTATTGATCCTGGCTTGAAGAGTGGAGGTTGTCAGCCCCTCTCTGTAATCAGATAGGCCATGTTCCATTCTGTGCACAGTTTGATTTCCGATTCTCAGCAAAGCAAATTCTACAGAAAGGCAAGCAGGGGTCAACGAGAAAAGTTTGGGAAGACAGAATAAAAGCTGTGGGGCAAAGGGGGTAGTGATAAGATGAGGTAGAGGAACAAGAAAGCAAACTTAAGGAAGAGGAAGAGGGTGAATAGAACACACAGATACAAACAGGTGTACATGGCTGTGCTGGAGACCAAGCCAGGGTAGGACTGGACACACAAGAGGGTCATTGAGCAAATGCCTATGAGACATAAAGTGGGAAAGGCGGGAGACAGAGAGCTGTCAGACACCTATACAAGGAGAGAGAAAAGGGACAATAGCACCACGCTGGGAAAGATTTGGCCAGGCTAGAGGAGAGTCCTCATGGCAGGTTGCCCATCAGGTGAGTCTCCTGCCTCACCATCTGATACAGCAGCTGGGAGCAATGCCCAAAAGACCACAGGAAGAAAGATGTAGGACCTCCGGGGGTCACTATCTAGAGTCTCACGTCTTTTATGGCCACAGTAGAAGACTTTGGTGGCCTGTTTTCAATGTTGCCAAAAGGGAACCAATAGAAAATATAGGAAAATGGGAGGGAAAATTGAAGCAACTATAAGTATGCATTTTCTATTCAATGTAAAATAAATTAATATTTATATAAAAGTCAATGCTACAACAAAAGCAGCAGTGTTAGCAGATTCTTGTTTCCCAACATACAGATGATAGGGCTTTGGGTTTTTGTTTTTGTTTTGTTTTGTTTTGTTTTTTTCTGTTGCTGGGATAAACACCATTAACAAAGGCAATCTGAGAGATGAAAAGGCTTATTTACTTCATAACTCAGAGTTGATCGTAGAGAAGTCAGGACAGGTACTCAAGGCAGGAACCTGGAGCCAGAAACTGTATCAGAGGTCATGGAGGAATGTTACCTGTTGGCTTTCTCCCCCTGATTGGCTTAGCTACCTTTAGATACAGACCAGACCCACCTGCTTAGGGGTACCATTGCCCACAGTGGACCGGACCCCAAATCAATCAGCAACCAAGAAAATACCCACAAAAATAGCCACAGGCCAATCTGGTAGAGGGAATTCCTTGATTAAAATCTCCCCTTTCCAGGTATGTCAACTTGACAAGAATGCCATGAACCAATAGCAAAATGTATGTGAGAACATAGCAAGCATTTAGACATGCCTCCAACCTCTGCTAAGAAGACAGCATAGCTCAGAGCACAAGAATAAGCAATAGAGGCCCCTTCTTTGCTATGGAGGGAAGAAACTCTTTACAATTTACATAAATTTTCTTCCAACGACCTACTGTTTTCAGCAGGAATCCATTGACTTGATCCCCAGGCACTGGGGAGAAAAATCAAATCTTCTCTTCAACTTTTCTCATGGCTTTAGAAATAGCAAGGTCACCTTAAGTTGAAGTATGACAGGTGATTTAGGGGAGCTTCTGTAAAAGAGATGTAGAAAATCAGCCTCCTCATGTCACATGACCATCAGAGAGACACAATGGAGAGGTCTGGAGACATGAGGATAAATGAAGATGACAGGCCCTCTATAGTCACTTGGAGTGTTGAAAATGTTAGGACTGCTTTGGGCGCTGAAGAGATGATGTGTGGTTAAGAACACTGGCTACTTTTGCAGGGGACTTAGATTTGAGTTCCAACATCCACATGGAAGCTTACAGCCATCCGTAATTCCAGATCTAGGCAATCCAACGCCCTCTTTACACAATGCTCATATGTGGTACACATACATATACACAAACAAACAAACATTCATACACATAAAATATAGATAAATCTTTAAAAATAATTTAAAGAAAATATGGTGACTTTGGCTGGGAATAGGTGAGTCTCCTTTTGGAGGATTGGCTATAATATCCAGGGGAAACTTAAAATCAAAGTTGATAAAACCATAAGCTTGCTATGAATAAATGCTACCCCAGACTAGCCACAATTTTTATTTTCCTCAACCGTACATCCATGTGATAAAGGTGAGCATCCATGGTACTGAGAAAGTAGCTGAAATCTCAAATCTCATCTCCAAATTACAGATAGACAATGAGTGAGACTGGGTCTGACATGGGCTCTTGAAATCTCAAAGCCCACCCCCAAACCCCCAGTGATACATCTCCAATAAAACTGCTCCTATTCCAACTGGACCACACCTATTATTCCTTCCCAAACAGTTCCACTGACAACCAAGCATTCAAACATACAAGCCTATGTGGGCCATTCACATTCAGACTGCCACAGGAGATGTTTTAATGTGTCAAATCTGTGCTTCTGTAACTAATGACATGTTTACTGTTTTTCCCTTCTCTTTCTTATCTTCCTTGAATCTTTTTCCATATGGTAGCCATTGATACAAATGGGTTGAGAGTCCCAAGGAAACAACCACATAAAGCAAAGGATCTCAACAGCCAAAGCTTTACTTCTGTGTACAAGAGGGGATGTACCCATGCGTAAAGAAGCAGGCAAGTGCACCCAGCTTGGGTCCCACTGGACTGTTATTCCTAAGGCCAAGGGGTCCTGTGCCTTGCTCTGACCTTAGTCTCACACTCTTATGCAGATAGCTGACTCGGGGTGGAGGAGCTGAAAAGCAAAGTGCAGCTTTTGAGAACAGGATGTGACCTTGATTTTAAGGAGTGTTGCCACTGGAGGATTTGAATTTCTGCCACGTGGAGTCTTTATAGTTTTTAGTCTTTTTTTTTTTTTTAAAATGGGGTTTATCTTATTTAACCCTTTGACAGAAAACACTGTACTGTTTGTTCACATTTACAATCCTTCACCGCTCCGCTATGCTTGTCCTCTGCTTGTTCAACCTGATGTCCCTGAATTCTGTGTGGAGCCTATATACTCAGGCCATCCGTCCTAGGACAAAGGTTTGTATTGCTGAGCTATCCTGGATGGACAATGCTTTCTCCTAGTCTTTGGCTTCCCCCTTTCCATCTTCTTAATGGTGTCTTTTGATGCGAAGAAGCTTTTAATTTTGAGGAAGCTCAAATTGTCAATTTATTTTCTCTTCCGGTTATTGCTTTTTTTTCCCCTCCCGAGCTAGACCTTTGCCTGCTCCCAAACTGCAGCTGCTTCCTTTAGTCTTCCTTTAAAAGCTTTATGGACATAGATTTTTTTAAAAAAAAAAAACATGGAAAACTATCATCTCAATTAATTTTGTGAAGGAGGAGTTGATTTTCCTTTCTAAATGGATGTCTGGTCTGAGCATTGCTTCTGCAAAAGGCTTCTCTCTCTCCACCGAATTGCCTCAATGTCTGTGTCAAAAATCAATTGCCTTTTAGGTCTAAGTCAATTTGGACTCTCTTACTTCCATTGATCTCTGTCCTAAATGGCCACTGCCAGCACACGATCCTTCTTTGTGTGACTTTGTAGCAAGCCCTGAGATCCGTTGTGAATTGAATCATCAGACTGCTTTTTGTCTTAAATATTTCAAATATCACACGGTGATATGAACTTTAAATTCATGGCTATTAGTTGAAATCCCTTTTTTTATAGAATCGTGTTCCATATGTAGAGCCTCACAGGGAACTTGACTGATCAATACTGAGCACTTCAATCTATGAACATGGTACACCTCCCCAGTCACATGCCTCTTCTTTGACATCAGAACACACACCTGCGTTTTCCAAATACAGAAGGTCACATGCAGCTTTCAGCAAAGTTAGACTTAAGTGCTCCCAGGACTTTATTATTACCGTTAATTTTTATATTGTTGATTGTCATTATATAAACTTTTTAGATTGATTTGTTTTCTGCAACAATACCAAGAGTCTTCATCCAGCAGCAGAATGGAAACAGATGCAGAGACCCATAGCCAAACATCAGGTGGAGCTTGGAGATCATGTGGAAGAGTGAAGGATGGGATTGAGCAAGCTGGAAGGGTCAGGGACTCCACAAGAAGACCTACAGAGTCAACTAACCTGGGCCCATGGGGCTCACAGAGACGGAATCACCAACCAAAGAACATGCAGGCGCTAGACCTGGGTCCCCCACACATTTATTGCAGATGTGCAGCTTAGTCTTTGTGTGGTTCCCCTAACAATTGAAGAGAGGGAGCTGTCTCTGACTCTGTTGCCTGCCATTGAACCCCCTTACTCTAATTGGACTACTTAGTTGGGCCTCAGTGGGAGACGATGCGCTGAAGCCTATGGTGACTAGATGTCCCAGGGTAGGGTGGTACCCAAGGCAGGCTTCTCCCTCTCTTCAGAGAAAAGGAGAGATTAAAGGGGGGGTGGATTTGTAAAGGTGAAACTGAAAGGAAAGGAAGGGCATGGAGGTGGGAGAATGATCTGGATATGAAGTGAATTAATAAATAAATAAGCTGAATTATAAGCAAATAAAAATAGCCTACTGTTTTTGTGTTGTAAAAAAAGAACATTTTATTTCCTCTAAAACCCTTTATGTCATTTATGCCTTTTTGTTTCCTGGCCTTCACTAGAACTCCCAGTGTAACAGGAAAAGGTGCTGCAGACTTGCCTTTTTCTGCTCAGGGTTCTTCAGAGTAGGGGCTGACTGTGGCAGTCCACCCTTGCCCTCTGTTCCTGTGGTGTCTCACATAGTCCAGAATGTCAAATAGGGTCATCCCAGCTCACTGCTGCTGCACACCAACTGCCTATAAGTGACTGCAGACTTTAGGAGCCCTGCCTAGAATCTCTAGGCCCACACTAAACAATTAAAAAAAATAATAAAATGATAAAATAATCAGGCATGTGCCTGATTTTATTTGTAAATACTTTATTAGGTTTTTATCATCAGCATTGTGGTGGAACTATGGACTTAAGAAATAGCTATTCTCTCTCTCTCTCTCTCTTTCTCTCTCTCTCTCTCTCTCTCTCTCTCTCTCTCTCTCACACACACACACACACACACACACACACACACAGTGAATAATATTGGCCACATTTTCTGCTTCAATGTCAATCATGTAGGCGAACTGGACACAGCCTTTCTATTGTCTATTTAACTGATTTAACTATCAGCCTAGTGAGTACAGACGCATCAGACTGCCTTTTTTGTCTCACATTACTAAGTTATACATTTTTTTGATGGATTTGCCACGTGCACCTGAGTTGCGAATTTCTTAATACGCATTATCACATTGCTTACTTCTGCAGATCCCTCAGTGGCATCCTGCTAAGGTCCCCTCACCTTGGTCCTGCCCCCAGCCAATCATCTGTGCCTGTGGCTTGTGTATGTGTGTGTGCCCCGGATGCTCCCTCTTTCCAAGGTTTCAGGAATTCCATTAGCCTTCTCGAAGAACTCTGCTCCCTTTGTTAAGTTCTTAATTGCAGGTTTTCTATTTCATTTAATTCTGTTCTCCCTCTCATTAATTTATTATTCTCTCTTCCTTGGGACTAATTTGTTCCTTTTTTTTTTCCTCCTTGCCTCGTAAGGTAGATCATTAACTTTAAAACTTTCTTCCCTCCTAGTTATGCATTTCAATTTATAAATTTCTTCCTAAGCTTTATTTAAACCGCAGCTCATGTATTTTAATCCATTGTGTTTTCACACAAATATTTGTTTTCATTTAACTCGATGTGGGTCTTTTTCTCCCTGGTCTTCATGGCGATTTCTTCTCTGAATCATGGATTATTTGTGTGTTACCGTAATGACTAACCTTTTGGGTCTCTTCTTATCCATTTCTAATTTAATTGTAGTTAGTAAGCAAGGCAGGGTGCTCCTCAACCATAATCCCTGGATTTAGAAGATGGAGAAAGAAGATCAGAAGTTCAAGGGTCAGCCTCAGCTACATCCATAATTCCAAGTCCAGCCTGGGCTACATGATAGCCTGTCTCAAAAAGCAAAAGCCAATTAATAGTTTAACACTAGGGGCTCTCTCGGGTTTTCTGGCATAATAAAAAGGGTTATATATTAGGTATTCCGTTCGGCTCTGTCACGTATAAGACCAATCTCACACAATTAATTATTCTGCAATTAATTATTCCTCAATAGTAGGTGATTATATTAGCCCTCCCTCGTGAACATTCATAATGCATGGGGAAATAACATGCATTTGCCACCGTTGAACTCCTCATTTGCTGGCAGGCCATTCAACCCTCTGTATCCTAAATGATGCTGTGCCCACCTGTTCCCTCATCCTGAAAGATGAGTGTGAGCATCTTCAGAAGCAGCCGTGGGCATACTCAGCCTTTCACTCCCACCTTATTTTCTTCATGGATTGAATTTGTTGACAATATATCTTATATCTAGGAAAGGCCAAGGAACGTTTAAAAACCAAAGTGAAAATACTCGGCAATCTCTCAAGGCACACGTCCACATTCAGCTGGGCTCTATGTTTTTACTTCACGCCAGTGGTGGTGGTACACACAGGTAGGATATGATAAGAGGCAATGGCAGGAAGATCATGAATCATCGACAATAAAATTAGAAAACAATTCCTTTGCAAAGAGAATCAAGAAATGAAATAGTTGAAAGGGGCTAAGGACACAGGTCAGCAGGCGAAGGTGCTTGCTGCCGTGCCTGGTAACCTGAGTTTGATCCCTGGGGAATCGCATAGCAGAGAGAGAGTAAAGACCCCATCACACATCCCTATCTTAAACAAAATAAATACAGAAAATTATATATATATATGGAAGAGTAATGGTATATTTAGGGGCAGTGGGGAGATAGCTCAGTGAGTAAAATACTTTCTATGCAAGCATAAGAACTGTCATTCAGATCCTGAGCACCCACACAAAAACAGGTATCATTCATCCATAATCCTAGTGCTGGGAAGACAGATGCAGTATGCTGAGGGGAGACAGGTGTACCTATCTGGTAAATATCAGGCTCAGTGAGAGAGCCTGTATCAAAAACAGACAACCTGCAATGTTGGATTGTGGCCTCACACATGCACTAGCGCACACACACACACACACACACACACACACACGGACACACACACACGGACACGGAAACAGACACCATATGTGCACATCCATGCACACACCAAAAGATGAAGAATAGGAATGTATGCTAAAGTACTGGGGTTATGCACAGAAAATAATAAAGAGCTGCAGAAGTAAAGTCTTAAATAAAGAGGGAGTCATTCCACCATGATGTTGATCTCACAGCATAGCCAGGAGGGCAAGCTTCACAGAGCTCAGGGTGCCAGCAGACTGTTCTTTGTATCTGATGTATTCTTCATCATCATCATCATCATCATCATCATCATCATCATCATCATCATCATAAAAGCAACTGTGAGACGTATGTGGGAGCCAAAGACAATTCTGAAAAAGAAAAACACTGGAGGAATTCAGAACCTAACTGGATAGATCACTCAGGGGTTAAGAGTATCTGCTGCTCTTTCGTATGGGCTGGCTTTCATCCCCAGCACTTACACAACAGCTCACAAACTGCCAGTAGTGCCAGCTATGGTGGATTTGATGCTCTCTTCTGGCTTTGAGGATAACCTACACACACACACACACACACACACACACACGAAAAAAAAAATAAATCTTTTAAAAAAATCTTACAGTAAAGGTATAAAAAATCAAGAACTCACACAAATGATATCAGAGAAAACTTAGATCCATGACCTTGGCCAAGACTTACTTCTCGTAAATATGACATCAAATGCATATTCCACACACAAAAACTAATCTGATAAATTTCATTGCATCAAAAAAAGAAAAAAACATTAAGAAAATGGAAGAAAGACTGGATGTGGTGGTGCACACCTTTAATCTCAGCACTTGGGAGGCAGAGGCAAGCAGATCTCTGAGTTTGAGGCCAGAGTGAATTCACCATTACAGAGAGAAATGTGTTGAAAACAAATAAACAAACAAACAAACAAATAAACTATACACAAAAAAAGAAGAAAAGAGAAAGAAAGAGACAGATAGACAGAAAGAAAGAGAGAAAGAAAGAAAGAAAGATAGAAGAAAAATATTGAGGAAAATAAGCTAAGATTTATGATCAAGACTTATATGCAAGTAGACATATAGAACTTTAGAAATTTTAAAGCAAAACAAAATCACACACAGAATTTTTAGAACCCAGAAAATAAAGACAGAAAGAAAAAAACACAGTTCTAAAATATAGTGGTCATGGTGAATGAATATGGTGCCCATGAAGGAGGCACACGGTTTTAGGTTTATGGAAAGATAACCCTTGGCATCTTAAAATGCAAATTAGAGTCCAAGTAAAAGATGATAAGGCTTAATATCTTGCAAAAAGACCTCAAACAGAGAGATGAAGAGCAGCAGTCAATGGGAGAAGATTCCAGAAGCTTCGTATGGATCTGGTAGTTACTTATCTTTCTATGCAGCCACTTTGGAAATAAAGCTGGCTCTTTCTTCAAAAACTAAGCCTAGAAGAACCATAAACCCAGCAATGCCTTCACCCAAGACAAACAGAAACTTACTTCTACAGAGACCTGGACTTCAATGTTGACCATTACTTTATTCATGAGCCCCCAAGCTGGACATCCATAGCACACATGTGAGTAAACAAACATTACCTATGGAAAAAGTAGAACATGATATCACTCAACAATGAAGAGCATCTCAAAGGTGACTTTGCCTTCAGGTTCCACTACAGATGGTGTTTGTCATTGTGGTGGCATGTACATAACTCCAAACTGAAGAATCCGTAGGTTTTTGTTACAGGAAGTGGGCCAGCCACAGCGAGCAGGCAGGGATGAAGGCACTGGAGCAGCCACTGATCCTGGGAAATCACATACCAGTTAATGGCTTCTGAAGCCTGGGACCAGAAAGGTGCGTGGCTGTAGGCATCATTATAAAGAATGAGGCTTAGGGAGTCTCAAGGAGCCCAATTTCATGATTTTCCAGCATGGCCTTACATACAGCTTACCTCCAAACTCTTTATTAGAGCTAGTAGTGAGATGTGAAAAAGTGAAGAGCTAGCATCTGAAAATGTTTATAGAAAATTGACAGAGTAATTTCATGTCTGTTGAAATTAATAACAAAAAAAGTGGAGTCGATTTTGTATGCCTTCTGGTTTCTTTATCTCTTTAATTTTTTTTGAATAATTTCTTTTTTGCTGAAAATTTCAAACTATGTTCTGTGATAGACTGCAAAATCTCACACCTCCACACAGACCTGTGATGAACCTGTAGGTCCACCTGGCAAGAAAGGATGGCAAGGGGCAGGATTCCCAAGACCAAGGACCATGTCTGAAGATCTCATGAGAGCCAAAGGTCAATGTGGTATCTCCAGGGGTACACGGGTCACTTGGATAACTCTGCCATCATGTACACTGGAAGAAGGGTGACATGGTGTAAGGTATTCTCTACCAGAGCAGTGATGAAGGCAAGGGTGTGAGTTTATAGGGGGCTTCATGAACAGTGCAAGCCCCCACCAGGCAGGAACTGAAAATGGTATGCCTTTGGTGTCCGTGTGTGTGTGTGTGTGTGTGTGTGTGTGTGTGTGTGTGTGTGTGTG
>JADRCH010000028.1:3733749-3751932 GCA_019843965.1 Rhynchomys soricoides | reverse complement strand
GGAAGGAGGAGGAGGAAGGAGGAGGAGGAAGGAGGAGGAGGAAGAAGAGGATGGAGGAGGAAGGAGGAGGAGGAGGGGGAGAAAAAGGAGACGACAGATAAGACCTAACAACTAGAAAGTATGAGACCCAGAATGAAGGGACAGAGGAGTGCTTAAAAGAAACCAATGAAGGAAATTTAGGCAAATGTGAAGTGAATTTTAAGATAAAGCCAAAAGAAATCTAAAGGCTCCCAGCTAAGAAGTAAAGCCAATCAATGCAACAGCCCAGCTGGCTCGCAACAATGTTACAGGGAACCCACAAGAGTAACTTTCATTCTTCAGGGAAAAATTATGCCCAGGCTGTTACATCAAAGCTAATCTATTATTTACTGCTAAGATAAGATGAGATTTATTCAGGCATAAAACTGTTGATGGATTTGAGGATGCCGAATTCAGGAGCTTATGTTCCCTAAGAGATTCTAACAGGAGCGAGAAACGAGGCGTGAGGGGGGAAGACATTCGCAGAGCTGGTACCCTCAAAACAACAGAATTCTTATCCAAAATGTCTGATAGCAAAGCTGGTTCAAATCTACAGAGACACAGCCCAGAAGAAAGAGGACACACGCAGGAGTAAAGGCTTAGTGAAGGGTGGCGGGTCTGGGGAGATGGTTTAAGGGTTAAAGCATTTGCCACACTAGAGGGAGGATTGGAATTTGGGCCCCCAGAACCCATGTGTGGTTATCTGATTGAGGATGTCTCATATAGTCTCCCTTATATGAACACTTGGTTGCTGGTTGGTGGGATTATTTGGGGGGAGGCTTAGGAGGTATGGACTCGCTGGAGGAAGTATGTCACTGAGGGTGGGCTTCAAGGGTAAACACCTCATGACACTCTGTTTCATGATTGCAGTTCAAAATGCTACCTGCCTCTCAGCATCCTATTCCAACCATCCTGCCTGCTGCTCACTGCTAGGCTTCCCCACCATTACGGGCCCTTTACCATCTGGAACCATAACCTCAGACTCTTTCCTTATGGGTGTCCTTGGCTGTGATGTTTCTATCACGTTGACAAAAGGTTAACTACTATTCCAGGGAAGAGCTCAGAGGGCGTGGCAGTTCTCCTGAGACTACAGCACTCTTCAGGCAGAGACAGAGATGGCATGAGCAAGTGGACTAGCCAGACTAGCCATATAGATGAGCTGTGGGTTTGATTGAAAGACCTGCTTCAATGAATATGACAGAGAGCAACACAAGAAGACACCAGACATCAACCTGGGCTTTACACATGCGCGACATTCATGCATTCTGCTTTTCCTTCATCCCAGATCCAGACTCCTCACTTCCCTGCTGCCTCACAGAGACACTATTTTTGGTGGACTTGGATTTGTGGGACTTTGAAAACTGAATTATTATATAACTGTCAGGAGTTCAGTGTCCCTCTTACCTTTTCATACGTGTGTGTGTGTGTGTGTGTGTGTGTGTGTGTGTGTGTGTGTGTGGAGAGAGAGAGAGAGAGAGAGAGAGAGAAAGAGAGAGCACTCACTTGTTCCTCCACTGAACATGGATGGTTTTAACAATGTGAACTCAGGTCTGTTTGACTTCAGAGCCTTTGTGTGGTGACAGATGTTGTACTGGCTGGTTTTGTGTGTCAACTTGACACAAGCTGGAGTTATCACAGAGAAAGGAGCTTCAGTTGAGAAAATGCCTCCATGAGATTCAACTGTAAGGCAGTTTCTCAAGTAGTGATGGGGGAGGGCTTGTGGGTGGTACCATCTCTGGGCTGGTAGTCTTGGGTTCTATAAGAAAGCAGGTTGAGCAATCCAGGGGAAGCAAGCCAGTAAGTAACATCCCTCCATGGCCTCTGCATTAGCTCCTGATCCCTGGCCTGCTTGAGTTCCAGTCCTGACCTCCTTTGGTGATGAACAGCAGTGTGGAAGTGTAAGCTCAATAAATCCTTTCCTCCCCAACTTGCTTCTTGGTCATGATGTTTGTGCAGGAATAGAAACCCTGACTAAGACAGATGTCTACACATTTCACCTAGTACATCTCTCTAGCCATGGATATTTGGAATGTCCCTAGTATCTTATCATATGCACACTGTGTTGTACCCACACTGTGGACCTTGCAGATTCCCCTGGCTTTTAGCCTAGGAGAAGGCTTTCTGTATCAGAAAAAATACCAGAGTTAACTTCACCTGGTTTGGCCATTTCACTCTCCAGGCTGGAGTGACATGCTACACCCATTAGGAACCTCTGTGTGTGTGTGTGTGTGTGTGTGTATGTGTGTGTGTGTGTGTGTGTGTGTGTGTGTGTGTATGCTTCTGTGGCATCATGTGTGTGGAAGCCAGGGACTTGCAGAAGTCGTTTCTCTCATCATGCCATGTGGGTCCTGCGAGTGGAACTTAGGTTCAGCCTTGGCACCATCACTGGTTGAGCCGACTCCCTGGCCCTCTTGGCTTTGGCTTTGGCTTTCTATTCTCCCTTCCTATTGTATAAGTGTACTTACTGCTGAGCTTTTAAGATGCAGACGTCTCCCCAGCCTGTAGCCTGTTAATCAAAAACCTTTATCCTTAAACACATTAGGACCCTTAGTGGCTCCCACATACATGCAAACATACCTACAGACGCCCACACATACCACACATACATTACAAGAAGGAAAACTATTGTAAAAATCAAGCGTGGCTATGCAGGCCTATGAACTTGGAGTTAAGGAGATCGAGGCAAGGTAATCAGAAATTAAAGGTCCATCCTTGGTTACGTTCAAGGGCAGCTTGGACCTTTAGAAGGAAAGGAAAGAAAGAACAGATGGAAGGGCAGGAGGGAATGGATGAGTGAAGAAGGGATGGAGAGGGAATGGAGGAGGGGGAGGGAGGAGGGGGAGGGAGGAGGGAGAGGAAGGAGGGAGGAGGGGAGGGAGGAGGGAGGAGGGAGGGGAAGGACCAGGAAGGAAGAAAAAGGTAGGAAAGAAGGGAAGCAAGGTGGGAAAGAGACCTGGGGTGAATGGGAAGGAGGAAGGGAGAGGAGGAAGAGAGGAAAGGAAAGAAAAGGGAGAGCCTAAGAGGTAGGGGAGAGGAGGAGAGGGGAGGAGCTTGCAAAGGCTCACAGGTTTCTCTCATGGAAAGCAAAACTAACCCAGGACCACACCACTGACAGGTATGTGGAAGATAAATGTATTCACAGCTAACCAACCCTTAATAAACTCTATGCAAGATCAATGATGAGAAGGACTCAGTTCAGATCTCAGCCCTGAGGGCCGGGGAGCGGTGGGAGGGCAGGGGCAGCTTCCAGTGGGATGCAGCTTGACCTCTGAAACCCAGTGGAACAGACTCCAGTGCAATTCAGGAAGCCTGAAAGCAAAGACCCAAGTGAGTGAGATTCCCCCAGGATCTCTTTCACAGAATCAGCAGAGACAGATGCTGGGCAGTCCCCCCCCACCCCCCCCCCCCCCCCCCCCCCCAGGTTAGCAGGGAGACAGGTTCACACTTTAAAGCTAGGAAAGCCTAGATAGGATCAAAGGGGCCAGGATGGAGAGACACAAAGGAGATCAGCCTGGGGCGACTCTGTACACCGGAGATCTCCAGAAACACATTGACCAACCCACACACAGGCTTCCTGTCCTTCGCTTCACGTATTTTACAGCTTGGAGAAGAAAATAAGGAAATCTTAAACAGGGATGGGGAGGGAGGAAGAGAAGTAGGAAGAGCAGAAGAGGGGGAGAGAGAACCAGAAGAGAAGCGAGGAGGAGGGAGACTGGAAAAGAAGGGAGGAGGGACACAAGAAAGAAGAAGGAAGAGGAGACAGGACAGGCAGAGAGAGGAGGCAGGAGTGATGGAGGAAAAAAGGAACTTGAATTGGAGGCCAGTGTCACAGCACAGGGAGAGGACCTGTGGCCTGCCAGCCTCCTCCGTTCTGCAAGCCTTTGGGGGAGCTCAGAGTGCTGCTGTGCTAGAAACACTGACAGATATGGAAATTTACCCAGACTAAGGAACTGCAGCCTTAAAAGGCGCCATAGGGGTGTTTACTCTGGTTATTCCATCAAGAGGGTCCCTTTGTTTTGTTTTGTCTTTTCATCACAATTCAGGGCTGCATCACCGGACCCTGTGTGCTTTAAGGAGGCCGTGCTGTGCCAGCAGAGCACACTAACTCATTTCAGGGCGAGCGTGGCGACGCACATGCCTCTAAAATAGCGTCTCGCAGTATAAAAAGCACAACAGACAGAGTTATGAGCAAAAATAGAGAGGAAATTTATTACTCAGGATCTCAGCAAAGGTCTCCCAGAAGCTAGCTGGTCAAAAGAGCAACAACAACAACAAGAAGCTGTAAATAAAAGAAGATAAATACACGTAAAATTTGAATGACAGGATTAAGCCAGAGGCAAAATGCCCTTGTGTGTGCAGAGTTCTCTCACAGGGTGAGGGACAAGATTTTGATGCCCATGGGCAAGGGAAAACCGTTGAAATCATTGACAGAAGATGACTGGGAAAGGGCACTGCATCTCCAAAGTGCAAAATGTTGTCTTGCAAAAAAACAAAAACAAAAACAAAAGACTCAGGAAACAGGAAAGCATAAGAGACTCACAGCACAGTAGGGCTTCACCTCAGTGGGGACTGCACTGCAGAAGGTTAAACACATTCAAGAGAAACCATGACAACAGCTGTAGCAGTCGCTCAAAGGCAAAGCCAAGAAGGGCCAGGAGTAGTCCACAGATGTGACCTCAAAGGGGATAGGAGAGGGAGCAGACACTGGTAAAATCAAGATCAGCAACACCGAGGAGGCTTCTTATAAAGATCAGACACACGGGGATCCTCAAAATCCAGTCACTAAAATGAAGGGAAATGCAGTGACCAAGCCTAGACTCGGAATGATAATTAACAAGGTCAACACTAAAGGATTTTTAAAGTAAAGATACAAATTTGACGACATAGGCAAAGTGAAGATAAAAATCTGGGAAAAAATCTAATATTCCAAACTAGAACAAGAAGAAATAGAAAAAAAATCCCAATTTAAATATTGTGATGTAATTAAAACTTCTCCTTGGAGGAAATAATAACAACAGCAAAAAACAGATCTAAAATGATCCAAGGGAGAGGTCGTCAGACTTCCAAAAATGAATGTCTTTAATTGGGGTTGGGGGGGCGGGGAGAGAGAGTTTTGAATGTCTAGGATTTTGGTTCCAAAACTGTAAACACACTTTCACTCATGAGCAATCTTACATTTACTAATAGTTGACTGTTTTTTAAAAGAAATAACATATCACAATAAATTGAATTATTCAAAGGAGTAAAAGGTATTTACCTCAGAAAACCTATAATTACCAGTGATTCCCTGGCAGGGGAGATGGCTCAGTGCATACATCTGAGGAATATGCTAATGTAAGGTCAGAGGTCAAAGCCCCAGAAACCAGTTCAAGCTGTACAGGTGTGGGAGCCATGTGGACCCCAGCACTACAGGAGCTGGGGGTGGAGGATCCCTCAGGAACCCCAGAAACCAGTTCAAGCTGTACAGGTGTGGGAGCCATGTGGACCCCAGCACTACAGGAGCTGGGGGTGGAGGGTCCCTCAGGAACCCCAGAAACCAGTTCAAGCTGTACAGGTGTGGGAGCCATGTGGACCCCAGCACTACAGGAGCTGGGGGTGGAGGATCCCTCAGGAACCTGGCAGCTAGACTAGCTGAATCTGTAAGCGCCAAGGTTCACAGAGAGACCCTTCCTCAGTGAGTAGGATCCAGAAAGACACTCAGTGTCTGCTTTGGCCTCTGCAGGCACTTGTGAGTGTAAGCACCTATATATGCATGTATGTTCCCACACAGTAACACACACACACACACACAAATGAATAAGATTCACCCTTTTGAGGTACTTAACTGACTTAGTGAAAAACAAATATTGACAGAACTGGCCAGAGAAATATTCTTTAGTAAACACCCAACATATTTGTAAATAATCTCACATGTTTACAGAGAGGCAGAAGTAAAGGGAAGTCGCCTTGCCTGACAAAGAGCTCTGCACTTGCAGACTGCGGGGGCCAGTTCCTTTGCGGACTGGGATATCATCTCCCCTTCCTCTGGCTTACATCAAAGATTCCCCTTCAAGGTGCTGATGCTGAGAACCTGGGGCCAAGTTCTTTACCCTGTGTCAAGCCTGCCCAGCAGGGCCCCACACCTGTAGAGAGCACCCTGCAGGAATTCCAGTAGACATGGAACTGCAGCCTGCACTGATCCTCCTGTAAAATGCTGCTTTTCCTGTTTGAACAGCTCTGAAGCCAAGTTTAATTTATAAATTAAAGATAGAAAAAAATAACAGTCACAAAAGTTATAGGACAACTATTGAAATATCCTGCCATAAATATTATTCTGTATTAAATATGTCCTCCCTCCCCTTTTTCCCCTCCCCCGCCTCTCTCACTTTATTATAGTGCAGACCACATGCCATTGAGACCACATGCCATAGAGACCACATGCCATAGAAGCCAAGCATAGAATTTCATTTTCACTTTGCTGACTTGAGAAAGGTCACCCTTCAGTTGGAGGAAGCATTCCACGTCTTCGCTTTGGTATGCTCATTTTCTAGTACCATTTATCCCAGACTTTGGGGGCACTATTAAGTAAAATAAGGGTTATTCGGCCTCAACCCTAGCAAATGGTAATGGTCATTCTGACCATCGAGAGCACCGAGGGACTAATATGCAGATAGCATAGACAGAGCAAACACATGAAGACATGATTCCCATCACAGGTAGGAAAGAGCAATATGGTACAATATCAAACCATCTAGTCAGGACCTTGTGCAATGGAAACTATGATTTGTCTAGCTGGAGTTCCCCATGTAGTATTTTGAGACTATTTGACTACATGTCACCAAAAACATGGAAAATAGAGTCCTGCGTGGAGCAGTGGATGTTTCTAACCCAAGTCCATTACTACCTCCTTCTTTTGGAAAAGCGACGTGGTGAACATGAACTATGCTCTATTGTCCTCAAGGTTGTGGTTTCTGAGCCAAGATAGCCTTACTTCTTAGAAGTGTCCAGGCCAGGTTCAATGACACACTACGTCAACCTTGCTAGCCCCTCCAGTGGACTTGGAGTCTACTGTTTATCTGACATCCACAGTATGTCTCTTATAGCAAGTCATAACAGATCTAAGCCATGGGTCAAGAAAAATATCACCTCTACTGGCAACACCCTGCCCAACGGAGTGCCAAGAGAAAGATGATCAGCCAGGAGAAGAAGGACTGGGACAGAACCAACTAGTTCTTACTTGTAGGAAATTTGAACTCCTAAAATTCTCCCAGAAGCATTAAAAGTAATAGAACATAAAAAGAAAAACAGAATCTCTGCAAAGTTGGGAAAGTGAGGTGTCAGCCATGCAACAGCTATCTTCATACCTGTCATCTGTAACTGCAGTGCATCATAATGATGCCGTGATGTTTACAATAGCAAGAGAGACTGAGGATAGATCAGAGAGTTCACTAGTCCTCTTAGAGAACACCCTAAGAGACACAAAGAGAGATTAAAATGTAGGCAAACACATGCTATCCAGGGAAGGGCTCCTCAGCATGGGAATCATGGCAGTGCTTTCCCCACGACACCCCCCCCCCCAAATAACCGTTAATAAGATTCCAATGAAAAAAATGTATCAAGGATTTTCAAAGACTCCAACAACCCTACTGTGACATGTGAAAGACTTGGGGTCTGTGGGCAAGAAAACGAAGCACTGGAGAGGGAAAATCAATAGAATAATGAAAAGAGCCTGTCCCGAAAGATAAGAAAAGAAGGCAAAGTATTCGTTTTTTGTTCTGCTGTATACACGAATGTGGCGTGCATGTGTGTATGTGCGTGGGCATGCTTGTGCATTCAAGTGTGTGTGCAAACACGTATAAGTGCCTGTAAAGGACTGAAGTCGATACCCTGTGTCTTCTTCTATTACACCCACTTTATTTAGTAATGCAAGATCTCTCTCTGGACCCAGAACTCACTGATTTGGCTACTCTAGCTAGGCAGCTTGTCCAGGGATGCCCTGTCTATACCTCCCTCGAGCTAGGATTACAGGCAGCCAGCTCATCTACATGGCTTTTCTGTGTGTTCTGAGGACCCATACTCTGGCCATTATGCTTGAGTATCGCGTGCTTTATCCACTGAGCCACATCCTTTTGAAAAGTGTGGTTTGTTTCACAAAGATGAAATACATAAATAAAAGAAGATAAAGAGCTCACAGTCAGTCCTGCATGTTTTAGAGACCTGTTTTACGGGAGAGGTGACAGAACACTGCAGTGAGGACAGAAAGGACTTTTTAACAGATCACTGAGTACCACTGGGTGACCTCATGGGCAAAGCTACTCTCCCATGCATCCTGGCAGTTTTCTAGCTCGAGCAGGGCTCAAAACCAGAATTCAAATTGCAGAGTATAAGGCCAGGACACAAACAGGAAAGTCCTCCAACCGATTTGGCTGTAACACCTAAGGGCTGCAGCATATGCTATACAAAGCAAGTGTATTCCACCACTGAAGGGCTTGGGATCAGGACTCAAGGAAATAGGGCATCACATAGCTGGAGACATATTGGGGGAACTCTGTGACTTAAAAATTCAGCCACAAGTAGACATATGCAATAGCCAAGGAGAATAGAAAGCCAGACAAGAGGGCCAGAGAGCTGGCTCAGTGGATAAAGGTGCCTGCTACCAAGGCTGGGGGCTGAGTTTGAAACCGCATGATTGGAGGAGAGAGCCAACTCCCAAAAGCTGTTCTTTGACCTCCACACAAACATGATGGCACGTGGTCAGGCACGTGTGTGCCCATGTACTCAAACACACACACACACACACACACACACACACACACACATACACACACACACCACTACAAATAAATTAAAATGTAATGGCTTTCTTAAAAGATAAAGGACAGTAGGTTTGAATACTGGCTAAAGTATGTAATATAAGACTTGTTCCCATGCCCTCCAATGGAAACGTGAAAGCCACTGGGATCTTCAGGAGAGAGACCGTTTCAACAGAGCTCACTCATGTGCACCTTAAAATGATGACAAAATTATTTATTTCAGGCCAGACATGGTGATACCTGCCTATAATCTCAGCATGCAGGAGGCAGAGGCAGGAGGATTAGGGCAAACTACAGCCACCCTACCCTACAAAGTTTTAGACCAGCCAGGGAGATGCGACTATGTCCTCTCTCAAATACATACACTATGTCCATCTGCTGGGCAAAAATCTCTGAGTCTAAGAATATTGGTTGAAGATAGAGCAGAATGAAGAAGCCCCTCCCCCCACATTCCTGATGGGTATAGCCTGTCACTCCAGCTTGGAGAATGAAATGACCAAACTAAGTGAAGTTAACTCTGGATTATCTCAATTGAGTTCACTGGGAAGACACAACCTACAAGTTGCTTAGGGCCCTGAAATAGATTTAAAAACCAGGGACCATGAGCTATAAAGCAAGCAGCTGAGACTCTGTGCTTCTTGGATGTCATTGTGATATTACTAACTTCTCCCAGCCCTCATGGGTTTGACGTCTCTGTCACTGTAGACCACCTCTTGGAACTGTGAGCTGGCATTAACCCTCCTTTCCTTAAGTTGCCTTTGTTTAAAAGGGCAAAACAAAGACAGTCACTAACTGGTCTGAGCCTCAGTGTCCTCGGGCATATGGAAAAAAAATGATAGCAAAGATTTCTCCAGTGCTGGAGAGAAGGCTTGTGGGTAAGAATGCTTGCTGTGCCAACTTGAGGACCTGAGTTCACAGTCTCAGCATCCACATAAGCAAAGGCTGGGCATGGCCTTGAACATGGATATTCCCCATGCCAGGAGACACAGAGATTGGAGGATGACTGGCTCTTGACTGCCACCACCCTAGTCAAGAAATATTGAGGTCCAGGTTCAGTGAGAAACCCTGCCTCAAGTGAATGAGGCAGAGATGGATAGGGTACTCAACATCCTTCTCTGGTCTGTTCCTGTCACAGATATAAATCTATGAACACACATGCAGGTGCACGCACACACACACACACACACACACACACACACGCATGCACACATGCACGCACACATACAGGCATGCATGCACACATGCACACACACCTCTCTACTTCTCCAAGTTCAATTCCAAATCCAAATTCAAGAAGGAAGAGGACAGTTGCCCTGTATATGCTGATGGTTAGCTACCAATGCTGACCTTAGGCTTCTGTTGATCCACTAAGGACCATTACCCATTTATGAGTATATCTCCAGATGACAGCCATAGCTTCAATGACAACCTGATTCTACTAACCTGCGACTACACCCAAGGTCATCCATCCCCAGACATTCCCTCCAGAAGTCTGTCAGCCTCCGCTTCATGCTTCCCCAGCCCTCCACCAGAAAGGCAATTTTCCTTGTTTAGGTGACAGCATCCTCCAGACATAGCTCTCCCTTACTTAGCAAGAAATACTTTCAGCCTTTCTGGATTCAGCATTTCGCGTGAGTAGCACTTTCCTGCTTGGACAAGGATAATGAAGCTTATGTTCTGGAGATAATATGAGGCTAACCGATAGCATCATTAAGCGCTCATGAGCAGGAGTGCCTACCATGGCTGGCGGGAATGAATGAAGCCCGCAGCCTCCTCTGTGAACTGTGGAAAGGAAAAGAGAAGCTGAGAAAATTTGTGAGAAGGGCAGAACGCACTGGCCACACGAGTGCAGAGACTGTGATCCACCAACCACATACACTTCCGGTGTTTGCATGCTCAACGTGGTAAAGGTACTGATCTAAGACAGCTATGACATTAAGCCCCAGAGAACAGTGCAGGGAAGAAAGCTACCAGAATACAGGTCGGATTAGCACCAATGCTTATCAAAGACTGTGAAAAGTACAAGGCAGAAACACATTTAAAATAGAACAAGTAGAAAATAAATGGTCACAGCTAAATTTAAAATATTTCAGCAATTATATTGAACACATTGAGGCTGTCTTCCAAATCCACAGCAAAATTGTCAGACTAAATGATAAGCAAACCCAAATATAGGCCACTTAAGAAAGATGCAAGCTTGGAAAGTATGCTCCTGCTACTTCAGCACTGTAGGGGATCCAGGATTAGAGAATTTTCAGGCTTGCTGGCCACAAGCCTAGCTCTCTGTTCAGTAAGGGACCCCATCTCAAGAAAAATAAAGCAGAGGCCAATAGAGCAGAACACTCAATGTTCTCCCTCTGGCTTCCCAGGTAAGTGCACAGGTGCAACAGGCACACAATCTAAAAAGAAAGTTGCAGGGCTGGAGAGATGGCTCATCAGTTAAGAACACTGGCCGCTCTTCCAAAGGACCCATGTTCCATTCCCAGCATCCATATGGCAGCTTAGAACTGCCTGTAATTCAGTTACAGTGGATCTGACAAGCTCACACAGACATACATGCAGGCAGAACACCAAGGTACATAAAATAAAAATAAATAAATTATTTTTTTTTTAAAAAGTAAGTTGCATTCTAATGTCTTATACTTTAAATTGCATTAAAATGAGAAACAAGCTGAATGTGGCAGCTCGTATCTCCCAACAGTTAGAGGAGGCTACGGTATAATGATGCCTAAGAGTCCAGGTAGGTTTCAAAGGAGATGCCACTGCAGATTCAACAAGTCTTCAAAGACTTCACTGAAGACTCAACAGGCCTTCAAAAGAGATGCCATAGAAACTTCCATGAGTCTTTAAAGGAGACGTCACTGTAGACTAAACAAGTCTTTAACAGTGATGCCATGGCAGCCTTCATGAGTCTTGAAAGGAGACATCACATTGCAGACTCAAGGAATCTTGAAAGGAGATAATCACGGTAGATACCATGACTCTTCAAAAAAGACTTCACTGCAGATTCAATGAATCTTCAAAGGAAATCTACTGCAGATACCTCAGGTTTTCAGAGGAGAAGCTACTGCAGCCTCGACAAGTCTTCAAAGACAAGAAGACATTTTGAAGGCTTTATACCAAAAACAGTTTGGAAATTTAGGTGATGGGTACACATCCCTTGCCAGATGCAGCTCCCTCATATTACATAATAGTAAGTATTAAACTTAGCCATTGACAGATTAAACAACTTAGTTCCTAATCTAAACAATTTCCTAGACACAAAGAAATTCAGCATCTTCATGGTGAGTTGTTCACAACCTTTAAAGATTATACAACATAATGTGGCACAGAAAGTACAGAAAAGAACCACTAACAACCCCTTGCGACACAGTCAGTGCCTGACCAAGAATAGAACAAACTTTTCTACTCTGCTAAGGGTCTCTAAAAAGGGAGAATAATTCACAGCCAGTCTCATGTTCTCTGAGAAAACACTAAAAGTTTTCCCCTGAGATCAGGAAAGAGAAAATAATTTCTGAAACTTTCTCCAATAAGAAAAGAAAATATAATGAAATGCATAATAATTAGAAAAGAAATTTTAAAGCACCACACTTATGTGTGAAGGAAACTCCAAAATAATCAGAAAAATTATGAATATTATTAAAATTAACAAGGGACTTCAGCAAGATTCCCTGATTCAATCCAAATGCTAAACAAATTATGTCTCCATCCTGAGGTTTATAATCAGAATTTTTTTTTATTCCCACTTATGATGGTATTGAAAATAAAGTCCAATTCCTGGGGGAAAATATTTAAAGGTAGATGTGTACTCTACAGTATGGACAGTGAATATTACTAAGAAATCTCTCAAAGCATACTTAAATAAACATATGTCATCCATGGATTTAAAGACACACAATGCATTATAGCTGTCAGTCTTACCAAATTTTAACTATAGATTCCATGAAATCCCAGTGAAAACAGGAGCTGAAGCAATTGAAACCATAAACACAAACAGGTAAACACAACAAAGCCACCTGATCACAGAGAAGGAGGCAAAGTTGACACAAACAGGTGCCAGGAACCATTAGAACATGGAATGGACTTGAGAGACCACATGGACAAGATTCCTGGAATCCATGCTGTCATCTAGACCACAGTCATATAGACAGAAACTATCTGATGCAGCCATTTTGGAATCCAAGGTCAAAACCAACAAGCTCAGACTTGGGCAGAAACTGAAGTGAATGTTGGGTCATTTCAGCTCTTGGTTTGATAACAGCTGATGCAGGCATCTGTGTATGCTCCTAGAGCAGCTCACATGAGGCTCATGAGAGCCAGGTGACCCTTGATCACCTCTTGTTGTGATCATCAGGAGTCAGTACTCCCAGTGTGCCTCTGATTGTGAAATTCAGACACAGCAGCATGAACAGTGGCCCTCTCTTACTGATGGATGGGTGAGGCTTTGTTTCCACTCCTGCTTAGTATTTTCTTTTCTTTCTTTCTTTCTTTCTTTCTTTCTTTCTTTCTTTCTTTCTTTTAGTATAGAATAGAGTTTATTCAGGGCATGAGGAGGGGAGTTAAGAGGGTAGTAGAGGCAGAGAAAGACAGAGAGAGTGTGTAGAAAAGAAGAGAAGAGGAGTAGATACTGGCCATGAGCACATGGAGAGAGGGGGAGAAGGGATGAGAAGACAGAGTGAGAGCAAGAGATCGAGAGGGCAGCAAGAGCTAGCATTTTCTTTTTAAGAATCAATCACTGAGGACAAGGCATTCTGAAGCAGTCCCATAGAGAGAGTTTAGATACCTACTATGTAGCACAAGACAGGGGCTTAGAAAAGACCAGAGAAGACTATTTGTATGTCCTCTGGAATCTGGCCCAAAGATATTCCATAAATTTATTTTTTTTCAAAGATTTATTTATTTTATGTGTATGAGTATACTGTTAATCTCTTCAGACACACCAGAAGAGGGCATCAGATCCCATTACAGATGGTGTGAGCCACTATGTGGCTGGGAACTGAACTCAGGACCTCTGAAAGACTAATCAGTGCTCTTAACCACTGAGCCATCTCTCCAGCTCACCTCAAAGTCCTTTTAAATTAACCCTTAAAGACAGAGAGAGTGATCTCTTCAGAGTTGCTACACTATAAGATTCTTGTGTCGTGTTTGTAACCAGTCCATCACCACCACCACCACCACCACCATCCTCATCCTCATCCTCCTTATCATCATCATCATCATCATTATCATCGTCATCATCAGACATAAAAAGAAATGGAAAGGTATGACCATTCGAAGAAAGAAAATAAATCAGTTGGACTCTTGCCTGAAAGAAACCTGACAGCAGATCTGCTGGACAAAGACCAGATATGGTGGTTTGGATGAGAAACATCCCCCATAGGTTCATGCATTTGAATAAGTGTTCTCTCTGGTTGGTGATGGTGTTTGGGGAGCCTTAGATGGTGTAGTCTAGCTGAATGAAGTATGTCACAGGGGTGAGCTTTGAAAGTGTATAACCTTGCCAAATTTCTAATTCACTCTTACTCTTTTGTCCTTGCAGTTAAGATATGATCTTTTGGGTTCCTGCTCCTGCCATTGTGTCTGCTACTTGCTTCTGTGCCTTGTTGCTATGATAAACTCTTGTCACTCTGGAACCATAAGCTCAAATAAATCTCCCTTCTATAGTTGTTTTTGGTCCTGGTGTTTTATCACAACAACAGAAAAGTAGCTAAGACATCCTGGAACAATGGTACCAACAGACTTTAAAGACCTGAAAGAAGACATGGAGTGAGGATGGACATTTCAGAGTGGAAAGGGGACAACAATGTGAGATACTCACTGGCGGGGACTTAGAAACCCATCTAAACAGGCAGACTTAGAAACCCATCTAAACAGGCAGAAGGAAAAAATAATGATCGTGACTCAAATTGCTAAGTCTGGGGAACAGAAAGAAACAATGGTTGCAGGAGAGTGCTCTCCCTGCCCCAGTCATTGTGACAAATCACTACCATGCACCGATTTCTACTCAGACTATCAATAGACCTTCATCAGGAATCATGGAGTCGAGAGGCCAGGGCAGACACAAGCTATGTAATGAACGGAAGAAATGACTGTCGGTCAGTTTTAACTGTCCACATTGACACAACTAAGGATCATCCAGGAAGAGATTCTGAGTGAGGAATGTTTAGATCATCTTTATTTTTGGTGACTGTCTTGACTATTAATGTGTGTGGGAAGATCCACTCGAAATGTGGGGTGGACATTCTGCTAGTGCCCAGGTAAAAGGACACAGAATAACAAAAGCTTTGTTCTTTTGCCCACTTGGCCTTCACTCTTGCTACTGAGCTCATCTTCTCGGTTGACACTGCTCATTACTTCACTAATATGAGGATCAGCTTCTTCAGGCTTTCAGTGTTGACCAAAGGCCAGCAGCTCTCCAGGAATCCTCCAGGCCTTTAGCACTAGAAGGGGACTGCTGAGGTAGGTACCTAGTGTTGGACTGAGCAGCTACTAGGCTTTCAGCCTCTCAGGTATGAGACAGCCATTATTGGCAAACAATGTAGTGTAACTCTGTAGTGTAATCTTATGGAAGAAAACCCCTTGTGAGGTATACCCACTCTATGAGTTCTGTTCCTCTAGAGAACCCTAATACCGTTACCAACAAAGAATCTTATAACTCACAAAACCATCCTTCAACAGTGAGGGCAAGAGAAAGACACTGAGCTGAGGAAGTTAAGAAGCTGAGATAAATAGAAGTCATGAGGGACTGGAGAGATGGTTCAGTGGTTAAGGGGGTCTGCTGCTCTTTCCTGAGACCTGGAGCTCAGCTCCTTATGAGAATGTCCAGCTTTCTGTCAGTTTGATAGTCATGTTGCTAAGCACAGTTACCTATCACCATCCCAAACACAGACACTGAGAGGGAGAGGCTAGAAAGGGTCATCTTCAAACTGCCACCCAAAGAGAGTGGAGGAAGCTGCCCTGCCCCAAACAAAGTAGCCTGTGATCAGGAAGGGTCACGAGGCACATACATCACACACTCAGGAGACTTTTAGCACAGCAAGAGTTTAGAACTTTTGATGTTATTATTTCTATACCTGATGAAAGATCAGTGGGTGTGGTCCTGCATTCTGCTTCTCACTGGGCTGTGGGAATGCTACTTGAGCAGATGAAATGGGAGATGCCAGATTGCATTTACCCTATACCTGCTGCTGGGTCATGGGCTCACAGGAAACACTGATGTACTGCTCACAGGGCTAGAGAATGCAGCCTTGGGGAGGGGGTTCCCAAACTCCTGGACATCCAGAGCAGCTAGGTTGCAGAGAGTTGGGAATGGAGAAGGCCAAAGGGCTGAGGACAACACAAGCCTGGGGCTGGGGGAACAATCAATAAGCTTAGCTCAACAGTTGCGAGTCTAGGAGGGGCAACCAAAGGCTTCCTCCATGCTCCCAGGTCAGTTCTTGATGAGAGAGGCAATCTTTGATTCCAAACTGTTTATTGATTGTTCATCATGGAAAGTGGGTGCATACCATCTCCTTAGGGTAGACCATAGATTAAATACCTTTTGCAGGTAGAAATGTGGGGGGAAGGAAAACTTATTGGCTAAACCCTCATGGGCTCTAGATAACTCATTAGCATGAGAACTCTGTTCTGATCTATGTGACTATAGGTCACATACTTCCTATGTAGGACTTGTGGTCTCACGACAAGGGTCTGGTCAGAAGCAGGTAAAGGTCCTACCATCCTCTGGTATGAAGTTCCAGGGCTTCTAACCCACTCAACCTTACCAAGTTTTCTGGCATGGTTCACTGCCCCACAATTGGGATATACAAGTATAAGCCTTGGCTCAGACTACAGCAGGGCTTAGCCATGAGGAAAGTACTGTGTGAGCCTAGCCCATCAGGAAGAACAAGGACTGAGTAGTGTGAAGACAAGACATACTTACAACATCAAGCACCCAGTGCAGAAATGTGAACTTGGCCTTAGTGGTCCAAGACCAGGGTAAAGGTGGGAAATCAGCCTTTGGTGGGTGCAGAGTTTTGGTTCTGAAAGGTGAGAAGATTGAGGGTGGTGATGGTAGCCCAATGTAGATGCTCTTAGAGCCACTAGATCACAGATGAAATGTTTAAAATTAGTTGTGTTTCTATTTGTCTATTTTTGGATCACATTTAAAAATATATTGTAAAGATCAGAGATGGCAGGGAGGGATACACAGGTCTAGCAAGAGGTGGAGCTCTTCTGTCTGAGGCTGTGCTGTGTGACTCTGTATATTTACTGAATATATTTATATATTTACAGAGTATGTGCCAGAGTGAACCCTGAGGCTGAATGGGGGCATTTAATCAACAATCATCTATCAAAAGGTGCAAAGCAAAGCAACCAAACAAAAATATTGGGATAGGAAACTCAAACAGAGTACAGAGTGTTGAGACAGGAGTCACACAGCGGGCTGTAGTCTTGACAATGGGCTCAGCCATGCTGTGAGGAAGCACCTGCATCCTGGACACTGTGGGTCATGTGAGGAACAGAGATGACTGACTCGTCTGTACACAAACTCCAGGGGACCCAATGCCAAACCATGAATGGAAGACACTGAATCTAGTTGGTGACAGAATAGCATCATCATGACCATTGGACAGAAGAGCATCACTGTGACACTGCATAAGGTGAAGATTCTGAAGCAGGACTCAATGAATAAAATGGAAGGCTAACAAGCTGCATTTCGGTAAAATTAAGCATCTTTAGGCCTCAGAAGGTGGCTTTTAAGAGCAGAGGGGCAAAGCTCAGTGTGTCTGCAGTGGGAGCAGCTGGTGCTCATAGCATTTTCTGTTTCCCTGGGGTATCGAAGCCATGGCCTCACATGTGAGGCACATGCTCTGCCATAGAGCCCCATCACCTGTCCTTCTGAGTTTTTATATTGAGACAAAGTCTCACTAAATTGTCCAGGAGGGCCCCAAACTCACTCTGCATTCTAGACAAACCTGGAATATTTGATTCTTCTGCTTTCGACTCCTGATTAGCTGAGATAATAGAATTATGCTACCAGGCCTGGAACCTATTTTCTCAACAGAAGACATGTAGGGAAAAATTAAAAAGGTAGTAGCCTTGAGGAGGTACTTAAAGTAGAATATTGAATGGGAAATACAAAAGAGCATCCAAAGTTGTTAATTCTTTTATTTTCTTGTTTGGTTGTTTTATATATTTTTATTGATTGGGGGGATTTCACATTATGAATCATGATCACACTCACTTTCCAGTCCTACCAGGTCTGCCCCACCACCTTTGTGACCTCCCCCACAAGAAGAAGGAGAAGGACGGGGAGGGGGAGAGGGAGAGGGAGAAGGAGGAGAAGAAGGAGAAGGAGAAGGAGAAGGAGAAGGAGAAGGAGAAGGAGAAG
>JADRCH010000028.1:3700330-3733739 GCA_019843965.1 Rhynchomys soricoides | reverse complement strand
AGAAGGAGAAGGAGAAGGAGAAGGAGAAGGAGAAGGAGAAGGAGAAGGAGAAGGAGAAGGAGAAGGAGAAGGAGACGGAGACGGAGACGGAGACGGAGACGGAGACGGAGACGGAGACGGAGAAGGAGAAGGAGATGGAGACAGAGATGGAGAAGGAGATGAAGAAAAGAGGTAGTGGAAGAGGAAGAAGAAGAAGATGAGGAGGAACCCAAGAACCCAATTTGTTCTGACTCACTAGAGCATGGTCAAATTCCCAGTGATCAGCTCCTTAAAGAAAATTGAGTCCTCCTCCACCTGCATCCCTGCCAGAAATCATCAATTGTGGAAAGCTACACTTTAGCATCCTTATCACAAGTTTTAGGACTTCTCTTAGATGGCTTTCTGTCTAGGCTGTTAGTTTTGGGGGTGGAGTGGAGGTTGTCACAGAAGCCTTCTATGTTCCTCTTTCTCAACGGTAATTCAGCATTCATCAGAGATACAGCAAAAGTAGTTTCCTTGCCCTTTGCAGTCAAAGGGAGCACAGATGATGGACTTCTACATGATCTCTGACATCAGCACATGCCACAGACCTCAGCATGGTCTGCTGTGACAGTACAGCCACCACAGTGTACAGACCATGGACATCAATACAGCACTATGTTGGAGCACAGGCCACAGACACCATCACAGCCCTCAGCCTGAGGCCACGTTGATATCTGTGGGCTATGCTGCCACTGAGCATATCCATGTCTGGATCTTTGGCTTGTGTTACCACTGAAGGCCATGCAGATATCCATGGTCTGTGCTGCCTCCTGGAGCCATGTTGATGTCCATGGTCTATGCTGCCACTAAGGGACCACATCTGTATCTATAGTCCTACTGCAGCAGGGGTAGTGTTGATGTCCATGGTCTGTGTTACCACCAAAGGCAGATGTCCATGGTTTGGGCTACCTGAAGCCATGTTGGTGTCTGTGGGCCACACTGCCACCTAAAGGCATGTTGATGTGGGTAGCCTGTTGTTTGATTTTGAGACAGAATCCTATTTTATAGCCTAGGCTAGCCTCAAACTCAAGGTGGTCCTCCTGATTCTGTTTCCTGAGTGCTAGGATTATAGTTGTGCACTATCCAATCTGGTGCTACAACAATTGAGAGTTTTGTTTTGTTTTGTTTGCTATTCTGGAAACTGAACCCAGGCCTTGCATGTGTTAGACATGCACTGTCACTCATTGAGCTGCATCACTCTCCCTGAAACTTTGAGACAAGTTCAGTGTATAAGAGCACTGGCTGCTCTTACTGAGAGCCAGGGTTTGGTTCTCATCATACATATGGTGGCTTACAACTATCTGTAACTTCAGTTCCAAGGGATCCAATGCCCCCTTCTGGCCTTTGCAGCCACTGCATGAATATAAGGCATATACATATATGCAGGCAAAATGTGTGCATATACACACACACACACAGAGACACACACAAACAATATCTTACAGACTAACAACTTCTCATTGAAATTGCTAACATTTTAGAGACCAGTGGCTTCAGGCATGGATCACAGTGGAAAAACAGCAGAGAGTGGAGGGACTTGTGCACTGCTGTGGGTAAATCCCACATTAGGCTCCCAAACCAATCACAGGCACAGAATGCAACCCAGTTCTCTTGCTCCCCGGTCTACACTCAACAGGAGCACTGGAGAAAACATTCTCATACCAAGAGACTAAGCATCCCCAAAGTTCTATCCCCAAACACAGGCCACATAAGAGCCATCAAGAGGACAGACAAATGTGTCACCCAGGCCCCTACAAAAGATCAAAGGTCAAAAGACACAAGTGTCTGGTAACAAAAGAGTAAAGTAGCTACTTCTAAGCCACGATGGAGATGACTCTCCTAGGAACACCTGGCATGCTTGCTCCACATACAATTCTGGAAGCTTTTATCACAAGGATTTCACCAACTATGGGGTAGGTGATTATGAAAATACAGTCAAGGATCAGACAGCCAGCTCACTGGATGGTCTCCCTCATAGTCCTCTTTAGACCATTCTTTCTGTCTCTTATGGCTGCCTTTTGTCTAGCTGGTCCCCAGTTATTTCCTTCTTACTGGGAGCTTATTGGGGGAATGGTCTTTTAAGAGTTCTAAGTTTACCTCTGTGTCTAGATTGGCCATGTCTCTAGAGCAACCAAGGGCTTCAGGCCTCATGTCATAGGCATTGGGAGATGCTCAGCCAGCTTGAAATCCTCAGGCCAGGTTACATCATCCTGCTAAGTGCCATGAAGTAGATCCTTCAGGATGCTTGAGTAGAGAGATACTGCAGCAAAGTGATTGCCCTGCAAGCATGAAGACTTGAGTTACATTCACGATACCTATGCTAAAAAAAAAGATGGATGTAGTAGAACATGCTTGCAATCCCAGCACAGAGGAGACAGAGACAGGAAGCCCAAGGGCTCACTGGCTCGTCATCCTAACCTAGTTGGTGAGCTGCAGGTCCCAAGGAGAGATCCTGTCCTAAACAGGAGGATGAAAAGAGAGACAGAGTCTCTCACTGCAGCTCACTACCAAGTTAGGATAACTGGCCAGTGAACCCCATGTAAGAAGGTAGAGTTGAGCTCAGTGGTAGCCTAAGCCTTTAATCCCAAGGAGGCAGATGCAGGCATCTCTCTGCAAGTTCAAGGTCAGCCTGATCTAAACAGCAACTTCCAGGACAGTGAGAGACCCTGCCTCATAAACAAAGAAATAAGTAAATAAACAAGCAAACAAACAAACAGTGGATGTGCTTAAGGAATGATACCTGAGGTTATCATCTGACCTCCACGTTCACAGGCATACTCTCTCTCATTCATCTCTGTGTTCCTTCCCCTGTGGCCCATACATAAGGAATGGAAGGAAACCTGAGCTGAGAGACCATAAAGTAGAAGAGAAAAGTCTGATGGGAATATTGGTAAGAGCAGCAGTAGCATTTGGGGGTTTCTGGTTCGTAAGAGCATTGGGAGCTTCTTGCAAAGCCAGTATCACAGTTCTTCCTTGTGGCCTCTGGGGTGGGTCTAATACCATCACAGGGATCCTTGTGAGAAAGAGACTGTAAGTCAGAGATGGAGACTGGGCTGTGGAGGCAGAGTGAGGGGGATCTGGAGGAGCCACACTGTCACTTTTAATGACAGAAGGCTACAAACCATCAATCAGAGGTGAGCTCTAGAGGCTAGGAAGGGACAGGAACTGAGCCTCGAAGAGTCCGCGGAAGGACGTAGTTACTAACTACAAGTTTGCATGTCCATGCTGCAGAGCCGACATCGTGGTCATTTCTGACAGTAGCCATGGAATTCAAGCTCCTCAGCCTCAACCATGGCCCCACATCCAGCTTCCCTCCATCTTCTCCTCCCTAACCTATAGCACCACCCTGGAGAAGTCACACAAGAGCCATGAACAACAGCCAGGCTCATGTGTGCAAACCCAACTACAGCAAAGCTGTCTGGAATGCCCTCTGACCCGGAAGAGTTTCAGAGGTCCTCTAATACCTCCCCACAAGAGCACCAGGGAACCAACTGGCTGTCAGGCACCACCACTGCAGAGAGCTTGGTGGAATCTTCCAATTAAAGGTACTTTAATTACTCCTGGCTGCAGAGCCCAAGCTTGGTCTCCTGCCTTCAGATAAGGCTGGTAGGAGACAGAGCAAATGGGATTCCTCTCCAGACAGCTCTCTCCAAGGCCCACCTGAGCCCTTTCCCTGTCCCCTTGGAACACACTTTAATTATGCTGGCCTAGTCACAACACTTTACATCTGAGGAGGAAATTGGATAATCCCTTTAGTGACAATTAAAAGAGAGGATTTGCCTGCAGGTCATCAAGGGCATCTGGGAACATGCTGGCTGCTTTTCCTCCTCTCTCCTTAATCCCCTTATCTGGGCTCCTTAGGGCCTCTTTCTTTATTACTTTAAAAACCTTATCTGGAAGGAAAGAAAACAATCAGAATGCCTGCGTGATAGTTATCAAAGTAGTGCTAAAATCCAGAGGGCTGCAAGACTCTGGAACCTAATAGGCTCTAAGACATAGCCAAGCAGTGGACCAGAGAAGGCATCCCAAGTGTGCAGGCTACTGGGAGGCCCGAGTACTGAGACAGATGGTTGTTTCTGTCAAGGCCAGGCATGGTTTCATTGATGTTGGTGTAATGTGAGTCATCAGCAGGAGTGAATGCTTCACCCAGCCTAGAAACATTTCTTATATCTAAATCCATTCCCAAGGCACATACATCTCAGTTTTTTGGGAGATGAGAACTCTGCTTCACCCTGTGAGTGTGGCATGACCAGCTGGACAGGGTGGAAGATGTGTACCTAGATACTGTGGATGAATGGGCACATCTGGGTACTTCCCATCACAGTCCATACAATGTCTGACACACAAGTCAAGGATAGCCCAAGGTCAACCAAGAGCCTAAGGCTGAGTCAGAATGAAGGACATATCTGCCCACATCCCAGGCCCAAGTGTCCTTCCATTCAGTGGATAACAGAAGACAGGGCTACCCACCTACCACCTGGAGATGCAGCAGGTTGCAGAGGAATCTTGGGGTTTTGCCTGGAAATGGGCTCAGTTCTTCATGATGCTGCAGATTCCAACATCCAGCATGGCACTATCCTAAGTTCATAACTGGACTGTGATAAAACATCATAATAAACAGAAATTTAGGAAAGAAAGAGTTTGTTTGACTTCTGGTTCCAAGTTATAATACACCATTACAGGGAAGTTAAGGTAGATAGTTACATTCACAGTCAAGAGCACAGAGAATGACTGTATGCATGTTTACTACTCATCTGGCTTTTTCACTTCTACACAGTCCAGGACCTCCCTCCTAGGGAATGATGCCACCCACAATGGGCTTGGTCTTCTCACTTAGGTAATCAAGACAATCCCTCACAGACATGCCCCCAAGCCAATTTAATCCAGAAAAAACCCCACTGAAACTCTTCAAGTAAATCTAGATGTGTCAAGTTGACAATTAAAATTAATCATCACACCAGGATACATAAGCTAGCTGTTCATCAATAGAACCTCAATGCAGACAAGGACCAAAGGCAGCCAGTGGAGATGTGCTCACAATGCTTGCATCCCACAGATTGACATATAGCACTGGTAATGTAGAAGTTTGGGGGAGCTGGTGAGGTTATGAGGACTTAATCTTCCTCATTAGGAGAAATGTCCTTATAAAAGGGGATCAAGGGGATTCTCTCACTCCTTCCATCAAGTCAGTCTCAGGAAGTAAATACCAATAAGAACAAAGACATAGTGGTCAGAATGTTGCTCAGTTGGTAAAATGCTTACCTGGCATACATGAAGTCTTGGGGTTCAATCTCCAAAACTAGAATAGTTTGTAGTTAGAATCCCAGCAAAAAGAGCCTGAGATTCAGAAGTTTGAGATCATTCTTGACTGTACAATGAGTTTCAGAGTAGCCTGGGCTACATGATACCTATCTTATAGATAGATAGATAGATAGATAGATAGATGCTCTCCTGGAAGTACCATCTAGCAGGGGTTGGTCCTGGCTTCCTCACCAGCCTGATCATGTAGACCTCCTAGGCACTTTAGGTAACACTGCAGAGTCTAGGGCAGGATCCTAGGTGAGCAGATCCTATAGTGAGACACGCTGTGCTGTGGAGCAGATATTGCTGTCCATGCCACTTAAGCCAAAGGGGGCTGGAAGACTAAGCTGCCAATGGATGGCTAACAATCAAGGACAGGTGAGGGGCTTGTCACTTGATCTAACCAGCCTGGAGGTAGAAGGAATCTCCTGTCCCAGGACAATGACCCTGTCTGGTACAAGCCAGGTTGGACACAGGTGTTCCTTTGGGCTCTCCTTGGTCTCTTCTGCCTGTCCTAACACCCCATGCAATTGGCTTAATCTGCTGTTCATTTCCAGATACCTGGTGGTTTTTGCTAAGCCTATCCAAGCACACAAATCAGCTCCCAAACCTTTGACCCACAAGCTCCCAGGTCCAAGTCATGAAGTGAAGTGAAGTTTGCATCCCAAACCTGCTCCAAGCATACATCGATCCATTCTGCACAAACAAATCGATGCCTTTTATGGGTCTCTCCTCTCTCATGATCTGTTCTGTAGCTTTTTGCTTCAACCCAGCAGCTGCTGAAAACCTGTGATGCGGAGCTTGCCTGGATTAATATTTAAATGTTGATCTAACTAGAGGTGCTGTGAGGGACCTGTGGCCAGGCCTAGACCTGGAGACACAAACCTCACTCAGACAGCAGGACAAAGGTAGGATTTGTGGATGACAATCCTCACCCCTCAGGTGAGGAAGCTGGAACTGGAATCAGGAGAAGGGGAAGTCCCCATTGTCAGAGTCACCATGCAGGAGGTTAGCATAAATACTTCAACAAGGGAGCATGGTACCAGAGTCTTCATCTGGGGGAGAAAAAAGACTCTCGAGTCTGATAAGATGACTCTGTGATCAAACTGTTTACTGTGCAAGCATGAAGCCCTGGGTCCTAATCTCCATCATCCTGGCACTGCATGCCTGATAACCTATTGTTGGGGAGGTAGACACGGGGGTTTGTATGCTGAAGTCTTGCCAGCCAGCCAGTCTAGCTCAGTTCACATGTTCTAGGTTCCACAAGAGACCTGTCTCAAAAATTAAGGCAGAGAGTAATCCAGGAAGACACCCAGTATTGCCCTCTGGCTTCTACATGTGCACATGCACACAGGTAAAAACACACACACACACACACACACACAATCTGAACCTCAGATATAAGGTAAAGGTGACTTTCAGATCACACTGGGATATCGCCTAGCAGGCTGCACACACATGCATTAGTTTAAGGGCACACCTTTGCCTGACTCTCTCTCTGCATTGATTGAGACTGAGACTCTGAGATGACTTCGTTAACTGTAGTTTTTTTTCCTCCAGCGAGATGCAAATGACTTGTCTGGTGGGCTCGATAACCCAACAGGTCGTGGCCTCATTGCTCACAGGACTTTGCCCAATCCTGCTTTTCTTTCCAAGGCCTCATTTCAGCTTTCGGGCTCCTGGCTTTTGCTCAGAAGTGTCTGATCCTGACTTCTCTCTGAATTGCCTTCTCCCGCCAGCTCCCTGCTCACAGAGGTGAATTAATCCCTGACAAGAGTCCTCCGTGTGTAAGAGAGGATTCTTAACTTCTAAGAATTGGCCTTTGATTGCTCTCAGCCACCACTGTCCTTATGCCCCAGCTGTAAGTCCTGTTCCCAGGCACCATCATTCAGGTTATCTCAGCCCAACCTGCAGACTTTCCCCATTCTCCCAACTGGCTCCAACAGCTCCCAGCTGCTCATCACACACACACACACACACACACACACACACACACACACACACACAAGTACATAGGTACATACGTTCATTCTGCACAGAAAGTCAATTCCTGTGACCTTCATTCAGCATCCCAATTTTTTTTGCAACCCCATGACAAATAGTACAGTTTCTTGTCTTCCATTTTAGTACAGGGACGGCATGTCTCTCCAAGGCTGTTCAATCAATGAGTGGATAGATGGATAGATACACAGATGAATGGCTGAGTGGATGAAGGATGAATGAATGTACAGGTGGACAGGTGAGTGATAGATGGAAGGATGGGGGTAGGGGATGAATGGGTGGATGAATAACTAGTGGATGGATGGACAGATGGATGGATGGATGATGGATAGGTGGCAGACAGATGGTGATGGCCGATGGATGGATAATGTATGGGTGGATGGCTGGGTGAGTGGATGAGCAGATGAAAGGGTGAATGAGTGGCTGGTGGATGGGTAAAGAAAGGTTAGAAGAATGGGTCGGTGGGATCCTATTGAGTCAGTATCTAAATTGCTACAACTTGGTCTTCAGGTCCCGAGAGCACAGTCACATGGGCGGAAAACTCTGAGCGTGTCTAGGGGAGATTCTAGATTACATAACAAAGACAGGAAGACCTACTCTACTTGTGTTAATACCTTCATGGCCTAGGATCTTAGATTGAATTAAAAAGAGAAAGGGGCTGATTATCAAAGCCCCTCCTCCACTCCTTCCTGACTGGACAAAATGTGATCAGCTCCGGCTGCCATCGTGTACTGCACCCCTTTGAACTCGGATCCCATCCTTAAGTTGCTCTGTCAGGTACTTTGTCACAGCAACAAGACAGGTAACATTAAGTTACATTCTCACCCTAAGCCTCAGTTTCCCCCACTTATGAGAGAGAAGACTGGATGAGATCCATGACCCTGACTGCCACGCATGCGCTGGGAAGTCTGAAGCACAGACAAATCTTTGAACATCCAGACACTCTGTGACACCAACTTTAAAAGAGACAAAAAATATATTAATGAGGAGAATTCAAAAACAAAGCAGAAACCCTCCTGTCAAAATCAGAGTTCAATTTGTCAGGAAGTTGGGCCAGGGAGACGACTAGATGAGATCACCCACGGGCTCATCTTTATTCATGGAGCCCTGCTCTCCAACAAAGGAAATCTCTCCACCAGGCACTGGCCTGAAGGGCAAGGAGGAGCCTCTCCAGCTATCTGAGCCGAGGTTGGCCTTCCACCTTCACCTTCCTAAAAGAGATGCTGGTGGCTTTCACCAGCCTGGCGTCTGTCCCTGGCAGGAAAAGCAGTAGTCAGGTAGACAAGACCAAGCGCTTGTGGCCACCTTCCCCAGCAGGTAACTGATAGCTGAAGAGATAAAAATGACGAGGCTGGCCTTTCCAGTCCAGCAAGAAATTACCGTTTTGACAGAGGAGGGAATTTTTTCAGAGATGCAGCCTGGGAACCTCACTTTCTAATACCCAGACCTGGCATCTATTCCCATTTCAATGGCATCTGATTCCAGCCACTGGGACTCCCGCAGTTCTTTTCTATGGAATTTGCATTGCAATGATTAGAGACTGCAGGAGATGGGGAGCCAATTTTTTTCCAGCCCTGAGCTTATCAACGCAGGAGTCAGCACAGAGCTCAGAGCAAACTTCATCCTGTCCCAGGAAACTGCTTCTGCCGCTCCCCCCCCCAGCCGCCCCCGCCTATCTGATGCCCACTTCAAAATGAAAAGAAGAAAAGTTAATAAAAATCAGAAGGACACCAGACCCATCACTTAGCATCACCGTGGTGATCAAAAAAAAGTGTAAGAATACCTTACGGAAGCACTCTGCTTAAAGAATTTCACCCCTGAGAAACAAGTGACTTTCTTCTTCAAAGCTCTGGTGTATCAAAGTCTCCCAGAAAAAGGAGAGTAGAAAGAAGACAGAAATTGGGGTTTGAAGGCATGTTAATGAGTCTTTTCTTGGAAGGCAGAAAACCCCGTCTCCATATTGGCTTCTAACAAGAGAAGGCTGCCGAGAAGCTTTAGCGAGCCAGGGCTGGGTAAATGGGTTCCAACTGAATCTCAGGAGAGGACCCTGAGGCAGGGCAGTGAAGGGGAGCCACCAGCAGAGGTGACTGTCAAGGGAGACCTTGCCGAATCAACTTGCTGACAAGGCAGTTCTGGTGTGCATAAGCCTTCTAAATATTGATTACACATCTGAGAAACAGAACTAAATCTTCTCAGTCCTCAGGAGCAACTGTCTGCTTGGAGTCCAGCCAGCCTGAGGCCCAAGAGTCATTGCTTGAAGCCATGAATGGGATTTGCAGCATCAGGTTTAACTCCAGGAACCTCGGTGGGGTCACAGCCTGGAAAACATCTTAACCCATAAGTCCCTGCTGGCAGGCTATTCCCTTCTGCCAAGTCTGTGAACTTTGGAGAGTAGGCAGACCATGGTTCCTTTCTCCCATGGAGAGAGATGTATGGGTGGATAGGAGACTTGCAATCTGGACTGGAGGTAAGCACACTTGTGACTGTCTCTCAGGTGACAGTAACCTAGTGCCTAGGCTTAGGTTCTGTAAATGTCTTAAGGTGACAGGAGCAGAAGCCCTATGAGTGGGCATACTCTGTGAATATCTCAGAGTAGATGGTCGCTAAGGGCCTAACTGGCAGGTCCCCTGCTGCATTTTTACCCAGAGCCTTTGGGACCCTGTGGGTCTTCTGAGTTTTGCAACTCTACCCTCCACTGATTCTGGAAACATCTGTTTCCTGATTTTAAGCATCTTTCTCTATACCCTGGAGCTGTAAATGCTCTAAAATGCTTTATCCTAACAAAATGCTTCATCCAAACAAATGCCAGGCCATAATAACATCTGTATAAGTGTCCCTCTGCAGTTAGCAACTCATTTATCAAAGATATCCTTGTTACAGTGTAGTAACCAGAGGACCACACCTGAACATGGGTCTTTAGGAAAACTTCAATTTAGTTGTTTAGGAAGCCACAAAGGTAATAGCTCTGTTACTGGATTCCATGTATCTACAATAGGAGTCTCCGTGTGGTCGATGTATTCCTCTGGCCCTGGAGTAGACAGAAAGCATCTAAGGTAGCAATCCTAATGAGGACCAGTCAACCCTGTAGTCCAGGATACCAGATCAGCATTGGCCCTGGAAGACAATGATCATTGCGGCATGGTGGTGTTCCCTCTTTTTCTCTAAGACCACCATCGCTAATTGTAGAAGAAAAACAAAGTAACTAACTCTTTAGGAATATCCCTCTAACCATAGTATGGTTTTATTTGGAGAAAAGCCCACCAGGCAATCAGAGTCAATCCCTTCATATTGATCTGTAAGGGGCAGTTTAGAGTCACCTGCTGCTTGGCATTGTGAGAATGGTTCTCAATGCAAGTTAATCACTTTTTGTTATTAAGACCTTTAAGAGCCGGGCAGTGGTGGCGCACGCCTTTAATCCCAGGGCTTGGGAGGCAAAGGCAGGCAGATTTCTGAGTTCAAGGCCAGCCTGGTCTACAGAGTGAGTTCCAGGACAGCCAGGGCTACACAGAGAAACCCTGTCTCGAAAAACCAGAAAAACAGAACAAAACAAAACAACAACAAACAACTTTAGAGCATCCAGGGACAACCCAGAAGCCAGATCATCCTGAGCCTTGCTGGAGTGAGCCTGGAGCTGACTTGTATCAGCTCATTCTCCTTTATGAGACTACAGTTGAAGCTTTTAACTGCACAGGGGTTGGCTATCTCAGAAACATCTCCCAGGGAGCCAAAGAAGGTTCATGAGGATGTAGCACAACTCCTGGTATGATGATATGATCTTGGTGTGATCATATGATTCCTTGTGCCCCATGCTGAGCTTGCCACCCAGCACAGCCATCCGCAGACCCCACCCCACACCACCCCCAACCTACACCCTGACTTTTGTGTCATGACTTGCCCATCTCACCTCCAGGGCCTAAAACTGTCCCATCATCCAGGCTGTATTTCCTCAGACCCCTTTGCATATAGAAAGGGAAGGGCTGAAGACATCTCTACAGCACAAGGAGGAAGCCTAGAGCCTGGAACCTAAGATACTCACCAAGACTTCCAAGACACTACCTCCCTCAGCTAACCTTATCTGATGTTCCTTCACAGGTGACCACATCACTAGGCAGTATCAAGGACTTCATAGCTTAAATTTCACAAATTACAAACCACAGTAAATATAAAAAATTAAGAAAAAATGTCTTTTGGAGTGATCACAATTGGCATATTTTAAGTACCAAATTTTAAAAGGACAGATGTTTAATTTACAGATTTTTTTCAATTGAATTATAAGAGAAAGAAGAAGAAACAGGTCACTCTTGGATCTCTAAGAAAGAGGTAAATGAACCCTGTTCCCATCCCTGGCTCTAATGTATGAATAATAAGATGCATTAACTTCCAGATCCTCCAAGGAATCTCTGCCCAAGCCTACTTATACTGTGCTGAGGGCCAACCTTTCTATTTTGCCTGAGAATAAAGGCTTCTCATATTCCAGTGTATTCTCAGCTATAACCAGCTAACCTCTGAGTGGATGAGTCTCGGTGGGCCACCCTCTAACCACAGATACCTCATACAAAGGTATTGGTCACATCGCAGCTCGGTACTGGGAACAAGGTAAACAGAGAAAGTGCAAGAAGGAAAGAAAGGAAGGCATGAGAGAAGCAAATGGCAGGTAGAGAGAGAATTCTCAATGCTGAGGACCCAACTAGTCAGATTATAATGATGTAAGATGGAATATGAACAAGAGGAAAATGACAGTGGGAAGAGGAACAGGAGAAGTCTGGACAGCAGACACATAGAAGAGGCACAGGAGAGGAGGAAACTGCATGGGAGAGCCCAGAGAAACTGGTGAAGAAAAATAGCATACCCATCACCAAGTGGGTGCCTATGCAACCCTTGTAGATACTCTTGTAGGAAGACAAGACCAACAGAAAACAGAAGTGAGAAAATATCAGGAAATAGTCCTATGCAGACTAAGCAAGCATTCCAAGACCCTTTGATAGTCAACAACAGGCACTGAGAAGAGAAAAGCTTTGATGTGTGTGTGTGTGTGTGTGTGTGTGTGTGTGTGTGTGTGTGTGTGTTGGGAACAATCCTGGTGCTGTGGAATGAAGCTCCACATGTCTGTTCCGGGATGCTGTGACTCTGGGCGGGACAGTAGACATGTGGAAAGTGGCATGGATGGAACTGTACCTCCCACCTCTCCCAGAGTGGCGGGGCAGATATAGTAACAGGGAAAGGGCGTGGCTAAGCCTCTAGGTGTCTCACTAACATGGGGATGGCTTGAGGCAGTGTGGCCATACCTCTACCGGGGCGTGATATGTGAAGATATGTGACAGTAACTGGAGCCAAAAAGCCTCCCAGGAGCTTTGGCATAATATTTCTGGTCCCTTGCGAATTACTTCACGGAGTCTCCCAGAGTTTGCCTGTACTCAACCTGTGTGCCAGACTGCCTGCCAGATCACTGCCCCATGGGGGGCGGGGGGAGGCTTGGCTTATATCTCTACAGAAAAAGAGAAAGAGAACACATAGTCAGACTTCAGAGGGAGCTCCCCCCCCCCCCAAGTAAAAGCTAAGTCTAAGAAAAGAGTATCATTACATTCCAGGAGAAAAGGATGCAGAACAGTGAACCCCAACATGGGTCTGGAAAAACATGGGGGTTTGTCACTGAAGAAACTATTGCTTGTGTAGAATGCAAAACAAGAGGTGTATATGGTGCCTCACTTAGCTTTGACTGTCATCTTGACATGGGCCAAATCATCTGAGAAGAGACTCTGTCTCGATTGAGAGATTGCCAAGATTAGATTGGCCTATGGGAATGTTTGTGGGGAATCTTCTTGATTGCTTATTGGCATAGGAGGTCCCAGCCCACTGTTGGTGGCGCCTCTACCTAGGAAGGAAAGGGGTTCTGGTCAGTATAAGAAGTCAGGCTGCACCTGAGCCTCAGAGCAAGCCAGCAAGCAACATTCCCCCATGGTTTCTGTTTCAGTTTCTATACAGTTGGAATTCTCTCAACTGTAGACCATGACCTGTAAGCTAAAACAAACCTATTTCTTTCTTAAATTGATTTTGGCCAGAGTATTTGACTACTGTAATGGAAAGCAAACTAGGACATAGGAAAAAAGCAGAATTTTGGCCACCACTGGGTACTTGGTGCTGTAGATGGATCACTTTTTCAAATGCTTGTTTCTTCAACTTCTCTGCATCTAACTGGTGAAGCAAGAGATACTTAGGCAGTTCCAAGACTTAAGGGCTATTGTTCTGCTGCAGGGAGATTAAAAAAAGACCACAGTGGGCTGTGAATCTGTTTCACATCATTTAAGACCAAAATCAGTGTGGGAATTCTAACTACTCAACAGAAGGCAGAAGTAATAACTGTTCCTGGTCTTTGATTGGATGGAGTTGACAGAGCCCACTTCTGGACGTGTCTGTGAGGGAGTTTCTAGAGAAGATGGATCAAGGGATGAATGCAGGTGGCACCATCCCAGAGGGAACAAAAGGGGAAGGAGAAAGGCAGAGAAAGAAAGAATTATCTGCCTCTCTTCCTGCCCTTTGTGATGTGAGCTACCTGGCTTCACTATGCCTTCCCTACCAGGACCCACTGAAACCTCCAGCACCATGAGCCAGAATAAATCTCCATCCACCTTTAAGTTGGTTCGTCTCAGGACTGCTGTTGAATACTCCAAACACTAAGACACAATATATCAAAGATCTCACTGTTAAAGATGGCGGAGCGAGGAAACAGGTAGAATGCAGAAACGCATATGCCTGCGTTTATGGGTGGTACACGTGGGTCTAGACAGATAGCATTTAAGCTGATGACACAAGTACATAATTAATAACATAGGCTAAAATATCCTAATTCATGATATATGAGTTCATCCTATTAAGGGAAATAATCAGAAAACAAAAATTCCATTTTCTCTCACTTGTGGATCCTAGTGTATATAGTAGACACACAAAGCCATATATGTATACAAGAAATGAAAGTAGACATGAGATTTGTCTGAAGGGGATGAATAAGAGTAAAAAGTGGGAAAAAGAAGAAAGAGGGTGCTGGATATGACCAAAATACTTAGTATTTCTGTATAAGAATGCGTTACAAAGCCCATCACCATGTACAATAATATCTACCAATATGCATCTAATTAATTAATCAAGTAAATGAACAACCTTCAAATATTAGATGCAGACAGTCTCAATGGCAGATCTTAAAGATGCTTACAGATAGGCTCAGGTCAGTCCTGACACTCTGTAGAGGGTCCAGGGGAAGCAAGAGCTAACTGCTAACCATGTGTACCCACTGTAATGGAGGTAAGGCACGCACCACAAAGAAAACATGGTCAACACCAACTGCGTCTATGAGCCCAATAGCAGCTCAGTGATGAGTAAAGCCTTGAAAAGCCCTAAGGATCAGGAAGCCCCATCTAGTAAGGAGACAAGACCCCTCAAAGTATGAGACTGTAGTTATCCCAGGAAGTCAGTAAAGAATTAAATAGCAAAACCCAGCATAGGCATCAATCCTAGCTAGAAATCTGTGATCAATTAGAAAAGTGCTGAAAATAATCTAGGCATCTTTAATTCCATTTTGACACACAAAGCTCTTAATGTCAGTATTATGGAGGGCTTTTTACAGTGCTTCTGCTTCTTCATATGCAGGCACTGATGGGAAGAGGTCTCCAAACTCAAGTTTTGTTTTGTTTTGTTTTGTTTTTTATAAATTGAGTTGGATTTTTTTTGAGATTTATTTATTTATTTTATGTATATGAGTACACTGTAGCTGTCTTCAGACACACCAGAAGAGGGCATCAGATCCCATTACAGATGGTTGTGAGCTACCGTGTGGTTGCTGGGAATTGAGGGAGAAAGGAGAAGAAAAGGAAGAGGGAAGGAGAAAGGGAGGGAAGGAGGGACAGAGGGAGCAAGCACAGGTGCGTTACTGTATCTTTGCATCAATGATTGCTACATCTATAAACAGGGTCAAGAAACAGGTAATAATGAGGTGCCTCTGGGGCAGCATTGGCAAAAGGAACAATGGAAGAGCTTTTTCTATATCCTATCAATACGTCTAAGTAGGCTCCTAATGATCAGCATGCTATTATCAATACCAGTTGCAGAGGTGTTACCTTGAAGCAGTGAATCTCTTCCCCAGGGGATCCTGGGCAATGTGTACAGACACTTGAGCTTGTTACACTGGGGAGGGCTGTGAGAGGTACCAGGCAGTAAAAGTCAGGAATACTGGCTGAACACTGAGCCCAGGACAGCTGCCTCCAGCAAAGACCTATCTGACCCAGAGGTCATTGTCACACCTATGATGTAAATGTGAGATAATAAAAAACCGCATTAAGTTGGGGACTGAAGCGGTGGCTCAGTGGTTATGAGTGCTTGCTGCTCTTCCACAGAGGATCTGAGTTCAGTTCCCAGTCGTGGCTCATGCCCAGCTTCAGAGGCTGTAGAAGTGGCTCCGTCCATAAAGTGCTTGCCAATGTAAGCAGGTGAACATGAGTTCAGATCCCTGGAACTCATGTAAAAAGCTTGGTGCAGCAACATGCATCTGAAACCCCAGTGCTGGAGAAGAAAAAAAAATAGAGGATCTTTGGGAGCTGCTGGCCAGTCAGTCTAACCAAAACAATGAGCTCCAGGTTCAAAGAGAGACCCTGCCTCAAAAAAAAAAAAAAAAAAAAAAAAACAAGGTAGAGAGTGATGGAGAAAGAAACCCGATGTTGACCTCTGACCTACATACACACACACACACACACACACACACACACACACACACACACACACACACACGTGAATCCTAATCCACACATATGTGTACACACATATGCATATTGGCAACTACCACCATGGGTAAAACTCTGTCATCAGGACCACAGGATCAGCTGCTTCGCTTCATCCCGATCAGAGCTGAGCAGAGCTCAATGAAACAGTTGAGAGTCATACCCCTCTACTGATGGGAGAGAGGGGCACTGGACCCACATTCTATAACGGCCTGTGAATGGAGGCACTAAAATCAATAAGAAACAATGCGACAGACTTCGCTCTAATCGTTCCATCTCTTGGTAAATATGACCTCACCTCTGCGGAGACTCCCCCACTCAGGAGGTTGACACCTTTGGAAAAATGCTTCAGAGAAGCGAATGGCTTTCCACAAGCCTTCCCCTGAGGAATGTGAAGAGAGGAAAATGGAGATGCTGACAGTGGGGCAGCCCTGACAGGCTTATTAGAGGGATGAGCCAAGGCACCTGCTGTGGTCATGGGCAGTTTAGTAAACAATGATTGCTCTCCAATTGAGAAGAGCAATTGAGATGGAGAAGGAACTCTTAGATAAGAGGGCTTAATAGGAGAATTGCACCCATGCAAATGAGTGGTCATGAAAATACTATTCTCTTTTTGTCTGTTCTTAAAGCATATTCTCTCTCTCTCTCTCTCTCTCTCTCTCTCTCTCTCTCTCTCTCTCTGTTGTGGGAACTAGTCTGGCACTTGCAGGACCCAGTTGTCTTCTTCCACCCTGTGGTTCTCCAAAGACTGAACTCAGTTATCAGGCTTTGCAACAACTTTGTAACAAGTGCCTGAGCCCACAGAGGCTCCTTGCATATCTAGACATTATCCTCAGAATAGTCCAGATGCCCTTTCATCCCTCTGCCCAACTTCCTACTCCTGGAAGGTAGGGCATATTGAAAGGTGCACTTAGGCTGCAGAAATCCCCATCCCCAGAAATTCTGACTTGTCGGGACCATGGGGCAACATTCTTCACTAATGCTGAGGCATGGAGAAACTGGACTCTCATCTCTCCCTATCTCTGTGGCAGTTTGTTTTTATTTGGGGGGTGTGCTTTGCAGTTGTCCAAGGGTGGCCATGTATTCTGTATGTGTTTGCCAGTGTGGACGCTGCATATGAGATAGCCAGTGCCTGTACTGGGGCATAAGCGCCACTCTGTGACCTAAAACATGGATGGCACAGTTAGCAAACAGCCATCCCAGCAAGTACCTTGAGACACAATACTAGAAGACCCTGAACAGCTGAGTTTGTTCAGTAAAGTCAGCAGAGAGTACCAAGCCTATCAGACAGTGTCTTTATCAGACAGTGAAATTGAATTAGATTCCACAATAGCCGGCATCTTCGGCCCATTTGCTCGGCAAGTATGAGATTAGAGCAGAGTAATTTGGTAATGAAGGTGTTTGCAGGATTTCTGAGCATGCAGCTGGGTTTCAGTCAAATCTTCCCTGCGATGCAGACTCAGAAAGCTTTGACTTTAGTGTATGTGGATTTGAGGACCACACATTCCAATCCCAGACTGGAGTCTCACCCTGCTAGCTACTTGGGAAGACTACCCTAACTCTCAATGATTAGACCCTCCCCTACTCCTGGGCTTGAGGACTCATAGTGTTTAAACGTTAGACTCTAAAACATCCCACTGCATGTGGTTTTATAGCAAAGGGGGAAACTGGTTACAGCACAGAGGCAAAAGCCAGCTACTAAGCAACTTCTCTATCTTAGTTTGTCTTCCAAGCCACACTCACTAATCCATCTGTCTCCCTACTACTTACCTTCCTGTCCCACTCCAAGCTCTTTGGAAGGTCATACTCTGACCTCTGACCTCTGACCTCTGACTTTGGCTATTTCTTCCTGCCAAGCTTTCCTTAGAATAGTTTGCTCTTGAGGAGCAGCCTGAGCTAATGGATGTACTGGACCCTGATCAACTGCACAAGTCAAGTCAGAGCAGAGGAACCTCCAGGAACAGTAAGAGATGTTCAAGCAGGAGATGGGGCTGTGTAGACAGAGATGGCTGAGGAGATGAGGCTGTGTAGACAGAGATGGCTGAAAACACAGGCAGGGCACACACAGAAGAGTCAGCATGCCCTGCAGCCACCTTCAGAACCAAGACAGGTTCTATGGCAAACCCAGCATGTGGCTGGCCTATGGGAAGACCATAGATGTCTTCTGAGCTTTGATGCCCATCTCAGCCAGCTTCATCTTGTCAAAGCCCCACCCTGCCACTGGGCTGTGGCCACCAGAACCTGCACATTCCAGGCAAGTTTTCTCTTGTCAGTTAATATATTATCAAAGTATTTCAGTGTGTGTCACCAGACAAAGGATAAAGGATAGGAGAAAGCTGAGAAGAAGATAGCTCAGTTCAGCAAATTCTTGCTTTATGAGTAGGAAGGCCTGAATTTGGTCTCCAGAACCTATACTTTTAAGAGGCTGACTGTTACTTACATACTCTAGCAATCTCAATGCTATGGAGGCAGAGATAGGTGGATCCCTGGGGTTCACTGGCCAGTTAGCTTATCCTTTCTTGATGAGCTCCAGCCAATGAGAGACTTACAAAGCAAGGTGGATAATGTCTGAGAAAGAATGTCACCTGAGATTAACCTGGAGGTGTGGGGGATTGAATGCAATTCCTCCTAGTCTCTGGGGTTTGAATACTTGGTTCCCAGTTGGTGGCACTGTAGGAAAGCTTAGGAGGTGTGGCCTTGTTGGAGGTAGTATACAACTGGAGGTGAGCTTTGGGAGTTTAAAGATTTGTGTCATTTCTAGTTCATGCTCTCTGTTTTGTGCTTGCAGTTCAAGATCTGAGCCCCAGCTGCCTAGTCTGCCACCTGCTGCCTCTGTCCCACCATCATGGATTCTAACCCTCTAGAAGCCTCTGTGATCCTTCATCACAGCAACAGAAAACCAGTACAACCCCTGGCTTTCATGTACGTATACATGCATATAAACACGGAAACACTCATGTGTATATGCGCAGCCATGGGAATGCACATGTGTGTGAACATTGGAAAGGGAAGAAATAGGGATGATGCAGATGGTGAAGAAGGAGCAAGAGAAGAAGATGAATATTGGAATATTGGAAGAGTCTGTGAAACTCACTTGTGAAAATCCAAGCTGCCTACAGCCTGCACTGGCTCCAGCAAGTGACTCAGCACTCTCCCTGGGACTCTTTGGTACCTTTCACAGTAGCACTGTGAAGACATACCACCCAGCCTTTGTGGACCTTCTGGAGAATAGCATAGAAGCATCATGTCCATCCTGCAACCCCCATCCATCAGCTTGCTCTCAACACCAAAGCTCCCCTTGCTGGGGGCAGGATTAGCTAGGCCCTGAAACCCAGCAGGAAGCTTGTCTGGCCCTGCAGAGCAACTAGGAAAATGAGTTTACTTTGGTCTCCTTTCTACAAATAAACGCATCTACTCCATACATGTGGAAAGACAGGCTAAGCATGCATTAGCAGGCAAGGTGGTGAGAGTTCAGGCAGAACAGAGCAGCTCCATGTCACAGGGGATGTCTGTCATGCCAATTAGGAGCCACTTGAGCAAAAGATGATCACATCCCGGAGGAGATAAAGATGTTCTCTGGGTGTGTCTATGTCATTTAAAGGGACAGTATCTTCTACACTCTCTGGTAATTGGGTCCCTGTAGTGCTGGTTTACTGCTAAGCCAATCAAGGGAAGGAGAGATGGGGAGACAGTTTTAAGGGCTCCCCTGATCCTACCTCTCCACAAGTCTTCTCATGTGTTAGGATCCAAATCCCCAGAAGTTCTGAGGTCAGGGAGAGCATGGGATGCAGTAGAGGCATCTCCTGGAGACAGAGGACCTGTTGCAGACAGAGAAGATTAGTAAGCATTTATATACCTCAGTTTTCTCTGCCTTGTTCCTGAGAATCCAGGAGCTGCCCTGTGAGGATATAACCTCTACAGGCTTATAAACAGTAATGGCAGCGATTAATAATATTGTTTGCCAGGCAGGCAATCTGGGTGCTGGCCAGAGCCATCCAAGGCTCTCACCAACATGGCAAGTCCTCTGGTAAACCAAGGAGGCAGATTTTGTGATGGGGTTGACAGGGCATCCTCAGTGTGCTGCAAGCAGGGAAGAGACAGTGATAGAGACAGAGTCTGAGCTGGAACCTTGAAAAGCAGAACACACTGCCTCATGTAAGGTGAACACCTCACTCTCCTTGACCACTGAGTCCAGTCGAAGCAGTAAGCTCCAGGCCAATGAGAGACCTTGTCTCATAAAACAAGGTACACAGCACCCAAGGAAGAACAGCATCTGTGATTGACATTTGATTTCCACATGCATGCCTGCACACCAGAACACCGGTGCATGCACACACGTGCACATGCACGATGGAGAAGGACATGGAAAGAAGGTAGTGGAAATGATGAAGAAGATGGGAGCAAGATGAAAGAGGAGGAAGAAATTCACCAGAAAGATCCACATCCAGCCACAGCTCCACGTGATCACCTTGGAGTCAAGACTCTGTGTAGAGCCTTTTCTAAGCTCTTAGTAGCCACGAGAGGACCTCCAGGCTTGGGGCCAGCAGCTCAGAATTAGATTTTCCATGCCAGCCATGGCTCCAGACCCCCATGAGCTCTGTTGTCTCTCCTATGAAATGAATTTGTACTGATCTCTGAGTAAGGGGAAGGAGTCATGTGGTCTCCCTTGCGAAATGATTTTGTACTGATCTCTGAGCAAGGGGCAGGATTCACTGAAAGAATCTTCTAGCCCATCCCAGTAAGCAACCAGAAGAGTGGACATTGAGACTTGATGCTTCTCACTCAGAAAAGTGATAGAGCAACAGAGAAGGAAAAGGAGGAGGAATAGGAAGAGGAGGGGGAGGAGGAGGAGAAGGATGATGATGATGATGATGATGATGATGATGATGATGATGATGGGTAAATCTTAGAAGCTAAGATGTGCATTGTGTTAAGTACTATCTCAGCCTCCTCTTCAGAACCGCCCTCCTCCTATCAGACCTCACCTGCAACAGTACCATATATTATCCTCGGAAAGCTGAGAGGAAAGCAAAGCAGATTCCTGTGGATAAATTAATTTCCCTTTCAGAACTCAGAGCTTAACTTAGAACTCATTATATACCCTCCTAGAAGCATCCTTTAAATACAGTCCAGTAAATATTTATGCTGCCCCTTGTGGCTATTAATAGCCTAGCTCCATTTATTAAAGAGAGACCGCAAGAGAGAAGGGATGATTGACAACGAAGATGCACTCAGGGAGAATTTGCACAGGAGTCAGGCTGGACAGCTCCTGCACAAACCCCTGGACCAACCTTGGTACAGGCAGAGAAAGTGGTAGGTTTGGGGCAATGATTGGTTGAATGGACAGAGAAGACCATTGTCCACCCTGTAGGCAACCCCTTCTTCAACTGTCCCTCTCCTCACAGGGCCTGACACCCAGACCTTAAGGGACATATATACATCAAGCTAGCATATGCTTCTGGGAGAAGGGCCGTGTGTTCTCCAGCTGACCTCAGAACTCCAGAGCCACTGAGCAAACCACAGGAAAAATCTGGGCTCTGTGAACGGGGCAAGGAACATTGTACCCAAAGAGTAAGGGGCTGGAGAGGTTGCAAACCTCCAACAAGGGTGAAGAGGGGTCTAAGAATCCACCTCCTGGCTGCAGTCCTTCATGTCCCAGCATCTCTACTGCCTCCATTTCCCCCAGAATGAGGCATGCATGTGTTTACCCCATCTATGGATGTTCTGTCCCTACATTTCTGGAGGGACAAGGTTTTCCAAGATAGAACATTCCAGAGTGTAAACAATAGGGGCACTAGACTGGGTAGAATAAGTATCATTTGAAGTCAGCAAAACACTCACTTCCTGGTCTTAATGCCTTTTCTCAATTCCCAGGGACAAAGGGTGACACTGCTTATGACCCTGGTTCTAAAAGACAGATCCTTGCAGGACCTGGAAACTACTCTGTTATCCCTCTGTAGCCACTATTCTCTCTTGAAGTCTCTGACTCTATGGACAGTGGAAGGAGAACTGGATGCCCCAGAATCCAGTCTGAGCACTACATTATACAGGCCTCTCTATGTGTGGACATGGGAGTTTGAGGGGTGACAGGAAATAATATGGACTGTGGGTAAAAAGGTTGGTACTAGTATGCAACCCACATCCTCACAGAGCCTGTTATCAGGACACACCATGGATCACTCTCTGTTGAAAATAAGCTAGAATAACTCACTCCAGGTCCCTGTATCATCTAAATTTTGCCTTCAGTCTCAGAATGAGGCTCTGAGAATGGCTGTCCAATGTGGGACTGGCCTCCCCTCTGTGGGATTCACTTGTACCAGTGGCTACAGAGAAGTTGTACGGGCTCTCAGGAAGAAGGATGAGGCTGCACATTGGATCTAAGATTGTCAGAGTCATGTTAGGTAATCTATAAGCCTCACCCTCTCCTGCCTTCTTGAGACAAGACCTAAGCTGAGTCAAGAGCCCAGGTGAGTAGGGTCATGTCTTTCTCATGGGAGTACTGTATCATACAGTAGTGTGATGGTTAGGTATTTATCAGCTTGACATAATCTAGCGTCATCTGGGAAGAGGGAACCTCCACTGGGAAAAAAGTGTTGATGTAATTGTCCTGTGAATCAGCCTGTTTTCTTGATTGACTGATGTAGGAGGGCCTATCCAACTGTGGGTGGTGCCATCCCTGGTCAGGTGGCCCTGGGTGCTCCTAGAAAACAGTCTGAGCAAGCCATAGGGAGCAAGCCAGTAGGAAGCATCCCTCCATGTTCTCTGTTTCAGTTCCTGCCTCCAGGTTCCACCTTGGCTTTCCCTAGTGATGAACTGTGTTCAGTACATGTAAATACACATATATTCTTTCTTGCCCAGTATTGATTTTGGCCTCTGTCTTTATCAAGGAATAGAAAGCAAGCCACAGGGGATGCAGTGGTGTATGAGGTGGCCTTTCCTCACTGTGTCAAAGACTCAAATTGATTAAAGAGAAAGAATCTGCCTGACTCATGACATCACAGCTTCTGTTCCACACTGTCCTAGACTCTCATGAGGCTGTGCTGAAATGGGTATGAGCTGGTCCTTTGCCAGCCCCTCCTCTCACCCCAGGGTTCTTTTTCTAAAGGGAGTTCTGCTCTGTCCCTACTGCTAGTCCCCTGAGTCCTGTGCTCTCCACACCAGCTAAGGTCTAATTTCTGCTTGAAACCTAGAAAATTCTACCACCCTCCACTTGAAGAAATCAGCTCAGGAACTTTGGAATATTACACCAGACCCCTCCCCTCCTAAAAGAGAAAGGTCACAGAGCTAGTGGGTAGGCACTTCTTCCTTCCAGAAGAGAAAGGCTAATTACATTCCTCAGACCACAGGTGGGTGCCCAGAGCATGTAAACACAGTCTACAGGACAGACCAACCATTGGTCACCTACAGACAAGGGGAGTCCTGACCACTTCATTCCTTAAGGACTAATCAGTTTAAAAGTCACACTGTTCTGCCAATCACATTGTGCCTAGTGGCTGTTGCTCTAAAAACTGTATTAAGGCTCTCCAAATGGGCCACCAGGGGTTGTGACCTCTCCTTTGTGTGTGGGACGGCCCCAACAAGTTGGATTAATAAATCCCTCTTGCATTAATCCCAGACTCCTTGTGTTCACTCTGGGGGGGGGGGGGTGGTCTCCAGTAAGTTAAGGCTCTCCAGGGTCTTACACACTCATGTCTAAACTGCATTTTCCAGAAATCCCTACTGCAAGGACATGGGGGCCACCTCTTTGGGCCACCTAGTGTGCGCATTTGTCAGCTCAGATGCTAACAAAATCCCATGGACTTGAGACATACTGGACAACTAGCTTTCATTGTTCTGGAAATTGAACATGGCACATTTAAAATGGCACCTGGAGAGCCCTTCTCTTTAGTTATAGTCATCTACTCATGGGGAGGCACCACTCCTCCTGTGCCTCATTACAGGGGAAGCACACTGACCTGCCTCACATTGGCACTTCAAACAGCACTGGAATATCCAGGTGAGCTAAGGACACGTGTGTTGTCAGGTGACTGTTGAACCATCTCACATACATTCCTGTGCTTGCTTACGGAAGACTGAGTCAGTGTTCAACCCATTATCATTATGGCAGGAAGCATGGCAGCATCCAGTCAAACAGTGCTGGAGAAGGAGCTGAGAGTTCCGTATATGGACAGGAAGACAGCCAGAAGGAGACTGTCTTCCACAGGCAGCCAGGAGGAGCCTCTCGTCCATACTGGATGAAGCTTGAGCACTAGGAAACCTCAAAACCTGCCTACAGAGTGACAAATTTTTTTCCTACAAAGCCACACCTATTCCAACAAGGCCACACTGCTTAATAATGCTACTTCCTATGGACCAAGCATATCCGATCCACCATATATTATACACACACACACACACACACACACACACACACACACACACATCTTCCATTGTTTTGATTTGAATCTGTACTGTCCTAAAACATCTATCTCTAAGGTCTTGACCTCTGCCCTGAGGTGCTATTTACTACGATCACAATATTTAGTAGATAGGACTCTTGGAAGAAGGTCTAGTCACTAGATCCTGTAAAATACTTTTGGATACTGAATCTCAATCTTTCCCCTTCCCCCCTCTCTCTTTCTACCCCACTTGCCCACTTCCTACTATGGTGCTATGAGCAATGGGCACTCTGGAGAAAGTATGTGAGGATGAGCTTCTACAATCTAACTCCAGTGAGTCAAGGGGTACCTGGACTTTGAAGAGGGCAGATGTGGCAAGCTGACCAGCAGACTTCATGTAGCCATTTCCTCTTTCTGCAGTCATATCAAATCATTAGGGATGGCACAAGACCCATCTACCCAAAAGTCATTCACTGAATATCTTCACACCAGTTGTTTGCCTGGAGCCATGACTTTCTGCACATGGTCCTGTCTCAACACTTGTATACATCCTGACAAATGCCTACCTCTGCATCTGCTCACCCAGTATCTTTGCCCAAATCCATTTCCTCTTTCTGTGCTTCAACCTGATCCTGTAAGTTCGTGTAGGCTGCCTCTTATGCAATACAAGACAGCCCATGTCTGCAATTGGATCCTACTTCTCGATCAAGACCACAGCAGTTCTGCCACAGAAGCGACCCCCACATTGTCCAATTGTTACTCCTGAGTGAAGCTGGGCTGTCCTGGCCTGTCTCTAGTGGCTGACAAGACATCCTGATTTTTCTCAGGATAGTCAGGTTGTGAGATGGATGGACAGGGAAGCAATCAAGGAAGTCTCAGCAAAGTTTGCACCCCACAGGGGTTTTTCTTCTCATCTGGACTGGTGCACAGATGCTCCATCATGTGGGATGTTCTGGCCAGGCACTCTGTGAAGTCTTATCTATGGCCTGGGCCAGGGCTTCAGTTCAAAAGATTTGGGTATCAGCATTCAACTCTATCTGAATCTGTCCATGAGATAGAAGAGTTGCCCAGGACTGAGGAGATGATTGAGTCACTAAAGCACTTGCTGTCTGTACTGGCTGGTTTTGTGTGTCAACTACATACAATCAAGAGTCATCAGAGAGGAAGAAGCCTCAGTTGAGGAAATGCCTCCACGAGATCCAGCTGTAAGGCGCGTTCTCAATTAGCGACTAATAGGGAAGTGCCCAGCCTATGGTATGTAGTGGCATCCATGGGATAGTAGTCTTAGGTTCTATAAGAAAGCAGGCTGAGCAAGGCATGAGGAGCAAGCCAGTAAGCAGCATTCCTGCATGGTGTCTGCATCAGCTCCTGCCTCCAGGTTCCAGCCCCCTTTGAGTTCCTGTCCTGACTTCCTCCAATAGTGGACCAGGATCTGGAAGTGTGAGCCAAATTAACTCTTTTGTCCCTCAATTTGTTTTTTGTCATGGTGTTTTCAGTAAAACCCTAAGACAGTATCTAAGCATGAACACCTGACTTCAACCCCCAGAACCCATCTTTAAAAAATTAAAACTGGGAATGCTTTTACAACCTGTACTGGAGTGGTGTGTGTGCATGTGTGTGTGTGTGTGTGTGTGTGTGTGTGTGTGTGTGTGTGTGTATGCATGCACATGTGCAGCTTATCAGGCATACAGGGGCACACCATCTCACAGGTCCACGAATACCTGCCGCCTTCAGGTGAGCAGTTCAGAGTCTGGATCTGCTGGGAAGCCTTCTTTTCATCCTGCTTTCTTCTTCTGCCTGGGGGTGGGGGCAACCTCTGTCTGCTCCAGAAGGACAATTTGAAGCAACACTGGCAGAACAAAACCCCAGCCTAATACCTTTCCACAGAGCTTTCTGTAGCTGCAGCATCTGGGAGTCCAGAAGCAGATCCCCAGCCAGCCAGCCAGAGCAGGGTTATTTTTATACTATACCACAGCTCAGGATCTGTGCAGAGTGGGCCCAGAGCCAAGCAGCTGCACTGCTTTCTCCAGCTACCACCTAGCTCCCTGCTCAAGCAGCCTGCCGGCATCCTTCCTTGGAATGTACGATTCCAGCGCCAGTGTGCATCCTCCCGGAATTCTTTTCAAGCTTGTGCTGCAGTCTGTATTTCCCAGAGCTATTACGATAGCACCCAAAGCAGGCCCATGCCAAATGGCAGAAAGAAACTACAACAGATAGCCATTATTATGCTGCAGGATGGGCAGGATGGCACCACATCTGGATGCCTGGCAGTGTTTCTTACAGTTTGAGGGAATTTTCACTTCTCGCTCAGCTACTTGGCACAAGTTAAATGCTAACACTCAAGATGAAATGCACAGGAGAAGCACAAAAATATAGCCTTACATCATGATGCAAAAACACCCAAGGTGGGTGCGCGGCAGCCAATGAGAAGCTCTCCTAGGGATGACAGGCGCATGCTAACAAGTGCTCGTTTGTCATCCTCATCACCATAATTACCATCTTCATCAACGCCATCATCATCATCATCACCACCACCATCATCACCATCACCATCATCATCCACATTGTCCTCACTGTAGGGATGATCATATCTTAGTATTCTCTCTTTAACCACTGACAAATCAGTAGCTAAAAATCAGTTCTGTGATTGCTGTGTTTTGCCCATCGGTCTTCACTGCAAACTTGTGCCACAAGTTCTGGATACTTCTCTTTTAAGTGAAGAGCTATAAACTATAAGATTATAAATTTTAAGGGAGAACCTAGATATCTGTAATGCCCCGGCTGTCTCCGTCATACCGCCTCACCTTTTAGTGAACTAAACTCTCTTCAAGCAGACAAGAGGACAGTGACAAGAGCTCTTGGCAACTGGCTCAATTCCCTCCTAGTAGTGCAGAAAATAGCTTCTGCCTAGGATTATTCATCCAACCCGCTTAGTGTCTTTTTTCCTGATGATCTCTCACAGATGTCCCTTCGAGGCTGGATCTTTGCCGGGGAACTTGTAGAGACCACTGAGACTGATGGCTACTAGGACTACCCCAGGGCCTTGAGATGCTTATGAGTATGCGTGTTTTGCATGGGCATGTGTCGTTCTGACCCTAGTAAATGTCTTTGCACATGGACTTTGTTTTTGCAATAGGAACTCTGAGGCAGGAAGACCCATGTCCAGTCCCTGTTCTTTCGTCGATTAGCCTTAGACTAATGTCAGCTACTTTATGTCCTGGGAAGCATCTGGATTCCTGGTGCCTTCATGTCCTCTTCCCAACATCTCCTCCTGAAAGCCAATGTAACTCACCCAGAGTGTTTCTCACCAGGTCCCTCCTCTCTTTCCAAGTTCCCTGCTGGACCCCCTTCTCGAACCCTGAGCCACACTAGCAGCAGTCCAGCTCTGGACTCAACTGTTCTGAGAAAACAAACACAAGGTCTCAGACCAGCCTTTGACCTTTGCACTCTTCTCCCAAGCTCTGTTTCCATGACCCACTGAGTTCTGTTGGCTTCCGGTCACCGTGTATCCAGGCACTCCCATCTCAATCTTCACTCACAGCAGTGGCTGGTGCCTCTATAAAACTTGGGCCATGGCAGTGACCTTTGGACTGCCACCTGTTTTACATCCTTTATCTTTGTCATCTGTCCTTTACCTGAAATATGACAATGGCTTCTCAGTGAAGACCATCCCACTCCCCAAACAGTGTCTGTGACACCAAAAGCTTTTCCTGATACAGTGGGTCCATCCTTCTTTGGAGCCGTGTACTCTTCTTTCTTAAGCAAGCTCAAAATACATAGCACCAGCAATCAGTCATTCTTTCCTGACTGGGGCTTTGCGATGGGCTGGCTGGCCATTATCTAGATGCCTCCTGTTTTAGTCAGGGTTTCAATTCCTGCACAAACATCATGACCAAGAAGCAAATTGGGGAGGAAAGGGTTTATTCAGCTTACACTTCCACGTTGCTGTTCATCACCAAAGGAAGTCAGGACTGGAACTCAAGCAGGTCAGGAAGCAGGAGCTGATGTAGAGACCATGGAGGAATGTTACTTACTGGCTTGCTTCCCCTGGCTTGCTCAGCTTGCCTTCTTATAGAACCCAAGACTACCAGCTCAGGGATGGTACCACCCACAAGGGGTCCTCCCCCTCTTGATCTCTAATTGAGAAAATGCCTTACTGCTGGATCTCATGGATGCATTTTCTCATCTGAAGCTCCTTTCTCTGTGATAACTCCAGCTTGTGTCAAGTTGACACACAAACCAGCCAGCACACCTCCTCAGTCCCCCAGGTCTCAACTGAAAACTGTCATCCTGTCCCACTGAGCAAAGGCTTTTTTTTCCTTTTGTCCTCTTGTTCACTTGCTGGCCTCCTCCCCGCCTCCCTATGGAAATGAAAACTTCCAGATCCTTGTTCTCAGGGACTATAGCTACTGTCCTGCATCAGTGTCTCACCTTTGTCAGGCCACAATGCAAACTAGAACACGAGATGGCTGCTCCAGTTCTGCTGCTCTCAGGTAAGGGGTGCATGTGTCACCACAGGTACAAGGTGAAGTGTCCAGTCAGCAGAAGTGAAACACCAGAGCCAGCCGTACAATGAAATCCAGATCAGCCCCATGGAAAACCCATGAATGGCGGCCTTGTTGTCACGTTTAACCTTTGTGACAGCATCTGGGTGGCTTTTATTTTTAGCAGTGGATAAGTAGGACAGGAAGGCTGAAGGACAGTTTAAGAAGCCTGAGGTCTCCTCATACTGGCACCCCTCTCACAGGATGGACACCTTGCCCTTAGCAACCTGTGCTGTGTGTACTCAACAGAGTCAGCAGCCAGCCATCCCAAGCCTCCCACCTTCCAAGAGCTCCCTACCTAACAGCATGAGAACCCCACCCACTATGGCTGTCCTGGGGTATCACTGTTGCTTTGCAGCCTCTCAGCCCAGGGAAGAGGCTGTCCTGTCAGGCACACTTGCCTGTCCTCACCTCCCTGTTGGAGCTACCAGGTTCTGCTTGAGGAACTCCCAGCATCCTCTTTGCAGCGCTGTCTTGGATCTACCAGATCCCGGGGGTCATGATGCCCATGTGGGAGCCCACTACCAAAGCTGCCTCAAGTTTGGGCTGGACAGTTTGCAAGCAGATTGCTCTTCCGTGTGGCTGGCTCCTGTGGAAAGACAAGAGACAAGCATTCCTGAGGGGCCCTGCAGGGTGGGTGACAGAAGGGGGCTGTCAGTCCTACGGTAATTTGCTCCCACTGATGCAGTCTGAGTGCAGAGAAGGCCTGTCATGGAGGAGGAAGCTGGGGGACTATGGAGGAGCCTGCCATTCAGGCAGGATCATAGCTGATGGGTCTCCCTACAAGCTTCTTGACAACTCTTCTGGGGACTTTCATCTAGTAGTGTCAGCTACAAGAGCTGATTTATCAACAATGAATTTTAGGGATTGGAAGAATAAACAGTTGAGTATATACGGATCCTGGGAATTATATGAAGACCATTGCATGCTTGTCAAATACCAGAAAGCATTTCAGTTCCGAGTGTGAGCCCCAGGTGTGAGCACTCTGGCTGAAATCAAGCTGAGCAGCTCCAGACAAAAATGGTGGTAGTGATGGTGGTGGTGGTAGTGATGGTGGTGGTGGTGATGGGGGTGGTGGTGATGGTGGTGGTGATAGTGATGGTGGTGGTGGTGATGGGGGTGGTGGTGATGATGGTGGTGGTGGTGATGATGATGGTTGTGGTGATGAACTTCAGGCCTTGTTCTCACATTGTAAACCCTCCTTCTAGGGAGGCCACAGCAATGGCCCTGATGATTCTTATAAACTGCTTGGAGGAGTACACAAATGATTTCAACAAACATTAGCTATGAGTTTACTCCTTTCTCCTTAAGGATGCTGCATTCCAGAGAGATTGGCATAGCACTTGGCCCTGTAGTGAACAAGGGACAGAGCAGGATCTGAACTCATCTCCCAGTGAGTCTTCTCCTTCTTCCTCCCATGACTGATGGCAGCCTCAGCAACAGTGCCACCCAAGCATGTGTGGATAAAGTCTATCGCTATGTAAATGTGAGCAAACTAAGAAGGGAAGAGCAGAAAAAAAGATGGCCAGAACTCTAGCTCCAAACAGGTGGCTCCTGCCTCAGATGGCAACAGATACCCAACCGTTTGAGGACAGGGGTAGTAGGTTGACACAGGACAGCAATCCCACAAACTCTGAGGTTCACGCTGGCCCCGGAACTGACAGCTTATGAGATGTAGGCTTTAGGCCTGGTCTTTTAAGACACCTAGTCTGTGCTGAGAGTTCCTGGCTCCTCCTGCCCCACATGCCATCTCCTCTGGTACAAACAACCTGACCAGAAATCGTTCCTGCCCTCCGAGGAGCTGCCTCCTTTCTAATGTAGCTGGGCAGGACAGGAAAAAGTCTCATGTCAAGAGGCCACTGTAAAGTACCACCTGACCACACCCTCCAGTCCACAGCCCACATCTTCTGACCCAGTCAAGCTCAATGCTAAACATCCTGAGTTCCAGCTGCTCCTTGCTCCATGGGCCACACAGGGACAGATGTGTATCACATCTCACCCTCCATTCCCAATGCCAGGACAGGTACACATGTCACTCTGGTGGAAACTGGTACCTCACTAGGATTTCTATAAGCCCCTTCCCTGATGCAGGCCCTACCTGTGAGCAGCAGATGCATGTCAACGATGCATGTGCCTGTTCCCAGGCTTGCCACTATTACCCAAGGCCTTAGAGTCTAGGTCTAGTGGTCTCTGAGCGATAGAAGGAAGCAAGCTTTTATCTTTTACTTTATAATTTTTTTCTGCCTAAATAAGCAGAGGGATGACTGATAGGTAACTATAGATCATAGATGAAGAAATGATGATGTGATAGACCTGTAGCTACAGATTACAGATGGCTTAGAAGGATGGTAGATAGGTACATAGATAAACTGATATGATAGCTCAATGGGTAGATGAATGAATGATGGATAAACAAACAAATTATGGATGGATGAATAGATTATAAATGGGTTGATAGATAACTGGTGGATGAATGGATTGATGGTAATGATGATAGATAGATAGACAGACAGATAGATAGACAGACAGATGTAAATATGTAAAGTGATAGGTGATAAATGGAATGAACAAAAATTGATAAAGCTGGATGGATACATAAATAATAGATGATCAGATGATGAATGGATGGACAGATAGATGGTGATAGAAATACAAATGAATAGATGATAAATAGGTAGATGATAGATAGATTGACAGATAGACAGATTGACAGAAAGACAGATACTGATGAATCCATCTACAAACCACTGGACCAGACAACCTGATCACATGAACTTGTTCTTCCCTGAACCACTTGACCTTACTAAGCAAGAGTTCACACACAAACCCCTCCCTACTGCCAACACTCTGCCTCCCCACCACCACCATCCCTTCCAGTGTCTTCTGATCCTTCCCCGAACTCTCCATGATTAACATTGGACTTCAGGGAATGTTCACTTTGATACCCAATACCTTTTAGAAAGATGTGAGAGCAAATATCACCATGGGAAAACAAAACATACAGTTTGGTGAGACAAGAAGGTTGCAATGCCCCATGCAACTACAGCTATGGGAAACTTGCAGAAGTAGAGCAAGCCTGCCTGTGTGTGAAGGTGGTTGTTATCTACGGCCATACGTCAAATAGCACTACTGTCTCTACTGTATGGGTAAGGACTCGGAGATGCCAGGATGCTGCCTGAGATCACACAACAAGCCAGAGGAATGGCAGGATTTGATCTTGGTACCTACACCACCTGTAATGCTCATGCCCCAGAGGGCATGGCCTCGTGCACAGGGACTGCCAGGCTCTCCACCAGCCCTGAGTCTCTCCCTGCAGGAGCCATTGGCCTGCTGAACTTGAATTGCCTCTGAGCAGAGGGCCATGGGTCTCCTTCCCATGTGCACATGAACAGATTTCTTTTTATGGACAAGTGCAAGACATGAGGAATACCAGAATGGTCGGAAGCAACCTGGAGAAAGGCAGGTCTTGGGTGGGAAAAGCAGTTTCCTTCCTTCCTTCCCTCCCTCCCTCACTCCCTTCTTTTTTCTTCCTTCTTCTTCTCCTTCTCCTTCTCCTTCTCCTTCTCCTTCTCCTTCTCCTTCTTTTATGCCCTTGCCTTTTCTTAAGTAAACATTTAGTAGATGTCACATCCTAATTTCTACTGGAAATATTTATCTACAAATATTAGCAGGCATTTCCAAAAGAGTGTCTTAATCACAGTCACAGGATATACAAATGTCTAATAAAAACTTTAAATCTCACCTACTGCCTAAAATTTAAATGTTCTTCTTTGTACTTCATGTGGCTGGCATCCTCCATGCTCCCTTGTTTTGAGACTTAGATGTTGTCTATAGCTGATTTTGCCAATTTATCCTGAAACATACAATCAGGGAATGTAAATGGGAAAATGTGCAATTTTTTTTTTTGAGATTATTTTCAATCTGAAACTGTGTAGGCACACTGAGCCTTGCCATCTACATGAGTTACTTTTCTTTGTGATCTTAAGTTGACTGAAGCAACTTAAGCAAGCAAGGAAGGAAAGGTTTATTTTGGCCGACAGTTTGAGGGTGCCATCCACCATGAGGGAAAGGCATGCTGGCAGGGTCGGGAGGCAGCTGATGACATTGTATCCACAGTCAGTAAGAGGACAAAGATGCTGTGCTGGTGCCCAGCTTGCGATATCAGCCAGAGTTCTGTCTAAGAATGAAATTGATCTTCTCTTACTTAGGTGTATCTTTTTGTCTTTAAAGAAGGATTACAGTTCACCTCACAAGCCCTTTGACTTTAATCTTATTCTTAGGAGCCATGTGCCTGCTGTGCATGTGGTATGATGTGTGGTATGGTTTGGGGTTCTGTTTGTGTATAATGGGAGTGTATGTACACTGAGATTGGGAGTGGGTTGTGCTTACAGTGTCATAC
>JADRCH010000028.1:3690205-3700320 GCA_019843965.1 Rhynchomys soricoides | reverse complement strand
CCTGTGTGAGTGTGGACAATGTGGATAGCTTCCCATGCCACCTAACATTCCCCACCTCCTACTCAGCAACTCTAGAAGTGCTGGCCCAGGTCTTGCTTCCAAGAGATCAAACCTATAGCTGTGGGGGGAACCCCTGGACAGGGCAGGCCACACAGGCTGGACCATCACCCTGTGGTGCTGGTCCATTGCTCTGATGGAAGCCGCTGCCCAGTGAAGTTCATATGGTTTGGATCTAGTCTTTTACTTACAGATTAGGAAGACCTGAGACCCCACCTGGACCAGGAGAATGACCATGGACATGGGTCCACAGCCTGTGAAAAGTCAGAGCATTAACCTTGGACTAGACCAGCACTGCTGTACCTCTTTAGGTCTATCCTTGGCCTTAAAGTCCAGAGCCAGTAAGCATCCATTGTGCTGGTGTGGTGCATTCCAGTAGACTTGTCAGCAGATGGTTTCACACAGCCACACAGGTGGTGGCTCAGGTCACATCAACATGTTCTTTAACTGGACTTCATTACATGATAGCAATAGCTCCATGTGCAGTTTGGGAAAGAGTTCGGTGCCAGCATGGGTTCCCTTCTCAGAGTGCACTCAGCAAGGGGACATCTCTCAGTAGCACACATAGGAGGATTGTAAGGTTTTTAAAAGCTCAGCTCGGTCTAACAGCTCGGGGACAGGCAGTAACATGTTCACAACTCAGAGCATTTCATCAGACAGACTCTCACCCTCCTCATTTGCACTGTGTGGTTTGATTCCTGTGCCCTCCTTAACCACTGACAATCAGGAATCTCAGCTTTTATAACTCTGTTCCATGATATACTAGAAACACGGATTCCCAGCAAGCATGACCCTTGGAGGTCAGCTGCTTCAGTCACTCAGTCCCCTGGATCCCTGCTGCTGGAAATCAGATGATAATGAATTCAGGAGACAAGGAAATTGAAGCTGTTTCTAATCTATCCTTCTGCAGAAAGGGACCCAGCTTAGAGAAGAGGCAAAACCATCTGGTCTCCTGATCATATATGTAAGGACTTGTCCCCTTCATGGGCAATGTCCATCTCGTTCAATTAGGATACTAAGCCTTATCTATGTGTGTATCATACTGACAATGGACCATCACAATCTATTTCTTACAACTTAGGCCAGTGGTTCTCAACCTTCCTAATGCTGCGACCCTTTAATACAGATCCTCATGTTGTGGTGACCTCAACTATAAAATTATTTGGTTGCTACTTCAAAACTGTAATTTGGCCACTGTTACAAATCATAATTTAAATACCTTTTTGAAAGTGTCATTTGACTCCTAAAGGGGTCACAACCCACAGGTTGAGAGCCATTGACTTAGACAAGCAGGCTGTAATAGTCCTATATGCCAATCGCTGATTTCTTTTTATTGTTGAGTAGCAGTCCATGGAGAGGGGGTTGTTGAGTGCTCCATGAGTGCAGATATACCACAGTGACTTAGGTACCACGTGTCAAAGAGGCTATGGGAGACAATTCCAATTGGAGTCTATTCCACAACATGTTCACACACAGGTTTTCTGAGTGTATCCTAATGCTGGACTATGTGTCATCTCCCAAGCAGGGACTTAAGGAAACTGACAAGCTACTCTCAACAGTGGCTGTGTCATCAGTGGTCCTTAGCAGTAATGTCCTGGTAACCCCATTTGCCATCATCCTCCCCAGGACTTGTGGACACCACATTGGTCATTCTGGCAGGTGAGGAAAGGTGACTTGTTAGGCTTTGGTTAACATTTCCCTAATAGCCAGTGCTAGCCAGGCTCTTCTTATGTCTGTTTGGTAGAATGCCTTCCCCTTTGTTGGCCAAGATTTAAAAATCTTGAGATTTTAATAAATAGATCCTATACATCAGCTGCTTGTCAGGGACATGGCTTTTAGACTTTCCCCACTTGCACACAACTGAAGTTTTTATCTTATTTTACTTTTTTGTAAGTACTAGAATGGCAAGCTCTCTTCTACTGAGCTATGTCCCCATCCCTGACAGTGTTTAGAGTTCACTGTGTTGACTTTGTCCTTTACAAACTGTGCTTTCTGCCTGTGAACACTCTGTTCAGCCCTTGGCCCTCCAGATCCCTCTGTTTTTCTGGGACTTTTATGCTCAACTGCTTGTGAATTTTTATGTAAAACGTAGGGTTTAGATGGAAGCATTTTGTTTGGCTGTGGTTTTTATTTTACCTGTATGCATTCAATTTTTCTGCAACAAACTGTTGCCAGAAGCATATTCCTTCCACTAAATTGCTTTTGTTGTTTTATTTATCAAAAATGAGTCTAACATGTTGTTGTGGCCTGTTCATGAATTCCCCACTTTGTTCCATTGATCTCTCTAGTATCTGCCAAGAGCACACAATCTTGAGTGAGATCTACACAAAAGTTCTTATTATCAAGTTGCACATTGAAAGACACTAATCATGGGGTAAGGGAAGCCCATGGATGGATAAATATCTTCAAATCTTACATGTGGTCAAATGTCAATAAACCTACAATATGTAAAGAACTCATGCAATTAAGAAATAAACAAACAATGAAAATAAGAGCTAAGACATGAACTGACGTTTTCCCAAAGAAGAGAGGGAAGGAAAATGAGCAGTAACATATATATATGAGCATCAGTAAGATAAACCAGAGAAGTGCATATCAAACTTGCAATGAGCAGTTCCCTTGTTCCTGTCAGGGTGCTGATGTGCTCTCTCTCTCTCTCTCTCTCTCTCTCTCTCTCTCTCTCTCTCTCACACACACACACACACACACACACACAGACACACACGTGTCAGAGAAGGTAAAGATATCAGTGCCGTGGGCATTGTTGGTGGGGATGCAGAACAACAAAGCTGTTGTGTATTATTTATAATAATAAAGCACCATGATGACTCTTCAGTAAACAAAGTTGTGTTTCTACATGCAGAGAATCCACACTTGGCTGTAGATTCTAGAGACCTGAAAGAGGTCTCAAAATGTCTGCACACCCTGGGTTCTGGCAGCACTGTTCACAACATCAAAGTGGGAACTGAAGAGTCTGCCATCCAGTCTGAACAAATGGGCTCCATCCAGAAAGGAGAGTATAGCTGATCCCTAAAACAGGAAGACTTTGTAATACTCTGTGCAATCTTGATGAACTTCTGTGGTCATGGTGAGCAAAAACAACTCAGAGATGGAAAGAAATCCTTTGCTCCCTTAGTATGATGCCTTTGAGTGGCAGAGTCCATGGGTCCAAAAAGCAGAGCAGAGATCACCAGGTGATGGTGAAAGATGCTGGGGTTGGTTAGTTGGTTGATAGGGACAGAGAATGTCATTTTGGAGGGAGAGAAAATCCTTCTGGACATGCATTGAACAACATAATAGACATACTCATCATTAAAAAATGGCTGAGGAGATGAACTGTGTTTGTATTTAGCACAGTTAAAATGTGCTTTAGAAGGCTGATGAGATGTCTCAATTGGTAAAGTGCTGAGAACCAGCCTCAGCTTGGGGAGGGGTTCTGAAAGAAGGACTGTCTGGGAGCAGTGAAACAAATGACTAGAAGTCAAATCATGAGTTCAAGCTGACAGCCTATGTTCAGCTTTTCAGGCTTCTCTCTGTCTCTGCATCCTGCTCGAGATAGCTTTTCAGATCTCACCCCACCCCTCTACTGTTTGTGTGTGTGTGTGTGTGTGTGTGTGTGTGTGTGTGTATGTGTGTGTGTGTTCTGCAGGAGACAGCTTTTTTATCCTAAAAACTCCTTGAAGAGCTCATCTCTTATAGATCAAAAGCTCATTTTTTTAAATTTACATATCTATTCAGTCATTATCCCAGGTTCCTTTTTAATTATCCCATGAATCAGCATCCCTGGACTCCAGCCCTAGAAAGAGTCAACCACAGACAATAAGATATCTGGGTGGAACCCTGCCCTAAAATTACCATTCCTACCACACTTGAGGCTGGACCAAAACTCCCTCTGCCCTGGGCTAACCTTGAACTCAGGAATCTGCCTGCCTTTGTACGCGTAAACAAAAAAACTTAGCTGGGTGAGAACTTATCCTGTGATCACCATTTTCTAAATCTCTTTATCTCCTTCCTTAGTATCTTTCTGACAAGCTGGCTCCTGGTGCAGCTGCCTCTGTTCCTTTAAATCTGTGAAGCTCCTTGTACAATTCATATTGCATCCTTATATTCTGCATAGTTGAGATATTATATATTTGAACTCATGTTTTCAGCATTCTTTCCCACAGCCTTAAAGGCTGTCCTAAATATCACAGTGTTTTATCATTTTGCTGAGACTCCCAGACTCGTGTTGTTTCTGATTGTCATGGAGTCATTAACCTTGGCAGAGAGGACATTCCTTGAAGGAGGAATGTAAAGTTAATACACACACACACACACACACACACACACACAAGCCGTATGCCCACAGGAACCATCAACACCTGTGGAGGCACATAACTTGCTGACTCTGTTCCAGGAATGGGAACTATGTCATTGAGTCTCTTACATGACTGAGCAGGACTTGGCAGTAAAGTTCTTGCCACAAAAGCACTAAGACCTTAGTTTGGATTTTCAGTACCCACATAAAACAAACAACCAGAAAAAGAGGGGGAGGAGGAGGAAAAGAAAGAAAGAAAGAAAGAAAGAAAGAACGAAAGAAAGAAAGAAAGAAAGAAAGAACAACAACAATAACAAACAAACAAACAAGCCAGCAAAGTGGACCCATGATCTCAGTACCAGGCATGTGGAAACAGGAGGATTCTGGAGGCCTGTTGCTCAGACAGTCTTGTTGAAATAGAGAGTGCCAGGTTCAGTAAGAGACTCTATTTCACAAAGTAGAATGCAGAGGAGGATATTAATGTTGACTCTGACCTCCACATGTGTGTGCACGCACATGCACATGCATGATTAATAATAATGATAAATGTGGTTGGCAGATTCCCCTACTGTGCACCTCATTTTCAGAATGCCCTGAGCTAGTTCTACAACTTCACCTTTCTACTCCAGAGTCAAGATGATGTCTTCTGTATGTAGGAGAAGTCACACAGACTTGGGTGGGCATCGCATTAAATCTGTGCACCCATCAAGGTGACATCACGGCTCTGCTTGGATTTTTGATTTCTGAGTCAGCCTTGCTTCTTTCTGTCTGCTGTGGGTCTGTCACTGCTCTGTTTTCAGATTCTTGGGGGGAAGATGAGATTGTTGACAGGAGACTCTGCCTCTTTAATAACACACACTGTATACATGCCCACGCACTGCTTGTGCTGCGCCCGGTAGATTACCCTCTCATTTCCAGTCTGTCTGGAATCGTTTTCACATCCCTCGAGGCATCTCCTCTGACCCATGGATTATTCACAAGTGTAGTGTTTGTTTCTCAGCGTCTGGAGATGCCCCCGCTGTTGTCTGTTCATCTGTTTCCGCTGTGTCAGGGAGCACCCGGCATGACTTTGATGCTTTTTAAATCCACTATAGTTTGTCTGGTGGTGAGGCTGTGTTCTTTCTGAGAATGTTCACACACACACACACACACACACACACACACACACTGGGAGGACCACATTCTGCTTGGGTGGAAGGGAGCCTTGGGTGGATGTCAATGTGCCGCTGGTTCTTCTGACTAGCTTTTCATTGTGTGTCAGCGAGAGGGATCAAAGCCTCCAGCTTGGGCTTCAAAACTATTTCTCATTTCATATTCAGATCTGGTTTTGCCTCCTGCGCCTTATAGCTCTGTTGTTGGGTGTGTAAGAATTTACAATTTTTAGATCCCATGACAGATGGGTTATATTATTATCCTGTAATGCCCACCTCCATGTCTGAGAATTTTCATTGGTCTGAGGTCTACTCTGCTCTGCTGTCCATGGTCTGCAGTGTGCCTGGCATGCTTTCTCCATCTTTCCATGATATCCAGCCGTGCAATCATATTTGAAGTTTCTTGCCATGTCTTTTTAGATTCATCTACTTATTTTATGCATTTGAGAATTTTTTTTTTTTTTGCCTGCATATGTCTGTGTACCACATACATGTCTGGTGCGCATGGAGGCCACAATAGGTACTCCAATCCCCCATAAATGGAGTTATGGATGATTGTGAGCTGCCATCTGGGTGCTTGGGAATGAACCCAGATCCTCTGGAAGAGCAGCCAGTGCTCTTAACCACTGAGCCATCTCTCTAACCCCTAAAGAAAGTTTCTCAAAGATAGAATCTAGTTGGGTTAGCTTCTTAATTTGCTCTGTAACTCTTATCATCTAAATTGGTGCATTACATCATTGAGATATTTGAGGGGTTAAGTAGCTGGTCTTCACCTTCCTTTCTCCCTCCCTCTGCTTTTCTCTCCTTTCCTTCTTCCCTCTCTTCCACCATCCCCCTCCATTTCTCTCTCCCCCCTCTTTCTCTCCTCTCTCTGACATGACTTTCCCCAACTTCCTGTGGCTTGAACCCTTTTGTTGCTCCTGTTCTGATTTACATTTTGCCCCATAAGATATTTCGATCATATTTTTTGTTGTTTCTTAACTCCTGACAGACCCCTCCACTCCCCACCCACCAAACCTCACATTATTTTTCTCTCTCTCAAAAAGAAAAAGACAAAAACAAAAAGAATGAAAATAAAACAAACAAAAATCCCAATAAGAAAAAGAAATACCAACACACACAAAAAACCGTGGAGTCCATTTTATGCTGGCCCACAGATTCTAGGCATGGGGCCTACCCGGAGTATAGTTGATACACCCAGTGATACTCCATTGAAGAAAACTGATTTTCCCTTTCCTAGAATCTATCAGTTACAAATAGTTTCTTGGTTAAGGCTGAGAACCTGTGTCCACTTCCCCTCTCAGTACTAGGGTTTTGTCCACTTTGCACTGTTCTTGTGCTATCACAGACTCTATGAGTTCAAATGCACATTGGTCACCTTGTGTCTGAAAGGTGCTATTTCCTTAAAGTCAACCATCGCCTCTGGCTTTACAGTCTCCCTACCTCCTCTTCTGCATAGCTCTCTGAGCCTTAGTGGCCAAGAATCTGAGACTAGCTAGTTTATGGGTATAAGAGAAAGTCTTCTGCTATTATTCTCCTCAAGGAACATAGCAAGAAATGACTCCTAATGGTGTACTGCTACACACATAGATCAAGCCACACCAGAGAAGATTCTTCTTGTAGTCTGCAAGAATTTAACACCAGACCACAGCTGGACAACATGCAAAGACTGCGCGATTTCAGAGCACGCAGTCCTAAATAAACTGCCTTCATCAAATTCCTATTCTGATTTATCTGTGTGGGTGGTGGCAGGGGGTGGAGATTGTCATGACTTTCTGCCTTTCTGCTTCACTGTCATGAGTGGGCACAGCCAGAGGCCAGCAGGCTTGTCCCTCTGTGATTCTTGGTGGGGCACAGATGCCTTGCCTCTCTCTAAGCTCTTCGTCTCCCTGGGTAGTTGTTCCCTTAAACATGTTCCCTGCATAGATGGAAAGTGACACCAAACAGCTCTGAATTTTGCGTTAACCATGACACGTGACTTGGAAGACTCAAGAAGAAAAGGAGCCAACTGTGTTTACCCGTGTTTTTGTTTGTGTTCCACTTTTTGCCTTCTGGATTTCTTTTTCAAATTAATTAATATTAAACGTTTTCATGCAGATACATATATGGCACGTTGAGTATATCCTCATGTCTCTGCATTCTCTCCTTCTTGTCTCACCCCACTTGTTCCCTTGGTCTCCTAGATCAGTTTATTTCTTTCAAGTTGTATGCACTGAAATGATTTTAGAAATCTGTATAAAACCCAGGAGCCGCAGTGAAAGAAAGCACACACTGTTGGCATCCTCCTCTGTGCCTCCTGCCTCACTGAGAACCTCCTTTGCCCCTTATTCAGGGCAGGTCTGTGGGTGGCAAGTCACCTGGCTCTCCCCAGTTTCCTCTGCGTCTGAGGGTGTTTCATGTGCACAGAATCTTCCGGCTGACAATGCTTTCCTCACAGCTGCTGCAACAGATCCTGTCATTTGCTCCCGGCCTCCCGCCTCTAGTGACAAATCCACTGTCATTCAAGAGATTTTTCCCTGCTACATACTTTCTCTCTGGCGTCTTTTAACTTTTTTCTTTTGTCTTTCACCTTGAGGAAGTTTCATTATGTTACAACCTGACTTGGATTTTTGTAACTTTCTCTCGCTTGAGTTTTGGGTTTGTTTTTGTTTTCGGTTTCTCGCCAAACTGAACGTTTTCCACCCATTATTTCCCCAAGTCTCTTTCAGCTGTTCCCTCTTTGGCTTCAGGGACAAAAGCACAGGGTTTAGACTTCCCGAAGCACAGATAAAGCCCTCAGCTCCTGAGGCTCTGTCATCTTTTGCTTGGGGTGTGTTTTCCAAGCACTGCTCAGACCTGCTCATTTGCTTGCTCTGTGCTCAGACTTTCTCCCTGACTTTTCCAGGCAGGCTCACCGGGGCAGCTGTCCCATACTTTCTGATTTCATCTCCAGTCTCAGTTCTGAGATGGCATTTTCTGGAATCTCATTGTGTGAAAATGGATTCACAACTGATTTCAAGCCTGTCAAGTGTAGTATCTTCTTGCCTCCAAGTTGGCCCTCTGGTGATTGATGTGTTTCTCCTCCCTCTTCCCAGTAGACAAGTGGTTTCCGTGGAATCATGGACATCTGTGTACTGTGCTATAAGATACCGAGTTCCCTGTTCAAGTTGTAGGTAAGTCTGCTGGTGACTGACTACATTAGCTTTTTCTATGACAACATTCTGGGGGAGGTCAAGGAGGATTCCTAATGGACTCCCCTTCCCCTTCCCCAGGGGATATTCCTTATGAAGGATGGTATTCTAATGTCTGATTAGTCCAGCAAAATAAATTAAAAGGGTTATGTCCTAAGGATCAGTAGGCTCCTGAGTTACGTGCATGGTTGGGAGGGATTCCTTTCTCCTGTCTGGGTCTATGAGTAGATGTGACCAGGGTAAGATAGAGAAAAATGCCTACTCTTCCCAAGGCTTCTGTCTGGATGCCCTCACATCTGCTGCTCTGCTGGAGATAGCTTTGGGCTACTTGCTTAAATCACCTGGCATTTCCCCATCTCGGCTCCCACAGCTCCAAGTTTAGAAATGACGAAGCAAAAGGAAACCCAGGGAACCAGAGGAACGCATAGTCATGTCATTGTTTGGGTCTCAAGCTCAGCACAATGGTTCCTGTCCCAGCCACAGAGCCAGGAAGGAATTAGCAAGGAACTGAGGCACCTACAGCACAGGGAATATCCATATTTGCAAGGGGTTAATCGTCAACACACATACAGAACTCAACTCAGGATGAGGAGCAAAGCCCTAAATAAAGAAGATGGGAGCGTAGCCACCAAATTCATGAAGAATCCTCAACTCAGTAGCCATGAGGCCAATGAGCTGCCACCTCTCACTTGGAGAATGGCTCCTGTCAAAAACAAAAGATGTTTTTACTCAATGTTGGAGAGAATGAAAATTAGTACAGTCACTACACAAAGCCCTATGGAGGATCCTCCAGAAATTAACAGTGAAACATTAGACAATCCTGCAATCCCACCACCAATATTCCAGAGAAAATGATAATGGCTCCTCAAAGGGACATCACAGCCTGTGTCTGCTGCAATGCCAGTCACAACAGCTACCACTTGGCATCAACCTGGTGTTCTGGCAAGGGAGATCTTGGCAGAGTGCGTGGTTCATATACAATGCCTGAAGAAATTTGTTTCACTCAGTGTGAGGAATAGGAAAAGACATTCCATCTTCTCAGAAACACAGAATCTTATCAACTTAAAGGTTCAGTTTTATAACACTCCATTTGGTGAATCTCCTTCCACCTCCTTTTATTGTCCCTTCTGTGATGAATTTTTTAATAATTTTGTCACCTGAAGATGACTTTTTTTTCCAGCTTTCCCGGTGTTGCATTAGTCTGTATTCTGTGAATGTAACAAAGCATGTGAGGGAAATATTTAATAAACAAGTAGATTAAAGGTTTTGCTTAGCTAACAATTTGGGAGATCCAGTGAAGGATGCTCACATCTGCTCTCTGGGAGGCCCTTGCAGTACATGACACTGTCATGAAGGAAGAAGAAGAAGAAGAAGAAGAAGAAGAAGAAGAAGAAGAAGGAGAAGGAGAAGGAGAAGGAGAAGGAGAAGGAGAAGGAGAAG
>JADRCH010000028.1:3650714-3678573 GCA_019843965.1 Rhynchomys soricoides | reverse complement strand
TGTGGGTGTGGACACAGATGTTAATAATGATGAGGATACAGATGTGGGTATGGGTTGGGGATGGGTGTGGCTTTAGTTTGATAAGGCCACAGGTATAGATATAGGCATAAATGAGGATGAGCCTATGGGGATCACTTACATGTATTCTAACCTCTCATCTCATGTTGGGAACAAGCCTGGTGCTGTGGAATGAAGCCCCATGAGCCTGTCCTGGGGCGCTGCGGCTCTGGGTGGGACAGGACATGTGGGAAGTGGCCGAGCATCTTCCCATACAGTCTGACAGGCAGGTTGGGGGGCTGTGGGAAGCCTCTGCGGGCTCTGCCCATGGGTGGGGTAGGGGGCCATTCCCGGGGAACATGTGGCAGCCGTCTCTGTGGGTTCTCTAGCCCCGGGCACCACAGACGCTGCAAGGTGCTACAGATGGGTTAGCCAGAGCAGAGCTGGGGTTCCCGCTGGGACCAGGTCTCAGATGCCAGGCTAGCTGCTTAGGCTTGGGTGCATGGGTACAGTCTAGGAGCGCTGGAGTTCCCTTGGCGAGAGGTTAGCTGTGGCTCATTAATCAAAGATCGGATCCCTTACTTCCCACGGAGGGTCCAGATGAAGAGATAGTCCATAATTCTAAGGCATTTATTTTCACCATGTGGAAAGTGGCATGGATGGAACTGTACCTCCTGCATCTCCCAGAGAGACAGGGCAGATTTAGTTACTGGGAAGGGGCGTGGCTAAACCTCTAGGTGTTTCACTAACATGGGGACAGCTTGGGGCTGTGTGGCCATGCATCTACCAGAGTGTGATATGTGACCGTGGCTGAAGCCAAAAAGCCTCCCATGAGTTTTGGCCTAACAGTTCCAGTCCCTTGCGAATTACTTTGCGGGGTCTCCCAGAGTTTGCCTGTGCTCAACCAGTGTGCCAGACTGCCTGCCAGATCACTGCCCCACAATCTCATCCCACACTGTTACTCCCACCCCAAGCTTTTCTCCCTTGACTGTGCTCTCTTCTCTTCCTCTCCAATTTTTCCAATAGTCTTCTGGAAGTTCAGCTTGTGCACTTGTGTCTAAGATGTCTTGAAAAGTGACCTTATCTCACAGGGGTCTTACAGATAGCCCACCTCTACATACCTGTCACTTAGCAAAAGAGGTGTTACCCAGTTCCATAGGTCTGTCTCTGTTCAAGCCTTGACTACCTTGAGGTTAGGTAGATCAAATGCCATGAGCCACTCTGACTTCCTGGGTCACACGGTGGCTTGTGATGGTTTCTTAAGACACTGTCTAGGCAACTGATCACTGTGGCCAGCAAGGAGGATCCAGGCACTGTGGGTTACAGAGAAGGAGGTAAGGACTGCTGGGAATCCTGAAATTGAAGTCCAATTTCAATACAACCATAGCCAGGTGCTCTATCCATCTTCCAGGAATGACTGGGAGACACTAGAAGAAAGGGCAAGAAAATGCTATAGCAAGGTCAGTGCCAGGACTTGGATAGGACAGCTCCTTCTGCAGAAGTGGTGACAGTTGATATGCTGAGTCCCTTTGTAGCCAGCTCAGCCATCCAGGGAGAGGGCCTTTCCAGTCCATAATGGCAAAGACCTTAATGGACCAGAGACCTTAAGATCCAAGGTCTCCCCAACTCAAGGAAATAAGAGGCATTAGGTCTATCCCAATGTGTGGCCTTACATTGCATCAAACAGTGCTTTGTGGAACATGCTGAGAGGCAGGAGTCTCGGACTGACCCTTTATTCTAGAGAGTGAAATAAAACAACTATGCAAACAAACATCCTATCTATTGAAAGACCAGGAGCTCCCAGCAGGATGCAGACACCATTCCTGGGGTCTAGGAGGCCTGCTGGACTAATGGAGGAGGTTCTTGGAGAAGACCTCCCTTGAAGGTTAGGGTACAGATGTCGGTTGAATCCAGACTAAGCCTAGTGATGGATGGGAAAGATCTGGCCATTCTTGATTTGGACACAGATGGGACCATGTAGCTGGAGGGTGAGTGTGTAGAAGGGCTAGGCTTGGCAAGAAAGAAAGGATAGCCTGAACTTTCCTGAACTTCACAGGGTGAACTCTGCCCATCTGGGAAGTCCTGGAGTCCTGGCTACCATGTATCCTGATGCAGATGCCTGCCTTCACTCTTCTTCCACAGGAAGTGTGCATGCACAATTCTGAGCACTTATGCCAGAGGGTCTGGCCTGGCCTTAACCTCCTTTCACTGAACATGCAGCAGTACTCTCTAGTGCTTTCTCCTAGAGTCCCTACCATGCCTGTACCACCCCCTGAGCACATGGCACCTACAGGCAAGCCTACAAAAACACACACACAAGTACCCATGTCTGCAGCAAGGACATAGAGGATCACAGGTGTTCACACTCAGTGCCATGCATTTACTTGTGTATACATTCACTCACCAATGCCCTAATATCACACACACATGCACACACACATTTACAAAGACTTATATTTACACATATCCATGCATTTATAGAGGCTCACACTTGTGCACACATACTCATACACACATTTACAAAGACTCATACTTATGTATACACACATGCATTTACAAAGGCTCACACTTATGTACACATATCTATGTGTTTATAGAGGCTCATACTTGTGCCTGCACATGTACGCACGCACACACACACACACACACACACACACACACACACCTACCAGCCTATGGAGCTGCCAGGTTGGCCCTGACATCCCCCAGGTCCACTCCTCCAAGGCTATCTCACTGGAGGTCATCTGCAGGCCCATCTCTGTTTCTATGAGAGCAAGCTCATCTCTATCAGCCGCATGTTTTTTCTCCAGTGTACAGATGGTGCCTCCCTCCTCACCTTGCAGGAGCCATGCTCAGCTCTTTGATTTGTGGGCTACATACCTGGCACCCAGGCTTGCATAAATGTCTGGGAATGAAGTTACTTCCAACATTTGGCAGCTCTTTTCTCTCTCTCTCTCTCTCTCTCTCTCTCTCTCTCTCTCTCTCTCTTTTCAGAACTCCATGTTTATACTCTGATAATTGTGGCTGCAAAATCAGCGAATCCTGTTGCCAAAAACCAAATGCACAACTCACGTCACTGTCTCAGACCAAAAAGAGCCCTGCTGACAAACCTCTGATTCTGAAAAATGATCTACAAAAGGGGGCTCCAAGATGAATCACCAGGTACAGATTGATGGAGGAATAAAAGCCATCTTTCTGTCTCAGCAGGGGGCACTCTGGATAGATTCCATCTTTACTAATAGAAAGGTGGCCAGTAGTATGAGACCCTGAATCTCAACAGCATATTAAGAAGCTAAGTTACTCATATGTCTCTCTGTGTATCCAGTCCTCTTGTTTATTTCTCTATGACCAATGGAGCCAATGTGGGTATAGCCTGGAAACACTTGAGACTAAATAACTCAAGTCATCTTCTCTCCCTAAACTGAAAACCTGCTTATCCCATCTCAGGGCTCAAGACTGGGAGGCAGGAGGTCACCCTGGTGAGAAGTGGAGCGGTTGGCAGCCTCAAGGCTTGGGTGCTAATCTGCAGAAGCCCAATATCTACTCCAGAAGGATGTTCTGCATGGAAATGGACAGATGTGGGGAAGACTCAGATGGATTACAGTGGCCCATGGACAGGCATAGCTGAGTCAGAAGAGAGGGAAAGAATCTGTGCTCAAGACAGCATGGGGATCTGAGTGGGGACCTGGATATGTGGGACTGACTGTGGTCTCTCCCAAATACTGTCCCCAGAGCTCAGCCTACTCACAGCCCAGTTGGGGACACAAAGTACCTTGAAGGCTTTCAGGGCTTGTGTGGATCACATCATCTGTCCTCTTTAGGATCAGCCACCCCAATTCCTCTGGTGACACCTGCCAGGTTTCTAAGTTCCATCATGATCCAGTGATGAGGTCACTGGAGCACCTGCCCACTTAGGGCCTGGAGAGCTTGGAGTACTCCATAGGGGAGCAGGTGACACCAGGTTCTTGAATTGTAAGTGTTATGCTGACTTTGTGGATGTGAAGAGGAGAGTAGTGGAACAGGCAAACATTGATAGCCACAGAGGACCCCAGGACAGAAGGATGGGATGCTTGCTGGGTAGACGACAGCAGGGTGTCACTAGGAGAGACATCTTACAGAGTCTAATGGGGTCTGCAGGACATGCTAGCGCAGCACCTGCTCCATTGAAGCTGCCTCAGGAGGAGTCATGAGGCATCCAAGTGCTGGCTCTCAGCTTCTGTACAGAGGGACAAGGTAGATGCCAGGAAGCTATAGGAGGTTTGGCAAGGGAGGGCATCTGGAAGAGCAGGAGCCAGCAGGGAGGATTCAGAACCACAGTGAGGGCTGCATGGAGGGCAGGGAAGCATACATCCCACACAATGCAGGGCTGGTCCTTGTCTGGAAAAGGCTCTGTTCCAGGAGTTGGGGCTCAGCCAGTACCTGTTTGATCTGTTTTTATTCCCTGTCCAGAGCAAGTCCAGAGACAAGCAGTGGACAGGTAAGTAATCCCTTCTCTGTAGCAGCAAGACTCTCTGCCTGGGCCTGCAATTATTTAGCGATCATTTACCTATCAATACATGATTGACATCAAGCTGCTCAGAAGCAAAGAGAAAGCAACTCAGAATGGCTTGTTTCATGTACAGAGCAGCCAGTAACCTGCTAGTGTAGCATGAATGTCCACATCCGGAAGCTTCCCAAGCCTCCTCACCCAGCAGGTGACTGGCAAGTGTCCCACCTGAGGCAGCAGCAGGTGCCCAGAAGGCTGTATTCTCAAGCCAGGTTCACAGCCTGCACCTTGCATCCGATTGGCTACCTGTTAAGGGCTGAGCTTGGGCATCAGTGAAGTGGTCTCTAAAGTGGGTGCCACTCAGAAGGCCTCTGAGAAGAGTAGGCACAAGTCACTCACAAGATGCTAACAGAGATCAGCCACCAATGTGCTCTTTGTTCCTTCATGTCAGATCTTGTCCCTTACTATCATTAAAACTACTATCTGAAGAGGGGTTTGAACTTCTGTGAATCCCAGAGTAACAAAGGTTAGGGAACTTGCCCACAACTGGAAAGGGGCCATCTGGGCTCAGGCAAAAGACTAGTGTGGCTTAGAGCTTCCACCTGACTAGGAATGAGTCCTGACAGGAATACCACAAGTCAGTGAGTTATTGTGAAGTCTTGGTGGAGGTCGGGTGGGCAAAGAGGTCATCCACAAGCCACCTGTCTACAGTCACTTGTGGGCCTGTGGCCATTTCTACATCAAAGGTAGATGTGGTGGACACTACCAGTGTGACTGGGAGGCTGTAGAATGAGGTATTCACACCAACCCATTTGAAGGACTGCTGTCCTCTCCATGCCATTTTTCTACTGACTCCCACTCTGAGCCAAGCTGGGCTCTCCCAAGGCACCCAGAAATTTCTCGGAGCCAGCTGCCCTTGCTTGTGACTGATGGCTGATGAGGCTACTGTCCCCGCTTTTCTGGGAGTCAGGATGCTGATGGAAAGGCCATTTCACTCTCTCCAACAAGCTAGTAAGAGTGTAAACCAGGGTCTAATTTATCAGCCACAGTCACCAGTGTTCTGCACAGCCCATGTTCTCCTCTGAAATATGGTTCCTGCCCAGCTCCGGGCCCACGTATGTACAATTTTATGATATTTCAGTTTTATGGAGGACATCTCACTGATGAATGTCTCTTAGTGAGCGATCATTCTGGAATCTATTTTGCCTTCAAAGAAGCTTCTCTTGGAATGGACTGGGAGTGTGGTGGGCCCTGCGTGACATATAAATCCAGTGCCTGGAGCTCCTAGCAGGAGCGGGAAGAAGATAGGCTAGCAACAGGCAGGGATGAAGTCTGTGAGCCTGCGGCCGGTTTGCCCTTTCATTTTCCAAGGTGGTTGGTTCTAGTCACAGGGTGGATTCTGGTCTCACAGGGTAGACACATTTCCTTAAATCCACCCCCTGCCACTGATCTGGGCCAGGACCATTTACTGCCTTGGAGTTTCAGTGTCTGTGGGGACATCAATGTCATCTTTGTTTTACTGGTGGTTGGGTTTCCAGGTTCTTGGTATCTGATTTGAGAAACTGAAGTAAGTACACACCTTATAATAAATAACCCAGGTAACTTATTCAAAGCAATAGTGCAGGTCAAATATGCTGTCAAGAGTGATGGCAGGCCATGAGTGAAAATATGCATGGGCTCCAGGTTGTTGCCTAGAGGCTTCTTTTATGGGGACTAAAGGAAGGAGGAGATGCTATTGGGATAGTGGTTCACAGTGGAGTACGTGTGCATCTCAGTGCAAGTGGGGTCCTAGGTTACCAACAGGTTGCTAAGCACATTGTTAGGAGAGGGGTGTATGTGCATAGTGCATGCATGTAAGGATGTCACGCTGCCAAGTGCATTATTAGAAGAGGGGTGTGCCCAGACCAAGTGGAGTCCTAGTTTACTAAACTATTCCCTATGCTTGCCTGACTCACTTGGAAATCTGCTTCTCGTATTCAGACATTGTTCTATCCTAGGCATTTAGGTGATGGTGCTAGTGTCCCTGGGGGTCCCAAGGGATAAGGTAAATCTTTCTACAAAGCACTTCTCTGATGTGATTCAGAATTTCTAGTCTTCAGGATCCTTAGACCTTACTTTCCTGTTCGGTTTCTCTCCTGGGATGCTTGGTCCTTCACTTGTGCCTAGAGAAATCCCTAGAATTGAAATCTTTGGACTCTGGCTCTCCATTGCCTATCTACTGGCCTGCATAAGCCACTCCCAATCACTGAACCCAACCTGGAGCCTGTGTCTGTAATAGGGCTAGGGGAGGAGAGAGACCCCATAAAGCCCTCTGCTACTTAGAGGACTGAGTATCTCAGCCTAGCCCTGAGCAGCAGTGAGCTCCACCATACACCCTTATTTTAGGAAGCATTTGTCAGCCCAAAGTCCCTAATTTCCCCTTCTATGCAAGACCAGCATGGCTTCTCTTCTCCCACAAGACAAGCAGGATGGAGTAAACCCACCCCCACCTGGAGGGCAGAGCCAGTCATGGATCCAGGTTTAACAATCCATCTCAATTGTCTACAGAGGCTGGGACAAGTGGTACACATAGGTGAAAACACACAAAGTAATCATGTTACAGCTTTCTAGGCCCAAAATTGACTTAAATCAAGTTGTCCCCAGGATTCTGTGTCCTCCTAGGTGTTCTAGGAGCTGAGAACATAATCTCTTGTGCTTTCAAGAGCCTAGAAGTGCTTATGTGCCTTGTATGAGATCCTCTCTCCATCTTCAAGGCCATCTGGGTACCATCTCTCTGCCCTTTGCATCACATTTCCCTCTGACCTACTTAGGCACTGTATGTGCAGAGCCCCCCACTCCCCCCATCCCAGGGCCTCACTCTATCACATCTGCTGACAAATTTACCGCACAGGAAGGAGCTAAGTTGAGCACATCTGGGAAGCCACTGCCCTGCTGACTGCACAGTCCTACACCGCTCCAGTTTGCCTCTGTTCTAAGACACCATGGACAAAGCAACCTATTAGCTCATGCAGCTCAGTTCCTACTTTGGAGACTTTTAAGCAAGAGGCCTTTCACAAGCACAGACATCCACTTGTGGAAAAACTAGGCAGCCGACACCATTTAACCTTCCCTTTCAATAAACAATTTAGGGGAAGGGCTCAGGGTCTAAATCAGTGGTTTTCAATCTATGGGTTGTGACCCCTTTGTGAGAGTGTCAAGTGACTCTTTCACAAGGGTCACCTAAGACCAACAGAAAATGCAGATATTTACATTGTGATTCATAACAATAGCAAAATTACAGTTATAAAATAATTTTATGGTTGAAGGGGGTCACCACAGCATGAGGAACTGTATTAAAGGGTCACAGCATTAGGAAGGTTGAGAAGCAATGGGTTAGAGACTACATGTAGCTGTCACCTCCAGGCAGGGTACTATTTCACTGGTCTGACCAAGACCTATCTAATGGCTTGGAATTCTCTCTTCTCTTCATGACTCTATTTTCCTGTAGCATCTCAGGACGCATCCTCTCTTTGTTTGCAAACACTTGCTGGGACTCTGAGGTTTTCCTTCTTCCTGAGCAGCAGCAATCACTACTCAGCTTCTGACCTCAGGAGAGCCCCATAGAGAAGACAGTGCAGAGGTGATCTAGGGAGACTCCAGCATCTAGAAGTTTCTACCAGAACCCCAAGTTCGTGATGAGCCCATGAGCAGCCTGGGTCTACTCGTGCATTTTGCCCTCTGCTTCTGCAAGAGCAAAGACATGACTGCTGGCTGGTTCTGGAATCTCACAGGTCTACTGAAAAAGTCTGGTTTCCCACTGAACAGAAGAGCCAAGAGGGAGTGCCTGGCCAAATGCTCTGCGTTCTTCGTACCAGAGAATGTTAGGCAACACTATCCAAGTGAGTGGCTCACCCATGTGTCTTCAACACGAAGCTCAAGATGGCAGGAAATGTCCCCCCAAACACCCATGGTCCAAATGAAGACACATGATCCAAATGAAATGGATCAGATGCTACACAGGTTCTAGAAACTCGTACATATGTGATGAATACTCTTGATTTCAACCTTGGAGACCAAAAGGGAAGAGGAGGCACATCAAAGAGAGCCCACTTAACCACATGATCCAGTCAGAGGAAGAGAAGCCGCACAACTGTATACACATCGCCCAGAAGGGCTCCAGAGCAGTCTGCACGCTCGTCTTCCTAGCCCCTTTATTATCCTTTAATCTTACTAATACTGCGTTTCTTTCCCTGTAACAGGCTCTTGCCATCCTCACAGTCTATTGATTAGAGGTTTCCAAGGTTTCGAGATATTGCCTCAGATAAGGGACCCAATAATGCAGCCTCAGTGCTGTTTCAAAGGTGACGATTACCTATCGTCCTCTTTCTCAGCATGACACACATGGGGGACCACAGGGAGCTGGAGAGGATGTTTTGCCATTTTTCTTCGAGCACTGTCTCTTCCACTCAGTTCTCAGGGCAGGAGGGATACACACCCCACAGTAGTTGGCCAGCTCTCCCGAGTTGGGCCTAGGATGCCTCGTTAGAGGAGTGCAGGGAAATAAACCAGAGCTTCCTTCCACGCAGATGCAACAGAGTCTAGCCTCTACCCCTTGAGTCAAGAGCTCAGCACCCATAGGCCTGTGAGAACGTTGCTTGGCATTTGGTTCTTAGGGATGTCAGGGAAACAGACAGCCAGCGTCTTGTACAGCAAGCCAATGACACAGTTCCTCTCGGGCTTCCTGGCTGCAGGCCATCCATCACCTTCAGGGGCTTGATGAAACCCTCACAAATATGATCAATCATCTTTTTATTGAATTAAGACAAATGGTTGGTTATTAATAGGCTAAGGCTTAATGAAGAAAATGGATAGAGCAGACAGCATAGCAAGAAGCTGAAAGCATGTTCCCAGGGCTTCTGTGCTCGCCTTCTAAAAATTTAAAAGCATCCTCAGGAAATCAACCCCTTACTTGATCATCCTTTGACTCACCTTAAGGGACTTATGGGCCTAATTGTAGGAATGGTGACCTCTGCCTTCGTCTTCTTATAGAATTTCTCCCTGTCCAATCTCCAGGCTGGGTTTGACCTCTCTGATCTTCTCTTCTTCATTGAGGGTACATGGAAAGGACTTGTCTTTTACGACCTTGTGTTCCATGCACATGAAGTAAAAGGAGTACATCCCTGAGCTCCCATGTCTGCAGGGTCATGTGTATCACTATCAGCTCCAGGGGTGCAAGGCTGGAGCAGCTCTGGGAATGGAATAGGGCAGAAAGCATGTAAGACAGAGTCAGACAACAGGTGCATGGTTAGCACTGAGTCCACCGTGCAGGCCTCTCTCTGCCCTATGTTTTGGGGTATCCTCAAAAATGAGCTAAGGCAAGACATGGACTCCAGATCACGTGAGAACTCCATTTGGGAAGCAGTGTTGTTTATGGCAATGATTCTGTGGAACAGATTGTGTTTATGTCAGAAGAAATGACAGTGTGTTAGGGCAACACTGCAGCTTGCAGGGTCAGAGTGACTCTCATCCCATATGCCTCCTCAGGGTGTTTGTAGCCAGAGCCCCAGCAGGGAGCAAGCAGGCTCCAAGGAGGGCCTTGTCATGACATTTGAAACGACCCTCCAAGTGTCCTCAGAGTCAGTCTGGCCACCCCAGCATACTGCTGATGCTTCTGGGTCGTCTTGGAGGTACCTGATAGACAGGAGGCTGTGATATGTGGCCTCTAGTGTCAGGAGCTACAGTTCCTGACTGCAGGATAGCCTGGAAGAGACACAGAGTACTCCTAGCCCTTTGTTTTTAGGTCAAGACACAGAATTGAAAGGGTGATTCTGGGGCCTCTGATTCTAACATGTACTTATCTTGGAGATCCAGAGCCATGAGCCAATGGCTTACTCCAGCAAGGAGAACCCAGCACCATAATGACCCATGCAACTCCTATTTAGAAAGACCCTTCTGACTCCACCCTACTTGTCTGGATAGATACGATGGTCATAGCTGCTTGAACCCCGGCCTATGAAACTCCTTTTCTCACAGGCCTCCTCTCACTTTCCAGACTGTTTATTTGTTTCCAGAGACTTCTCTCTTCCTCCCTAGTTCCCCGTGGAAACTCCATTCTCCTCATCTCATCTATTTATCCCTGGTTACATCATCTCTTTCCCCAACATCTCTTGTCAAAACAATCCTGCCCCCAGATGTATAGAGCACAAGGCAGCCACACCCCTCTGAGGACATCTGCAGTGATTGACAGAGCAAGCTGAGCAGGTTCTTCCACGGCTCTGCACACTCAAACAAGGAAAAGGTCAGTCTCCTCCAAGAGGCAAAGTGATGTAGGAGCCCTGGGGCTGCCTCTCTTCCCAGATAATCTGACCGCTGTATCCAGCCATCAGAGAAGGGTCAACTGTAACTTTCTTCCATTCTGCAGGACAGAGTTTATCCACTGAAATGCTGTTCCTGAATAACTGATGACGTCATGGAGAAACTCAAGTTGTTTGAAGAATAGGACAGAAGTAGAAATTGGGGGTGACAACTGCAATACAGGGGAGGCATTTCTCATGTCTATTTGAGAGGACCAAGGAGACCCTAAGGAGGAACCAAACAGATAGGATGAATGCTTGTCGAAAAGATGAGTTGTCAGACTGAATTGATAGGGTCTGGGTAGTTCAATAATAGCTGTCTATACACCAGAGAAGTCAAGATCCTGGTAGCTTCTCAGTTCATGAGGCCAGATTACCTCCTCAGAAGTCCCTATCTGCTGCCAAAGCCTGGAGAATTCCTGGAGAGTCATTGGTCTTCAGTCTACATTGGAAAGGCAAAGAAGCTGGGTTCCGATGTCCGTGGAGAATCATCACCATTGGTGGCAGCAGCAGGAGAGGGAGAAGGAGGAGGAGGAAGAGGAGGAGGAGAAGCAGGAAGAAGAACAGGAAAAGGAGGAATAGGAGGAACATGGGGAAAAGAAAAAGTAAGAGGAAAAAGAACAGGAGGAAGAAGAGGAGGAAGAGGAAGAGAAGGAAGAGGAAGAGAAAACACACTCACCAGCAAGACACAAAGGCAGGCAGACAGCCCTAATTTGTCCTTTTACCTCTTTATATCTGGGCCACCAGAAAGTGACTTTCACTCTGGTGAGGGCCATCTTCCCTCAGTTAATTTTTCCTAGAAATACCCCACCAGACCTACGCTGAGGTGTGTCTCTTAGTTGGTTCTAGATCTAATCAGAGTTAAATACTGCAGGACTTGTTGTTTTGAGCAACCTTTGGTCTGAAGTAAATGTATTTTAGGACTTCAGAAAAGCTCTTATCTTTATATCATGGGTCAAATTGGGAGTCTCCAAAACCATGATGCCTCAGACCTAAGCCCCAGAGCCTCAGGAGAAGGCCCTATTTGGAAGTGGAGTCATTGTGGATGTCACTAGGGGAATAAAGATGAGCTCACACTGACTGAGATAAAAATCCAATGCAAGATGGCCAAGGAAGGGCCACAAAAGACACATGGGAGAAGATCTGTGATAATGGAGGCAGAGATGGGATTGATATAGCCACAAGCCACAAAACATTGAAGTCAGCCAAGCCCTGAAAGGAATGACCTTTGTCTACTTTCAGGGTTCACAGGCCCAGCCTCTAGAAGGCTCAGCCTTGGCCATCTATCTGCAGTGCTTGGTCATGATGGCCACAGAGGATGCAGGTGTCTTCTGATGAGGGTTCCCGCTTAGTCAGCACCCCATAGGTCCCTCTGGAGTGGCAGATATCCATCATAGCTGTCCATAAGATTCTCATGGGATGGCTGGATATTTTACCAGGGGACCCAGAGCTAAGGACTTGTGGTCTCACTCTTGAGAAGAGTCACTTGAGGTCCCTGGAGCAGTTGGTCCCACCTGAGATTCGCTCCGGAACCCTAGAATGGGTTTTGAGACACCCCTCATCTTACAGCCTCAAACCCTGTACCTGTTCTCAGGAGCCTACACATACCAAAGCACAAACTCAGCGTCATTAACTGTCAACAAATCACAAACTGTACCTTGGCCAATCTCCATGTAGGACTCAGCCTCATATTCTGAGTCCCTGGGCTTGAGACTACAGCATCTTAGTCTTAGAGGCATACAGTTCCACCAACCACAGAACATGATGGTTTAATGGGACCGTCACGTGACAGAACCTTCCACATATAACAGGGCAGTTGTTATAAAAAAGACACACATAATGTGGTGGATACACAATGGTGAACGATGTGTCACTCACCCCATATGTGTCTTGGTACACAGTGGACTCACCCCTTGCATCCTGCAAGTTAAGATAAAAATGCTAATGGTGCACTTAACACTCCTGGCTGCTGGGTCTCATAGCATGCCCCTCGCCTGCCTTAAACATGGCTAAAACACACAAATCTCCAGCTGGATTCACCTCTCACCAAACGACTTTACATTGAAATGTCGTAGGCTGGGGTTGCAGCTCACTAAGCAAATGCGCCTAGCATGCACAGGGCTCTCGGTTTCCTCTCAGCACACACCCAAACCAAAACCTTTCTGCATGCCTGTTTTAGTTTTACATGATAAAACACCCCAACAAACAAGCAACTGGGGAGAGAAAGGGTTTATCTGGCCCTTACCTTCCCAAGTTAGAGTCTATTACCAGGGGTGGGGATGGGGGGAGAAGTCACAGCAGCAGGAACCTGAAGGAGCTGGTCACATCCATATCATATTCACAGTCAAGAGCAGAGAGGAAATGAGTGCTCAGAACTCATCTTGCTTTCTCTACTCTTATGTAGTCCAGGGTCCAAACACAGGCAAGGTGCCATCCACTTTCAAGGTGCATCTTCACACATCAAGTAAAACAGTCAAGATCATCCCCCAGAGGTATACCCCAATCCCTGATAGACACACTCACTGGCCAACTTGATCCAGACAATCCCTAATGGAGACTCTCTTCCTAGGTGATTCTAAAGTGTATGAAGTTGACAGTAAGAGCTGACCATCAAGATACCCCAGGAAACTTACTGAATTTCACACTGAATGGGAACAGCCATGTTCATAGATGCCCATACAGGACAGATCTGCATACCAACTTTACCATTAAAAAAGAAAATCGAAGATCATAAGCAGAACTGTGAAGGTACAGTGAGTCAGGCACTGTGTGGAGGCATGAGACTTCAAACAGAACCCCCTGATCAGCCTCACTTCTCCCCTTTGTCGTTGCTTCTCACCATCTCACCCTCCTAGTCCAGCCCTCACCCTTGCCTGGTCCCTTCCCACTTCCATAGGATTGAGAATTAGACATGGTCCAGGCAAGTAGATCTCCCTGAGCTCTGCTCAGACCTACAATAGCCAGAGGCAGACCCACGAATCTACCTGTGGAGTGGAAGTCCCCACTGAGCAGTCCCCAGCCCCACATCAGGCAGCATGCATGGAGCATGTGCAGAGTGCCTCCCGCATGCCTTCAAAGCTTGGCTGCTACAGACGGATGTGATGCTTCCCAGTCATAGCCCACAGCTCACCTGGGACCCATCCCTTCTCGGGGCCACATCGGTCATACAATAAAAACCAGGGGAGGGATTAGCATTGTGCATCTCTCTCTGAAATGGCTTCCCTAGGCAAGTCATATTAAGGCAATACATTTCCTCTAAACTATTAAATATTCTCCCAGAAATGTGGGCTGGCAGTGAGCAAGTCCATATGTTAGCCTTAGTGGGGGCCAAGCCATCCTCCATCTGTGCCCAGCCTGATTTATCAAGGCTCCACCAATAGAAATGCTGATTTATGGCATGTTTAGCCTTGCTGTTATTCCTTTGAGACTTCCACAAGGGAGAAGATAGAGCCCAGTGCTGGCCCTGCCTGCCCTACACTGTTCTCTCAGACACTAAGGAGCAATGGGCCTCCCTCCAAGCTCCCTAGCTCAGTCTTGCAGGGCACTCACACACTGCAGTCTCACCAAGTGCTCACCAAGTCTTCTAAAAGGGAGTCTGGGCTGGATTCAGAAGCTGCAGAATGGGACTCTTGTGTGCAACTTATTCATTTTACTGCCACTCAGAGGTCTAAAAGGACCTGATAAATTCTTAAAAATCAGAACGATCCTGAGAGTGTTTTACAACACAACTGGTATTTAATTAGCCTTGATTCTGGGTGAAGAAGGCAAGAGACTGCGCCATTAAGCCATTTACTTGCCTAGAAGATTCTGAGTCCCCCAGCACACCCAACAAAGCCTCAGGATATCATTTCCTGGGGAGGGGTAATAGAACAAAGAGCTGTGTGAGAGAGAATGAAATAGGGCCTGGATTAGAGCGATGGGACTGTGGGGGTGCATGGACATAGGCAGCTACTTAGAAGTCTGCTACGTGAGCACTAGAGATGCTGGGACCAAGTGACAAAAGGGACTCTTCACTGTCCAGGTTAGCTCTAGAGGCCTCAGGGAGCTACAGGACGCATCTGGGAGCATGCTCAGAGCATAGATGTCTTTGTCCTCAGAGGATGACTAAAGGCATAGGCATGTGCTCCCATTTCCTGGCTTGGAATTTGCCAGAGCAGGGAGGAGTAGATGCAAGAACCCTTTGGTTCTTGCCTCTCCAACTGCTGAGATCCAGCATACAAGATGGTCATCTTTTCCCTCAAATACAATGTGTGCAGCTCAAGATGCTGACCCCAGGCTGGCTAGAGCGATTAGATTATCAGCAAGGTAAACGTGATCCCCACAGAAATACTCATGCTGTACACAGACCTCCTTGGATGATCCAACACCAGGATCCAGGCCACACAAGAGGCTTCAAAGAGGTTGTCATGAGAGTCTTTACCCAGCAGCTGTTTCCAGAACATATTCTCTGAGTTGTAGACTGGTCTAGACTGGAGACTCAAGTTAAACAAATGTCTCCATCCTGATGTAGCTTACAGCTGAGAAGAAAGAGGTGCTTATCAAACTACAGAAAAACAGGTCAGCAGTCCTTTGGCTGCATAGGATGTCTTGAAGAATGGCTTCAAGTAGAATATCAGAGGGATGGAGAAGGTAGCATTTTGACAAGGATTGAGTCATTTGGACAATAGACAATAGAGATAAAAGTTCAAAACTGGCGGCAGAGCGTGCCAGGAGTGTTTAACAAAAATAAAAACAAACCAAGGGTGGAGTAAGAAGGGATGTGAGGAGGAGAGATTGTGGGAAGGGCTTTAAGGTGAGTGGACCCAACAGCTTGAGGAACCTTCTAGACCTTTGTGAAATTGATTGAGAAGAGTACAGGAGTGCAGGGGAGGAGGCAGGGTAACACCTAAGGATCAAAGATCAATCTGGCCCTCGTGTTGAGATTAGACGGTGAGGGCTAACTAGAAAGAGTAAGGATCACTAAGGGTGGCTTGGGCCAGCCACAGGGGTGAGAGCACAGGGGAGGCATTGAATGTTGCCAGAGAGACTGGATCAAGTATGGCATGGAAGAAAGAGTTCCATGGGCATCAGTTGGGGACAAGAACTAGAAAGACAGGAGGCACTGGCTAGATAGGTGTTGCCCCAGTAAGACAGTGCCCCAGTAAGAAACCCAGAGCTCCACCACAGAATAAGCTGGAGATGCGTGCAGTACATGCAGTAGGCTTGCCATGCTGTGTATATGCGTTTGTGTGTGTGCGCATGCGTGCACGCAGGTGTGTGTGTGTGTGTGTGTGTGTGTGTGTGTGTGTGTGTGTGTGTGTTTTGGGGGGTATGGTTATCTGGAAACAGAAATCCAAAAGTCAATGATATATAAATGGATTCTAGATACCAGATGCCAAGGACATTAAAAAGCCACAGAGAAGAGGTATTCCCAGACCACAGAAAGACCAATGTTTTCACAGTGGTGGACAGTGCCATGTCACAAAAGCTATACCAATTTCCCTTTCAACATCTGGTGATACAACCATCTAGTACTTTCTTTCTCTGCTGGTTTTCCAGGTTTCTACCTGAGGATGGGACGTTCATCTGTCTTTCCCAGTGCTATTATTTATACTATTACATATATTTGTGGGATATAAATTTGCTTTGGCATATACATGCATTGTAGAAGAGGTGATTCAATCTACTTAACACACCCATCCCCTCACATCTTGTAGGTGGAGATGGGCCCCAAGAGGTCAGGTGCTTGTACACTGACCCTAGTACAGTGCTATTGGGAGGGGGTGGATCTACTGGACACAGGGCCTGATGTGAGGTCACTGGCGTCCCAGTCTCAAAGAGAGTGACACTTTATTTCTCTTTCACTCTCTAGCTATGAGTGAGTGCTTTTATTCTGCCACAAGCTTTGCTCATGCTGTGTCACCCCAGGCCCCAAAGCAATGGATCCAATCAACCATAAACTAACTACACAGAACTTCCAGCATGTGAGTCAGAAAACCTATCGTCTTTTTAAGTTGATTATCTCTAGCAGTTTGTCACAGCAACAGAAGCTGGTAACGACACACACTTACTAATTCCCTGTATTAAGAACAGTTAAAATCTGCTCCACAATGTTCAAGTTTGGAGTGCATGGCCATCTGTTGCAGTCAATGTGCTGTGCCTGAGCTCTCCAGTCCCCACTCCTCCTGTGTAACAGGATCCATGTGTTTTTGGACCTTTGTCTCCTTACCTAACCCTCTAGGAGATCTCTTTTCTGATCTTTGCTTCTGTGAGCTCAGTCTTTCCCAAGTCCACACAGTAAGGGATAATGCTGTATCCCCTCTGTATCTGGCTTATGTCACCAACTCTCATATGTCTCAGGGGGCTTCCAGCAGCATCAGGCATGTGTCAGGCACATGCAACATTTACAAGCAGAGAGTAAAGCTCTTGAATATGGGCTTGTTGGGATCAGGGAGCAGGAATCAGCACACCGCTGTCCCTGGGGCCATCTATCTGCTCAGAGGCAGGCATGCAAGGTGTACCCAGAAGATTCGCACAGCCTTCTGATGTTTGGAGGTGGATCAGGAGTTTTCTGGCAGACACTATCTTCACGGACAAGCCCACAGTCAGTGCTTCCAGGATCACGACTGGCCGCTGTAGGCCCAGAGGCATGTTTCAGCTCAGAGCTCCTTCTCTAGACCTCAATGTCTGCCATGCTCTGCTGGACAGAAAAATTCAGCAGCAGTTTTCTAGCTCCCAGCCATGTCTAGCCATAATTGGCTGCTGTGAATGCTCTTTGATAAAGACAAATACATGGCCCTGGATGATGCTGTGTGTCCTTGTCAAAGCACTGCTAGAAAAGATGTCCTCCCATCCTTCAGTCACCCTGCCAGCATCACATCACCTGGCTCCCCACCCCTTGGGCACAGCCTTGCAGGTTGGATCCTCCCAGGCTGCAGAGGGCAAAGGCTGTCAATTACCCAGGTCCTCTCTGCCTAGACCTCCTGCTGAAAAGCAGAGCTGCTCATCTTGTCAGAGAGAACCCGAATTCAAAGCCTAGGTGAGGGGGAGGCCCTGCTCACCTGCTGACTTAATGAATGAAGACTGCAGCCAGAGAAGTGGTGGCCTGGAGGCAAGACAAAGCTGGTCAGGCTGGGAATTGACACCTGCCTTCAGCACCAGGAGACAGCATTATCACTATACACCCTGAAGATGCTAACCCTACACAAGGACACATGCACAGACTGCATGGCACGAACAAGACCTTGCTGGTGAGCTGAGAGCAGGCAGGTTGCAAACCTACCATCCAAGGCATCACCATGTCCAGCTTCTCTCAGGAGAGAAATCCTGATTTCCATAAAAAGCCACCCCTCACTTGCTCCTGATTGTTATAGAACTTGATGGTTCAGTGTGTTGGCTGTACTAGCGTGGACTGCCGGCTGGGTTGGCACCAGCCCTATGCACTAGGCCCACCCAGATGGCTGTAGGGAAATGATGGTCCAGGCAGGAGGACAGACAAAACATGTTAGTCCCTGAGATGTGTGCAGATGTGTCTATGCAAGTAACAGGCATGGAGTCCCTATGAATCTTGAAAATATTATAGAGGATCTAGACAGGGAGACAGTCACCAAGGCAGGAAGGCTACAGCACAGGTGCTGAGAACCTCATGGCAGTGATGTTCTGAGCAGAGGCATGGTAAGAGGTACAGGCCTTAGGAGACAGGATAGAGCATGGAGAGCAGAGAGGGGCAAGATGAGAGGGGGAGAGAGCCGGGAAAAAGAAGGCATGGAGGGAGGAGCAGGAAGAGGAAGAGGAAGAGGAGGGAGAAGATAGAGGGGAGGGACAGGAAGGGGAGGTTTACGTAGTGCAGGAATGAGGAGAAGGAGTAGAGGGGAAACTGAGGCATGGAGCAGAGGGAGGGGTACAGGGGGAGGAGAAGAACAGGGAGGAGGAAGGTATGGGGAGGAGTGAGAAGATGGAGGAGAAAGGCTTAGGGTGAGAGAAAGGGAAAGGAAGGAGGGAGACCCATCCCAAGGAGAGAATTACAGGTATCAGAGAGAAAGAGGCACGGAGAGCTCCTTCTGACACTGAGCCTCACAGGCTCCCAGGGCCCAGTTAGCAGAGCAGTAGGTGTATTTTATAGCCTAGCGTGAAACTCCTCCACTGCCATGCTGCGCGCAAGCTCAAGAAACAGCCTTAGACTCCTGTAGGGTTGAAAGAGTATATGAACAGGATGGGACCCCAGCCTAGCAGGCTTGAGGCAGGTAAGCCTGTCCTCTCTCAGCACCTGAGCAATGCTCCATGATGAGAATGTACGGAAGGAAGGAAAAGCAGTCAGTCAAGCCATGTCCATTGGGCTGAGATGAATTGTTCTTTGAAGGTCACAAAGAAAAAGAACAGGGTAAAGAGGTATTCTTGATTGCTCCAGTGACATCTGTTTGTCTCTGGTTGAGTAGATGCATCTCACAGAGCCAGGAAGTATAATCACCACGAAGAGCCATTTCTTTCCCTGTGTCAAAGTGCCTTCATTAAGAAAAGATGGGGAGCCTGGTGGTAGGGACACATACCTTTAATCCCTGCACTTGGAAGGAAGAGTCAGGCAGAACTCAAGGAGGTCAAGGCCACCCTGGTCTATAGAGTTAGTTCCAGGACAACCAGATCTACGTAATGATACTCTGTCTTGAAAAAAACAAACAAATGAAAAGAAAAGAAAACAGAAAACAGAGCGGCTGGATTTTATCCCTAGCACCACATGCTGACTCACAACCATCTGAACTCGATTCAAGTGGTCTGATGCCTTCTTCTGGTTTCCCCAAGAGCTGTACAAACACGGTACCCATACATAAATGTAGGCCAAATATCCATACACATAAAAAATAAACGTCAACAAAAGAAAAGGTATAAAAGTATGAATATTTACAGAAACAATAATTTATCCTATAACCAGAACATATGATTCACCAGTGAAAACAATATTTTAATATATTTATGTTTTCCTACTTTCATTTTTGTTGTTGTGATAAAATACCTGGACAAAGCAACTCAGGAGGGAGCAGGTTTGCTTTAGCTTACAATTCCAGGTTATATCCCACCCCTGGAAAGAGAGTCAAGGCCAGAACTGAAAGTGGCTAGCACTACTCATAATCAAGAGCAGAGAGAGAAACTTGATCTCTACATTCATATATACAGACCAGGACACCATCCTAGGGAATGGTGTTGCCTACAGTGGGCTGTATCATCTCATAACAAATAATAGCATTAAGACATGCCCACAGACTCACCCAGTGTATACAATTCCTTATTGAGACTCTCTTTATAGGTGACTAGAGACTGTGAGATTGTAGCCAGTTGACAGAACTAAACAATACTGTGGTATATTTATGTAAGGTATGCATGTGTTCACACATAAGATGCTATGTACACACACACATATATCTACACATGTTTCTATACACACATATGTATATCTATGGCAGAGAGACACAGGCCTTCTTTCCTCATTAGGCCAGGCACACATTCTTAGAGACAGATCCTCTCCTATGTAAAAAAAAATTCGATTCCCAAAACTTCTAAAATGAGGCTTCTTAAGAAAATGCTTTCCATGTTTCCCTCCCAGCACTGCATAGTAAATGTGATTAAATGTTCCTGTTCTGCATGTTTTTCAATGTATAAATTATTTATCAACATTGAGAAATACTTCACTTTGCCTGTTTATAAAATATCTACTTTAGAACAGGGCTGCAGGATTCCAGGCACCGATGTTCAATCAATTTGCTTTTCTAACATATTGACAAGAGTACAGAGTTAGAGGAAGGAGCATAAACATAGGAACAGTCCCCAAGTGAGTACCCCTGCTCACGAGCTCTGCTGTGGGTTTACTGTGAAACCTTTCATCCAGATTAGTGTGTACTTGGTACCAAATCAATGATATCATTGAGGAAGGTTGCAGAACCTTCATCCTGCAGGGTCAAGATGGAGGAAGTAGATTGCAGGGTGTGGGTCTTGAGGCTTCTAACCCACCCCTCCTTCCTTCAGTCTCTGCTTTATAATCCACCCTGAGTTAGCAAGAAGCTTCATGGTTCTACTGCTGCTCCTACCACCTCATGTTCCCCACCATGGTGAACTGTACCCTCTACCATGAGCCAGAGTTACCTTAACTTCTCATCAGATATTTGGTCACAGCGACGAGAAAAGTACCAAAAGCAAGTGCAAGTGGGGAAGGGCATGATTGGGAGACTCCTTCAGAAGCTTCTCTGTCTTTGATTTAAACAGATTCTCAGAGTCACCCAGACTCTCATGAGGTCTGCTTGAACACAGGCTCAAGCTGCCCATGATGGAGCCCATGTTTAAGATACCAGGTCAGGCTGGAGTGGAGACCTGGGATCTGTCCAGAAGTTCTCTGCTGGCTTGCTTTGGGTTTAGTTTTAGTGGGGATAGTTAGGAGGAGGGAAGGTTGATGAATGTCGATGATGATGATGATGATGATGATGATGATGATGATGACGACGACGACGACGACGACGACGACAATGACAATGATGACAGCAATGATGAAAGCAACAGTCACTTCCGGAAGTGACATCTGAGCTGGACCTTCAATCTGAGACCCAACCCACATCTTAGAGTGGCTCTGTAATCTAGGTTTGCTTAGCTCAGTGACAACATATGACCTGGAAAGACAGAAAGACAATCAGCAGAAGAGACAATTAGGGGGATTCCATGAAGGTCCCAGTTAGAGACCTTGAGACCCATCAACTAGAGCAGGACATGGAACATTTGGGGAGAAAACTGAATGTTGAATCAGCAGAAAGGACATCCACTGAAGGATGCTCGAGGGAAGCAGAGGCATCAAAAAATGTTTCCCACACTCTCTGCTCAGTGACCCCCTCATTGACCATCTTGCTGTCACAGAAGTCTTCACTGCCCACTTGTCAGGATTTCAAATCACCATGGAAACACACTTCTGGGTATGCCTGAGAAGGGGCTTCCAGAGCTGGTTAACCAAGGATGGAAGAACCACCTGACTGCAGGTGAGGGGAAGTGAGCAGAGCACCAGCATCCACCCACTCTGTCTCTCTAATCCCAGCCTCCCAGCCTCCCAGCCCTGCGTCCTGACTGCAGATGTTGTGTGACCAACAGCCTCCTTGCCACTGCTCTGGCTTCCTTCCCCACTTTAAAAACTGTCCTCTAAAGCTGTGGGTCTAGACAACCCCCACCCCTTTTTCCTTACATTGCTTTCATTGGGTATTTTATCACAGGAACTAGGCAAGGAGGTGGGACATTCGGTAACACAGGTCAGCCAACCACACAATTAACTGCAGGCATTGGACATCATCTATGAAACTTCAGGGGCCTGAACATTGCCAAGCCCTAGGGAGATGGGCTTCCAGGTAGAAATCAAGACAAACTCAACCAGAGCCTGGGGACAGAGTCTACCAGAGGTGTCTGAGTCATGTTCAGGTAGAAGGGGTCCAGGAGGGAGGAATTTGTAGTCACAGGACAAAGCCGAAGGTGATAAGAAGGTGCAGCAGGGAAAACTGGATCCTCACTGGCCCTGGGTTCCATTTTAAAATAGATCATGTCTGATTTGCAAGATACTCTGTCTTCATCTTCCTTTAGAGCAGACTCCATCCTTGTCACTGTCTAAGAAGCAATGTCTAGCCAGGAGGTGGGTGGCAGTGCACACCTTTAATCCCACCACTTGGGGAGACAGAGGCAGAAGGATCTCTGAGTTCAAGGCCAACCTGGTCTTCAGAGGGAGCTCCAGGACAGCCAGGGCTACATGGGGAAACTCTGTCTTGAAAATCAAAAAAAGAAAAAGAAAAGAAATGATGTCCAGCTACCCCCAAAGCATGAAATCACTACAGCTCATGTTTTAGAAAAAGGATTTCACTAGCTTCTCATGGAAAAACAAGCATCTTAAAATGGTATAAGTAGACATACCTAAGGCTATTGGTGTCAGCAGCTTGGTGAGAGGAAGACAGGAAGCCTTGGACAGTGGGCACCTAGGGAGCACTGCAGGCCAACCAGGAGCAGCCCTTCCTGCCTAGCCTCCACACCTAGCCTCCACCCCAGGCCTCTGCTACTGCTCTTGTTCTAATGCCTCCCATAACATGTGCCAGTTCCTGCTAATCCCCATGGAGGATACATTCTGGAGCCATGTTGTCATGCCCATCCCTTGCTGTTTCGGCACAGACCAAGGCGGAAAATTCAGACAAATCACTGTTGAGCATGGAAAGGATGAGAATCAGGGGAAGGGAGAACATGTCAGCAATCCAGAACACAGGACAATTCCTTGGGCTGCGATCCTGAAGCCAACCTTGAACACTGGGTACAGAGACTATGCCAGCACAGGCCTGGCCTTCAGACCCCCAGTGGAACTGCACTAGGCGAGTTCACAACCATCAAACAGAAACGCAGGCGTACCTTGGGTACCAGACCTCCAGAAAGTTCCCTGGGTGACACTCTGGCATTCTTTCTCTGGACTCTTGGGTTATGGAGAACACCTTTCACAAGGACTAGGCTGAAATCATACACTATGTGTTAGATACAAATTTCCAACCAGTGAATTCCCTTTGAAAGGCTCATGAAGCACAGCTATAAGAATGGACTGAGTCGAAGGGGGGAGACACCAAAGCTGATAAGGGCATGGTGCCGTAGGAACCCACACCTTACTGCTAGGGGACTCAGCACGGCATGAGAACTTGGGAAAAGAGCAGAGAGCTTATAAAACCAAACAGTCTTACCATGCAACCCAGCCACCACACTCATAGGCATTTTTCCCAGGGGAGGAGAGAACTTGTGAAGCCCACACACAGATGTTCCCAGCAACCCATGATTGTGGAAGCTCAGAACGGACCAGCTGTAAGTGTGTAGATAAATCAGCTGTGTCCCCTCTAGAGAACCAAGTAATATTCAGCAGGAAAAGTGAGTTGTCAAGCCATGAGAAGGTATTTGAGAACCATGTGGGTACAGTTTTAACTGGGAAAAAAAAGATGCCATACAGACCTTCTAGAAATGGAGATAGACAAAGAGTCCTTGGTTGCCAGGAGCTTGTGGGCAAATGGGGTCATGAGAACTCTTCCCCATCTCTGCTTGAATTTTGGTTCGTTGGATCTTGTACCTATCTCATGCCCATACTTAGGGGGGTCACAGAATCGCAGACAGAACCTGTGTGCTGGTTTACAAAATAATCACATTCTCAAACTGTCTTCTAAATATTTATACTGTACACAGAAGCCTAGGCTGCTCTCAACCTTGGTCGGAGAAGTTTCTGTTTGCAGTGGGCTGCAATTGATGCAAAAAGTCAAAGTTGGTCCAACTGTTGAGAAGAAGCAACTGAGTGTTCAGCCTTCATCGGGACATTTTTATCAACTCTCCCACAAAGCTCAGAGAAGACTTTGGGAGAGAACAAACATAAGAGCTGGAAGAACAGGGGGATTCTTTAACATGACCAGGCCATGGGGCTATGGTGCTCATGACTTCCCCATGTAGTGACCCGCACAAGACCAGCACAACTCTTAATGCCTTTGGGACCAAGCAGACAGAGCAGTCCTGTTGTCACAGCTGAAGTCCTAAATCTAGGTGGCTTTTTGCAGGCCATCTCCCCTCCCCACTTATATTCATCTACAGGATGAGCTATCAAATGCTGCACATCTTAGAATCCATGACCCTATAGGGGCTGCAAAGCCCTTTGTGAATCTGAGTTGTGCTTATTCTATTTATGTCCCTGGTGCCAAGATGAGCCTTGCTGGAACCAGATAAAATGTTAAAAGTAATCAGGTTTCTGCCCATGCGCCATATGTGAGCAGAGCGCAATTGCATTTCCTGAAACTCGACAGCTGTTCTGGGTGAGAGAGACAGCTCCCCTACAGCTCCTTCTCTGTTCTGGAAACATTTGAATGATAATCTTTAGTTCATAGAAGCTCCCCTGAGAAGAACCAATCCCAAGGCCCTAATGAGTCCTGCATGTCAGTCTGGCTGGTGGTGTCTCTGAGGCAGCTCACCTTGCTGAGAAGCCTAGGCAAGGATCAAGTGATGGGTGTAGACCCAATCCCAGGGCAGCCACTTGGGGCATTTTTTCTGGATGACCATGAGGACATGGTAGAGAGCACCTTCTGTAAAGAGGGAAGACTGAGCACCCATGAGTGACTCCTCAGAATCGATGAATCTGGGACCAGCTGGGTGTTGAAGAAAAGGATTCATCCTGCTTCTCCAGACAAAGGACATTGTAGATCTCAGTGTGGTCCATAGCCCGGATGTTCTCTGCCATCTTTGTAGCTTCAGATGATGGTTCCTGGGTAAACCAGCCTCAAAAACAGCATCCTGGCTTGTCAGAGCTGGAGGGACCTGCAAGGTCTTCAATGTGTGAGTTATCTATCTCTTGAGCCAAATGGGGCTAGAAGTTCCCCAGAGAAGGAAACACTGGGCTCTAGGGCAGCCCATGTAAAAACCACAAAGCAAAAGGAAACCTAGGTCCAGGTATCAACCCCCCACTGACTGCCTTAATGAGGGAATTGTTATTGGTCCCTCAAACCAGGGACCTGCAGGTCTACATTACACACAGACCAGAGTAAAGAAAATGATAGACTGTAAAACCAAAAGATGTTACTCAACACCCACCTGCTCAGTCAAAGGAGTGCTTTCCCATGCACAGCACCAGATATTTCACGCCTGCTGTGTGTGGGTGCATTTGTCCACTAAATTAAAATTACAAGAAGGTGTATGGAGAACAGCAGGCCGTGCATCCCTCCCCCCCTCCCCCCAAATGATGCAGTTAAAAGCAATTTTGCCAAGTAAGCAAAATCATCAGAGGCTACCAGCCGAGGCAGGGAGGGGCTGAGAAACTTTTTAAAAAATTGCTTGGGCGAATGGTTTGCACCCTATCAATGTGACTTATTTTCAGTTCCGTGTTCCCTGGTGGCTATCCCTCATCCAGGGAAGGAGCAGAGGGTTGGCCGCAGCCCAAGAGCCTCGCTGAGCATTCTCCCTATTGATTCTTTAGAACTCCTTGACTAATAGGACCATTTGGCAGTGGGATCTCAGGGGACGGAGGAGGCTCGAGGGTCCAGTGTTGATTCAGGAGCCAAAATGTTCGTTCCTGGAAGGGGGTGGGGTAGAAGTGTCTGATGTATGTCTCCTCTTTTGTGTAGATAAATGCTCCATCCAGGTGGGGTGTCTTACTTTACAGCAGACATATTACTCACGGGAACATTCTAGAAATGTCTCACTGTGGTATATTAAAAATCTATATTTGGTCTCTGTCCCTGTTTGCTGGAAGAGCTCTTCAGATCCTTGAGATTTCCAGTGTGCTTGGAGGGCCTTTTGTTACTCATAATGAACCCTTTCTCCCACACCTGAGTCCACGCCAAGGTAGGAATTTGGGATTGGCCCTGAGAGGCTGAGCAGGGAGCCTTGTGAATAGTGTTCAAGGTTGGAGTCCTCTCCTGCTTCCCTCCTCCCTCACTTCTGGGTTCCAGGAAGCAAGCAAGGCTAGAGAATGAACCCCACTAAAGCTCTTTCCTTTGCTTTAAATTTTTATATTTTAATGACATTGTGTGTGTGTGTGTGTGTGTGTGTGTGTGTGTGTATGCATGCACATGCGTGTGTGCATGTAGTGGTCAGAGAATTATTTGTAGAAGTCAGTTCTCCATTCTTATGAGTCCAGGGAGTGAACCCAGATCAGCAGCATGGGGGCAATCACCCTTGCCCATTATCGATCTTACCTGTTTTATTTTTAATTAGCTAAGTTATGCTTATTTAATGGCCAACAGTATGTTTTGGAATTATTATATGGGAGCTGGTGAAAAGAACCTTTCTGTAATACCAGATACTCAAGAAGCCAAGGCAGGAGGATTGCAAATCCAAAGCCAGCCTACATTACAGAGTGAGCTCAAGGTCAGACCCAGCAATAGAATAAGACTGCATCAAAACTGTAAAACTTTGCAGAAACTCTGAGGACAGGGCTCAGAGGTAGAGTGTTTGCCTTGCATGTGCAAAGTTCTAGGTTCAATCCCCAGCACTGGAGGGGGGGAAAAAAAAGGACTGTATTAGTTACTTCTCTGTTGCTAAGATAAAAGGTACCTCCCAGAGGTCCATGAGTCCATCATGGCTGGGAGGTATGGAAGCACACAGGAATGGCTACCAGAGCGGGAAGCTGAGAAAGCAGATTTCCAACCACATCACAAAGCAGAGAGATCAAGCTGGAAGGAAGATGAGGCTATAAACTTCCAAAACTGCTCCCAGTGCTTCCTCCTGCAAGGCCAGACATCCCCAACCAGCACCACCAACTGGGGACCAAGAGTTCCAGTGCCCGAGTCAATGAGGACCTCCTCATTCAAACCACTATGGGTACACATATAGAATGTATAGTTAACATATAGAATAACACACCATGCTGGCTTGTTTTATGTCAATTTGACACCAGTTAGAGTCATCTGAAAAGAAAGAAATCTGAGACATTGTCACCATAGATCTGACTTTCAGGCATTTTCTTAATTGATGGGGGAGGGCCCAGCAGCCTACTGTGGGTGGTGCTAGCCCTGAGCTGGTGGTCCTGGGCTAAGCAAGCCAGTGAGCAGCAACCCTGCATGGCCTCGGTATCAGCTCCTGCCTCCAGGTTCCTGCCCTGCTTGAGTTTCTGTCCTGACTTCTTCCAGCGATGAACAGTGTTGTGGAAGGGTGAGTCAGATTAACCCTTTTCTTCCCAAGTTGGTTTTCCTCACAGCAATAGAAACACTAACTAGAACACCAATACAATTATCATTAAAATCACAGGGACAAGGAGCTATCTATCACCTCAGATCTGATTCGTGGCTCTCATCAAAAGTGAGTAAGAATGGGGTGGGGAAAGAGAAACCTCTCACTGTTCACAAGAATTGAACTTAGCACATAAATGTGTAAGACAACAGCCCGAGTGTGGTAGTTTGAGTGGGAATGGCCCCCATAGAGTCACACATTTGAATGCCTGGTCCATAGGGAGTGGCACTATTAAGAGGTGTGGCCTTATTGGAGGAGGTGTGGCCTTATTGGAGGAGGTGTGGCCTTATTGGAGGAGGTGTGGCCTTATTGGAGGAGGTGTGGCCTT
>JADRCH010000028.1:3633312-3648982 GCA_019843965.1 Rhynchomys soricoides | reverse complement strand
CAGCCAGCCCCAGCCAGCCCCAGCCAGCCCCAGCCAGCTTCAGCCAGCTCCAGTTCCAACCAGCTCCAGCCAGCTCAAGCCAGGTCTAGTTCCAGCTCCAGCTCTAGACAGCCTCAGCCAGCTCCAGCCAGCCTCAGCCAGCTCCAGTCAGCTCCAGCCAACTCCAGCTGGTTTCAGCACCAGTCAGCTTCAGCTCCACCCTTATCCCTTACTCCCACCACCATTAAATACTCAGCCTTCTGGAGAAACATAAGCACTCCATTCAGACCCCATTGTAATGATAGTGGTGGGTCCCTGTGGTCCATCTACTACAGGCCTAACACCACAGTGTCCCCTCCGTTTATGAGAACAAACAGTCCACTGATCCCTTGACATACTGAATACACAGAGTGTATTCAGCTCCACTAGAAAACTACAGAGGAAACTGAGCCCCTGTTTGAGGAACTCCAGAGACCCTGTTGAATCATCTAAATAGTGAGGGGAGGCAGGAAGAAGGATGTATTGAACATCACATAGAATGACTGAATGGTAGAGGTGGCCTGGAGATCCCAGACATAGCCTTGTCTCTAGCTGCAGCTAGAAGGTAACAGTCAACAAGCTCCATGTCAACAAGGACTATATGGACAGAGATAAGAACGGGGCCTAAAGAGCAGAGCATCCTGGGTGGTCCCGGCAGGTATGGGGAGAAAGTAGGTAGTTACTGGGCTATCCAGAACCCTCTCCTTCAGTGTCTGACTCACCTTGCCTGCCAGCCCCTGCCGTCAGCACCATCCTCTCTCTGCTCTCATTGGGCTCCTGTAACTCTGCAATTAGAGATCATATTATATCATGGCTCCTCCCACCTCCCCACCAGACAAGAGTATTCTTGAGACAACTCAGGAGCCATCATTGGCATACAGCAGGGCTCAGTTGTTGGCTGGATACAGAGGCCTGTGCTCCAGCTTGCTCCCCATGTCACAAAGCCTGAAGTCCTTCCACCTGTGAAATATTAAGACTGTGTGATAAGACCAGAGCCCAAGTATGTGGGCTCTAGAAGCAAGCAAGGGAGGGGTGATCGAAGAAACTGGGGTACAGCAGGGGTGATGTTGCCCACTCCCCTGACCCCACCAATTATTGAGAAGGAAAACTTGCCAAGATGAGCAGTCCCCTGGTGCAAAGTCAAATCCTCTGTCCTGGGTTAACAGAGCCCTAACAGCTGTGCTCCAGGTCAAGGAGTGATTGCCGCTCTGCCATGGCCTCCCTCTGGGGCCTCTGAGGCCAGAATTGATTGGTGTGATTTAAACTCATCAAGGGCAGCAGGCAAGGGGACCCCAGGGGAGCTTGATAGAGATACCAACTCTGCTCCAGAGAGCCTGCCTGCTAATAGAGTCCTGACCTCCTGCCTTGCCACCCCGTGGTGGAGCCAGCAACGACTCAGACTTTGAGATACTTCAGACACAAATGCACCTGGTCCAGGGCTCCAGCTGTCCAGAATATGACTTCGCAAGTAGCCAGTAAGCATGCTGAAGCAGCCCTCCAGGCTGAAGGCTGAGCTGATTCTTGGAGGGTAAAGAGGATGGAGGACCAGGGGTCTCTCTTCAGCCTATCCTCTCTGGGATGAAGTGTAGCCAGGGAGTGGGTCGCATATGCCGGGTGCCACAGCATTTCCAGGCAGGCAGCCCCATAGACCTCACGGCCTCCTCTCATGAGACCCAGAACTGGGATGCCAGCAAGTCCTGAACCACATGCACAGTCCTGGGAAGGTTCAAACATTGACTTAGACATGCTGAAGCTCCACTCCAGGCCAGGAGAGAAGAGACAGAGTCTCATTTGCTCTCCATTCAGTCCTAATTTGTACCACTGGGTGTTTTAATTTACAAGTCAGAGTTAATAAATTTGGTGCAAGCTCGATTACCTCACGCTCCCCTGACTTTCTCCCCTGCCTGTGGGAGAGTGATGTACTATGGGAAAGACCTGGAAGAAGACTGTGGGTATCCCTCCTTCACCCAGGGGATTTAATACCTGTCCCAAGAGCCCTGGAGAGCAGGGGAGAGGAACTGGGTGGGCTGAGCCTAGTGTTTCTCATATGGATTTGAGCAAAAATAAATAATTCATGGATCCTTTAAGAAGGAAACAGAAAACTAGTGGAAAATACATCAGTAAAAACAATACTAAAAAGCAAGGACCTCGTGTCTTCAAGGACACACATAATTATATGTAATACATGTCTCCGTGGAATAGAAGATTCTACTGGGTATGTGCACAGGGACACCCATTTCCAAAGGGCTGAGTTGAGCTAGAGTCCATGGATGTATCCATGTGGCAGGTCCTAAAGACTCAAGGGTAACTGGAGTGAGAGCCCATCTGGAAAGTTCCAGGGACATCTAGAGCCTCCAGAACATGGACTGGGAAGTGTCTCATTCCCTGAGCACAGAATGTTCTGAAGGAGAATCACTTGTTTACAAACCAGAAAGGACACAAAGGAAAGCGTGGCTGCAAGTGGAAATGCACACACGCACAGTCTACAGACACCAGTGACCAGCCCAGCCCAGCCCAGCCCAGCCCAGCCCACATGTGTGATTCCCAGCTTTAACACCCAGTCTTTCTCCCCAGGGACCATGTCCATCTGGGGAGCTTACAGAGTCTGAACCACTCAGCTTGACACCCTGTTCAGGAAGCTCTCCATCCCAGGCATCCTCTCCCTTCCCATCCACTCCCAGAACTCGTCAGCAAACTTCTCCGTGGGTTTCAACAACAAGGACCCATCCTTGCTCTGGCCACCCTGGAAATGACCAGGAAGAAAAGTCCCAGAGCGACTCCTTAAAGAGGAGGCTATGACCATAGAGGCATGTTGGCCTTCCCCCTCCCTGCACAGCCAGCTCTGAGTGCTCATCTGATGGAAGGGGGATTAAGCAGTTCAGAGGGTATGGACACAGCCAGTGGCCTCTGTGGGTGCCCCCATCCACCACCATCAACTTTTGTTGAAATTTTTCATTTATTTCGTCTATTGGCAAACAGGAGTAATGAGTCCGATGTAGAGTCCAAAAACTATGATGGTAGCTGAGACATAATCACTTCCTGCTTGTGTAAAGCTCAAAAGACCAAGAAAGAATGAGCACCTATACACACAGAGCCATATATACTCCGTGAGAATGAGCTCCACCCCCTCTGCTGCACACACACCCCAGGGAAAGCTGACCAAGATAATACAGGCGCATGTTTTATCTTAAACTGCAAGCATATTCTAGCCTGAAAGAAGCCAAGAGATTCCACACACCTGAAGCAAAGCCAACATTCCAGACCTAGATAGCAGAGGGGTTTCTGGGCTGGGTGTGGTCTACACCGTGGTCCTGGGCTGTTATGGCTATATTGAACTAAAACCAGATGGCTATGCAAGGTACATCCACCAGAGTCACACAAGCCAGAAAAGGATGTAAAAGACTGCCCACTGAGCAAGGAACTGAAGAGAGATGCTGTGTCTGCCTGAGCTTCTAGGAATCCAAAAGATCTTAGAAAAATTGAACACATAAGCTCTGGTCTGAACTGATAAGATCTGCATGGGTTGGCGGTACTCAGATGGTAAAGCCCTCAGATACAGGCATACCTTGGGACCCTCAGCAGAAATGAGTAAAAAGAAACACACAGTCACATGCCTGTATATATACACATGCATACACTTGCACAAATGTATACACTTACATGTATGTATGTGTGTGTGTGTGTGTATATATATATATATATATAATCAACACCAAGCCTAATGTATGGCTTTTGAAGTACTTCAAGGGTATTTTGGGTAATTTTGATTAATGGTAGTTTCAGCTCCCAGGTGACTTTAGAACCAGGCTCTTCACAAGATGCACTCCACTGTAAACAAGCAGCTGCACCTAAGTGATGCTGTGGAGACCACAGGGGTAGCAGCATAGAGGAACAATAGAGCAGGTTGATTATCTCTGTGTGGGATTTTTCAAGAGATTCTTCAGATGGAGTGAGGGCAAATCAGGGCTGGGCAGAAAGGATCATGACACACGGTGACACAGGCAGGAAGCAGCCATGAGAGGGGCTGGGCAGTTTTGTGTGCAGCAGAACCATACTGGAAGAAGCAGCCAGAGAGAAGAGTAGCAAAGCTAGCCAGTGGTACCCAAGCCTCCAACAGCCTGGAGGCAGACAGTGATCTTATGAGCAAGATGCAGTCATATAGTACGGAAGACTCCTATAGCAGGCTGCAATGACAAGACAGCAGAGATACATCAGCAACTTTGATGGTCCAAGGTGACAGGCAGGCTGTGATAGTAGGGATGTGTGGATGCTAGTCAGGGCAGTATAAAGATAAGAGCAAAAGCCAGCCACATGGAGAAAGATAGCAGGGGCAGAAAAGGTAAGATGGGACCACTGGCCACCAACAAGCACACCACAGCTGCACCTCCTATTACCAGTACCTCTTGCTCTCCCCAGCTCTTTCAGGGCCCCGACCGCATGCACCTATGCCATCCCTATGCTGTTTTCAGCATGGAGGAGCCAGGCTGCAACATGGGATGGGCAGCCAATGGGCATGGTTGAATGAACAGGCAGATTGGAGAGGATAGGTTCCTGAGTGCTGAGGACATGTTTATTGTGAACCAATGACCTCACCAAGAGTTCTCACAGTCAGCGGAGGGAAATGTGAAGTTTCCCTACAAAGGTTCTTCACTGCACCCTATATAAGCTGAGGGAGACTACATGACTCGCCACAGGCCACTCAGAGCACCATTAGAGAGAGAGAGAGTGAATTGCAGACCGACTCCATGTTCTTATGAGCAAAGTTTCAAACAGCATAACTCAAGGTCTAGTGGACCGGGAGCTAGTGGGTACCTGATAACTACTGATTGGCTGATGTCCTTTAGGAGCCTGGAGCAAAGAGAGGGGTAAGCTACAGCTGAACTTCCCAGAATGAAAATACATGATCCCTCTACTAGCTCTATGAGGTGGTCTTTAGGGCAGGCCCACAGGCTCTGCTGGGCATCTGCCTCTGTCATACCGGTGATTGCTGATGAGGGAGGAAGGGAGAGGTCTTAGAAGCCAGGGTGGCGCTGTTCATAGGCCACTGCTCAAAGCCTTAAAGGTCAGCAACAGCCAACACTGACTCCTTCATTTGGTGCCACATTCCTGGTCCAGTTATGGGCACTGGTCAGCATCCAACCCCTTCACCAAGCCATGCAAAGTGAATGCTTACCATAAGAATTTGTCCTGCCCAATTCACGATATTTGCTTTCGTCTGAGGAGCTGTTTGAAAGGTAGAAGGGGCTAAACCCCATGGGTCTGTGGTCTTGTGGGACACGCTATTGAAGCCTTCCTCTGACCTCCTAGCTATAGCACCGTGTGGCTCTGTGGGAGATGTGTCTGAGTCAGCAGCTCAGACAAGGCAGCAGAAATGTAAGATGACCTGAAGGCCTTCATGCTGCAGTGATACACATTACAGAATTCCTTCCTCGAGTGAGCAGTGTGTCAGTGTGTCTGTCTAGCACTTTCAGATTAGCAAGAAGGAGGTGGCAGTGTAATGCTGCCCTGGTCAGCTGGCTGGCTGTGTGTTAAACTAGAGAAGATTGCCCTGTGAGGAACTGACCTCCCTAGGTGGGTTGGTTAGTTGGTAGGTGAGTTAGTTAGTAATTTGGTGAATGGATAGGTTAGTCAGTTGGTAAGAGAGTTGTTTGGTGGTTAGTTGGTAAGTTAGTGGGCAGGATTGTTTAGTTTGTGAATGGGTAAGTTAGTTAGTTTGTAGGTGGATTTGTTAGCAGGTAAGCTTGTGGGTAAGTTGGTTAGTTTGTGGGTGAATTAGCTAGTTGATAGGAGTTACTTTGAGGGTGGATGAGTTAGTCAGTGGGAGTAGGTTAATTAGTTGGTTTATGGTCATTTTGGTTAGTAAGTTAGTGGGTTGGTTAGTTGGTAAATTGGTGACTGGTTGGGCTAGTTGATACATGGATTGGTAAGTCGGTTGGATGTGTTGGTTAGTTAGTTGGTGGGTATGGTTAGTTAGTAAGTTGATGCGTTAGGGTTGATGGGTTAGGGTTAGGGTTAGGGTTAGTTAGTTGTATTTCTATTTGGTAAAGTCTTCCACATTCAACAAGTAATATTCTGGCTACCTTAGCTAGTCAATCGAGCATCTGTGGGGAGTCATACTGTATACATTTATATCACCTCAGCTCTATTTCTTTGGCACTCAAAGAAAAGCAGAGAGAATAAATTTCAAGCAGTATGGTTAGTTTTTCCTGCCTTTCCACTCACTGGGTGATCAGACATAGGGGACAAATCAGTCTCTCTCATCTCCACACAGCCCTCACAGACCTAGCAGCTTGTTGGCTATGTATGCACACTGTCTTATGCAACAGAGCTTCGATACAGAATGGCCCTAAATGCAAAACAAAGTCTTGATCTAGTTTTCAGACAAAGAAAGGTCCCCTGGTCACAGTGCCAGAAGCTCTCAGATACTTGCAAAGATGTTTATAGGTGCTTTGAGGAATTATCAAAGAGCAGTTCGCTTATGTGGGGCTTCTGTCATGTGGTCACAGACAACTGAAGGTCCTTGTGAAAGACTCCCTAACTGGCACCCAATTGGTGTTCATGCATTGAGCCCATGAGGCATGCCACAAGCATGCTCACGCCACAAGCATACTAACAAATCTACAAGTGAACCACTGCCCCAAGCTTGGCCCTGGCACATCTGACCAGTATCCCTGGGGATGTCCACCCTCAAACTGTTACAGAGAAGCTTAACTTTGTTTGCTCATCATTCATCCAATAGGCAAACACTAACTGAACTCTGTAGACCACTTTCTGTTATAAGCCCAAGTACCAGGAACAAAGACCACACCACTCAGAGACCAAATCTGGCACCTCTCAATGGCAGCAGAGCCCTGGATCTGCCCCATTGACTTGGCTTTTCAACAAGCAGTTAAAAGACGTTGTGGCTTAATCAGAAATGTCTTCTTAAGGCTAATGTCTTAGCATCTAGACCCAGCGTGTGTGACATTTTGAAGGCTACAGAGCTATTAGAAGGCAGGGTTTGGGTGGCAGAAGTCACTGCAGGTGGGATGTTGAAGGTCTTTCTGTTCCCTGATCTACCACCACATGAGGAGGGGTCTCTGCTGCACACTCCTGCTGCCATCCATTTCCAGAGACAGGCTGTACTTTCTGAAACTGAGGGCCCAAATAATCCCTTCTTAGGATGTTATGTGCCACTGACACAAAAGCAACTAATCAATGCTCAGAGGTGTGGTGCGTGCCCAGGTCTCAGAACCCATGTATCACACTTCTAGAAGCAACTGGCTCAGAGATGACCCCTGAGTAGATGTGGAGAGCAGACACTGCTGTTGCAGTGACCTGTCCCTGCTATAGTGGTGTTTGCTGGAGCTCCTGCTGGGAGGGAGACTCCCTAAAGGTAGCCAGAGAGTCTGTAGTCCTGAAGTCTCTGTGGGTGTAAAGAACTACATCCCACCCATGTTTATTCATGATCTCTACTCAATTAGCTCAAAAGCAGCTGGAGGCCCAAGTTCAGAAGTAAAACTCAACTAGGGAGTCTTTTTAAAAATCCCTCTCCCGGTAGGGTTTTTCTGGGAACAAAAGCAAACCCATTTAACTTATTATTGAAATTGATTATCCATTCTGCAAGGCGCTACTAGGCACTGGCCTGGAAAGAAGGCGCGTGACCGATTATGCCAAAGGGAGAATGGACCAGAACCAGAGGAGATTTGGCCCAGCAGGGTCCTCCCACGCACAGTGACTCAGAACCACTCTGTCACATGGAACTGAAGACTGAGGGAGTCCAGGCAAGCACATGGTGTCGTGACTCAAAGTAGCCCTCCCTGTAGGCATTGCCGTCCTGGGTGGTGCCTGAGAAACCAGCTTATAGTCATGACCTCCTTTTAGCAAAAGAGACTGGTGCCTTGTACCCCTTTACTAGCTGACTGCAATCATGGCTCCAGGCATCTTAAGTAACCCAAATGTGAGATGTATCAGTCCAGTGTGTAAGCTATTTGGGCAGTTAATAAGCTACCTAGCAGTTGTAGAGGAAGCCGAAAGAAAATCCTGAGGGGTTCCCAGTTAGGACCACTTGACCCTACTACAGTCCAGGCTATGGAGGGTAATCAGGGCTACTGCAATCTCAGAGATCCTGTTAGAGAGGCTGAACTAGGACATGGGACGACCTTGGTGGTGTATGTGTGTGAGCACCTTGCTAAACACTCTTCAGTGAGTAGCATTCAAGAAGTCAAGGCTGTTGCTCCGTCCCTACAGCAATGAAATGTGCAAAATACTAACAGTAGTTCATAAGGCCCTGGCTGTGGGATAGTGTTTGACTTGAGGACCCAGTAAGGGTAGAAACTTTTAAGAGTTATGGTGTGATCAGGGCTGTGATCCACAGCTAGGAGACCAAGACTTAACACTTGAATTCCAGCTTGGAAGTCCACCACCTGCCGTACCTCTGTCACTACAGGGTCCATGCTGGGGACCAGACAGGAGTCTAGCAACTTTCATGACAGATATGAATTCTTCATTCATTCATTTCCTGCAGTTTCTGGGTTCTGAAGTCTCTAGACAGGTTCCCAATGTCAGATCTTCTGACTTGACAAAAACATCCAAGACATGAAACCAGTTAGGACAGAGACAGTGAACACAATTACCAGAGACAATAGACAGTTGAGCCAAAGGACAGACATAGGACGGCAGGCTCCATGGCCAGAGGACTCACTAATGGACGGGGAATGGCAGGCTCTGTGGCCTGTGGACCCACTGATGGAGGTAGGAGCAGCAGGCTCCATGGCCAGTGAACCCACTGATGGATGGGGAACACAGGCTCCATGGGCAGCAGACTCACTGATGGAGGCAAGAATGGCAGGCTCCAAGGTCAGTGGGCCCACTGATGAATGGGGAACGGCAGGCCCCATGGTCAGTGGACCCCCTGATGGATGGGCCAGAAGAAGGCTGAGGTCCTGGAGCACTGAGAAGGGCTAAGTAAGGTAAGATCCAAGTAGGGAGGGCTCTGCCACATGAAGAGGTTTCCAGCAGAAGCGTCACTGGGGAGTAACTGGAGAGAGTGGGGCAAAGGATTATCTATAGAAACCGTGGAGACCCGGAGGAACTCCACAGCTCCCAGTCGCCATAGGCAGCCCCATGCCTCTAGATGGGTAAGGCTAGAACTGAAGCAAGAACTCCTACAGTTGTAGGAAGAAACAGAGGGTTATGCCAGGAGAGAACCACAAGCCCAGCCCACTTGGGAGAACCCCACCTCCATTTGTTCTTGCTCCTTCTCCCAGGACCTTCCATGGGCAGAGCTAAGTTGGATATTACAGAGAAGGGCTTGGAGAAATCACAATAGGGAATGGATCTTGGGAGAGATGGAGAGTGTCTGTGCCACCTGCTCATGTGGAAAACATGGGGTTAACTCCAGAGAGGCTGGCACTCCTAGCAGAGGCCAGAAGTACCTTATCGCAGCCCCCAACATCCCCTAGAGCTTTAGGGCCCCTGGAAGGCAAGCATGTGCAAGGGCTCCCCGAGGTCACTATGATGATGAATGGATATCAAAGCTACACCAACTAAACCCTAACAGGGGAAACTGGGAGAGGGGCACCAAGGAGAGTGGCTGAGAGTTGAGTGTGAATTGTCCAGTTTCCAGTTTGATCAGCAGCTGGAAGACAGACTGTCTGAGGGTAAGAAAAGACAGAGCTTTCCCAGAGGTGTTGGGGCTGTTCCAGAGATCCCTAAGTCTGGGTTCAGACTCACCAGCCTGGTACTTTTGTCTGAGCCTTGCCTCTCCACAGTTCAGCCTGAAGCCCCAGGAAATGAGACATTCCAAATGGAACCTAGAAACTGACTTGTCCTGTCCTTAAAGGAGCAAACAGGTCTGGGCTACACTGCCTGTCTTGCAAGCCTCTGGAGGAAGGACGAAGCCTTTGCTTCACACCTCAGGCACTGGTATTTATTTAAGCCCCAGCAAAGAGTTAGTTTGCTCTACAAATGACTTGGATAGCATTCCCTCACCAAGCCTCTGAGGAAATCTGTAGGCTACTGAGAAGTGCACAGCATACAATGGCCATAGGCCAGGCCTCCCCGCATCCCTCAGTGTTTAAGCCTGCAGCTTTTCAAGCCTGGAGTATCTCTGCTTTCTCCCACTCCTGCAGTCCATTTGTCTTAAGAACATTACCTCCTCCATGCCTGCTGATGCTGAGTTCTCCTTTCTGGGCTCTCTGTTCCAGCTCAGATTTATTTCCTCCATCTACACCAGCAGCTTACTATGGATGCCCCTTGTGGCTGGAAGGGGCACAGACTGATCTAAGGGGAGGAGTGGTTGACTCTCTTGACCCCGCCCCTCTTACTGGCTTCTCTTGCCAGGTCCCTGTATAAGATCTTCTGGTTGCCCAGCAGCCAACTTGCCTCATGGCCAGGGGCAGAAAGGAACAGTGTCTAGGGTAGGGGCAGAAGGCCTATAAAAGGAACCTAATGGCAATCTAACTGTCCCTCCATCTTCTGGGGGCTCTGCTAGGACCATGGCCAAGGCTGTGTTTCAACTACTGCTATTGCCAATAGTGCCTTGAAGATCCTGGCAGGTCCAAACCTCTGGCAACATAGGTCCTGGGCAGTTCCAGGTTGGAATAGAAGGCTCACATACCCGAGCACTGGACTGCTACCCTCTGGGATTTGTCATCTCCAGGGCAGAGCTCCTGGCCAGGTCACTGTCCTGGCCCATTTTATGATGCTGCAATGGAACAGGAGACACATGAAAATCTGAGAGCTAACCACTGAGTCCAAGGCTAGGAAACCCAAGATCAAAAGCCACCTGTGAGAACCCAGCCTCAAGGATTGGGCTGCTACCTTGTTCTCAGCCTCTCCAGGGTACAGGTGATCATTGTTGGACTATCTATTCCTTTCTGTGTAGGCCAGTCTAGTAAATCCCCTTTTAAGATTTACTTTTATTTGTAATTACTTGGATGTAGGGGTGGGTGGTATGTGCACATGAGTGCAGTTACCTACAGGGGCCAGAAGAGGGCGACAGATCAGCTGGAGTTAAAAGTGGTTGCAAGCCACTTGGTGTATGCTCTGAGAATTAAATTTGGATCCCCTGAAAAAGCACTATATGAACACCTGGGGTCTATGCCACGTGGTGGCTCCATACCTAAATAGTGCAGTGAAAGAGCTACCCTCCCCAGAGTGTGGACAAGCCTGTGATTGGAGGTAAGGCCAGTACCTCTGCTCAGAGGGACCTGCCTGGAACCCCCAGGACACAGGGACATACAAGCAACCTGGGACAGGAACATTCTGGTTTCCTTCAGTCAGTGCCACAGAGCTCCATAGCCAAATAACACCAGGAGAAAGCTAGCATCCCAGGAGTGTCGACAAGCCCATGAGTGGAGGTAAGACAGCACCACTGCTCAGCGGGACCTGCCTGGAATCTGCAGGACACAGGGACCGAGGAACAGCCTGGAACAAGAGCCTTCCAGTTTACACCTGTGGTCTGTGCCACGAGGCTCCATACTCAAATAGCACTGGGAAAGAGCTACCCTCCTAGGAGTGTGGACAAGCCTGTGAGCAGGGGGTGGGGGGTGTAAGGCCAGCACCCCTGCTCAGTGGTATCCAACCAGAACCCTCAGGAAACAGGGACTGAGGAGTGGCCTTCCAGTTTCCTTCTGTGGACAGGGAGCTGAGCCTATGACACAGGGCTCCATACTCAGTGCCAGGAGAGAGCTGGTCTCCCAGGAGTGCCTACACACCTTTGAGCACAAGAAGACCACCACTTCTGTTCAAATTCCTCAATCAACAGGGACCCTCGCAGAGCCATCAGGACACAGGAACCAAGGAACAGCTAGAGACAGGATCCTTCTGGTTTCTGTCTGCACTCCAGAGCTGATCCTGTACCACAGCTCTCCAAACCCAAATTCCTCTCAGAGAGAGCTGGTCTCCAAGGAGTATTGATACAAAGACTTGCAGGAAGGACAAGCCACAGTCAGAGAGAGCAAGACTAGTTAACACCAGAGATAACCAGATGGCGAAAGGCAAGGCATGAACATAAGGAACAGAAACCAAGGCAACTTGGCATCATCAGAACCCAGTTCTCACACCACAGTGAGCCTTGGACACCCCAACACACCATAAAAGCAAGACTCAGATTTAAAATCACTTCTCATGATGATGATAGAAGACTTTAAGAAGGAAATAAATAACTCCCTTAAAGAAATACAAGAGAACACAGGTAAACAACTAGAAGCCCTTAAAGAGGAAATATAGGAAAACACAATCAAACAGGCAAAGGAAATGAACAAAACCATCCAAGATCTAAAAATGGAAATAGAAACAATAAAGAAATCACAAAGAGAGACAAACCTGGAGATAAAAACCCTAGGAAAGGGATCAGGAGTAGTAGATGCAAGCATCACCATCAGAATACAAGAGATAGAAGAGAAAATCTCAGGTGCAGAAAACATTGAAAACAATGTTAACATAGAAAACATTGACACATCAGTCAAAGAAAATGCAAAATAAAAAAAGTTTCTAACCCAAAACATCCAGGAAATCCAAGACACAATGAGAAGACCAAACCTAAGGATAATAGGTATAGAAGAGAGTGAAGATTCCCAACTTAAAGGGCCAGTAAATATCTTCAACAAAATTACAGTAGAAAACTTCTCTAACCTAAAGAAAGAGATGAACATAAACAGTCAAGAAGCCTACAGAACTCCAAATAGATTAGACCAGAAAAGAAATTCCTCCCATCACATAGTAGTCAAAACACAAAATGCACAAAACAAGGAAAAAATATTAAAAGTAGTAAGGGAAAAAGGTCAAGTCACATATAAAGGCAGACCTATCAGAATTACACCAGACTTCTCACCAGAGACTATGAAAGCTAGAAGATCCTGGACAGATCTCATACAGACCCTAAGAGAACACAAGTGCCAGCCCAGGCTGCTATACCCAGGAAAATTCTCAATTACCATAGATGGTGTAACCAAGATATTCCATGACAAAACCAAATTTACACAATATCTTTCCATAAATCCAGCCCTACAAAGAATAACAGATGGAAAACGCCAACACAAGGAGGGAAACTACACCTTAGAAAAAGCAAGAAAGTAATCTTTCAACAAACCCAAAAGAAGATGGCCACACAAACATAAAAATAAAATCTAAAATAACAGGAAGCAACAATCACTATTCCTTAATATCTCTTAACATCAATGGACCCAATTCCCCAATAAAAAGACATGGGCTAACAGACTGGACACATAAACAGGACCCAGCATTTTGCTGCATACAGGAAATGCACCTCCGTGTTAAAGACAATGACTACCTCAGAGTAAAGGGCTGGAAACCAATTGTCCAGGCAAATGGCCCCAAGAAACAGGCTGGAGTAGCCATTCTAATATCGGATAAGATCAACTTTCAACCAAAAGTCATCAAAAAAAGATAAGGAAGGACACTTCATACTCATCAAAGGAAAAATCTACCAAGAAGAACTCTCAGTTATCAACATCTATGCCCCAAATGCAAAGGCTCCCACATTCATAAAAGAAACTTTACTAAAGCTCAAAGCACATTGCACCTCACACAATAATAGTGGGAGACTTCAACACCCTACTATCATCAGTGGACAGATCTTGGAAACACATACTAAACAGAGACACAGTGAAACTAAAACATGTTATGAACCAAATGGATTTAACAGATATCTATAGAACATTTCATCCTAAATCAAAAGAATATATCTTTTTCTCAGCACCTCATGGTACCTTCTCCAAAATTGATCATATAATTGGTCATAAAACAAACCTCAACAGATATAAGAAGATTGAAATAATCCCATGCCTCAGATCAGATCACTATGGAATAAGGCTGGTCTTCAATGGCAACAACAACAACAGAAAGCTCACATACACATGGAAGCTGAACAACACTCTACTCAATGATAACTTGGTCAAGGAAAAAAGAAAGAAAGAAATTAAAGACTTCCTAGAATTTGATGAAAATGAAAGTACAACATACCCAAACTTATGCGACACAATGAAAGCAGTATTAAGAGGAAAACTCATAGCTCTGAATGTCTCCAAAAAGAAACTGGTGAAAGCATATACTAACAGCTTAACAGCACATCTGAAAGCTCTAGAACAAAAAGAAGCTAATACACCCAAGAGGAGTAGAAGGCAAGAAATAATCAAACTCAGGGCTGAAATCAACCAAGTAAAAACAAATAGAACTATACAAAGAATCAACAAAACCAGGAGCTGGTTCTTTGAGAAAATCAACAAGATAGATAAACCTTTAGCCAGACTAACCATAGGACACAGAGACAGTATCCAAATTAACAAAATCAGAAATTAAAAGGGAGATACAACAACAGATTCTGAGGAAATTTAAAAAAATCATCAGATCCTACTACAAAAGCCTATACTCAACAAAATTGGAAAATCTGGATGATATAGACAATTTTCTAGACAGATACCAAATTCCAAAGTTAAGTCAGGATCAGATAAATCATCTAAACAGTCCTATAACCCCTAAAGAAATAGAATCAGTCATTAAAAGTCTCCCAACCAAAAAAAAAAGCCCAGGAACAGGTGGGTTTAGTGCAGAATTCTATCAGACTTTCAAAGAAGACCTAATACCAATACTCTTCAAACTATTCAACAAAATAGAAACAGAAGGACCACTACCCAATTCATTCTATGAAGTCACAGTTACACTGATTCCAAAACCTCACAAAGACTCAACAAAAAAAGAAAACTTCAGATCAATTTCCCTTATGAATATTGATGCAAAAAACTCTATAAAATTCTCGCAAACTGAATCCAAGAACACATCAAAATGATTATTCATCATGATCAAGTAGGCTTCATCCCAGGGATGCAGGGATGGTTCAATACCCGTAAATCCATCAATGTAATCCACTACATAAACAAACCCAAAGAAAAAACCACATGGTCATTTCGTTAGATGTTAGCATTTGACAAAGTTCAACATCCCTTCATGATAAAAGTCTTCATGATAAAAGATAAGGAATTCAAGGCCCATACCTAAGCATAGTAAAAGCAATATACAACAAACCAGTAGCCAACATCAACCTAAATGGAGAGAAACTTGAAGCATTCCCACTAAAATCAGAGACTAGACAAGGCTGTCCATTCCCTCCCTATCTATTCAATATAGTATTTAAAGTTCTAGCTAGAACAATTAGACAACAAAAGGTCAAAGGGGTACAAATTGGAAAGGAAGAAATCAAAATATCACTATTTGCAGATGATATGATGGTATACTTAAGTGACCCAAAAAACTCCACCAGAGATCTGCTACAGCTGATAAACAACTTCAGCAAAGTGGCCGGATATAAAATCAACTCAAACAAATCAGTAGCCATCCTATACTTGAAGGATAAACAGGCTGAGAAAGAAATTAGGGAAATGACACCCTTCACAATTGTCACAAACAATATAAAGTATCTTGGTGTGACTCTAACCAAACAAGTGAAAGATCTGTATGACAAGAACTTCAAGTCTCTGAAGAAAGAAATCGAAGAAGACCTCAGAAGATGGAAAGATCTCCCATGCTCATGGATCAGCAGGATTATTAACAAAGTAAAAATGGCCATCTTGCTGAAAGCAATCTACAGATTCAATGCAATCCCCATCAAAATTCCAACTCAATTCTTCATAGATTTAGAAAGAGCAATTTG
>JADRCH010000028.1:3578500-3633212 GCA_019843965.1 Rhynchomys soricoides | reverse complement strand
CAGAAGATGGAAAGATCTCCCATGCTCATGGATCAGCAGGATTATTAACAAAGTAAAAATGGCCATCTTGCTGAAAGCAATCTACAGATTCAATGCAATCCCCATCAAAATTCCAACTCAATTCTTCATAGATTTAGAAAGAGCAATTCTCAAATTCATTTGGAATAACAAAAAACCCAGGATAGCAAAAACTATTCTCAATAATAAAAAGACTTGTGAGGGAATCAGCCTCCCTGACCTCAAGCTATACTACAGAGCAGTAGTGATAAAAACTGCATGGTATTGGTACAGTTTCAGGCAGGTAGGTAGATCAAGGGAATAGAATTGAAGACCCAGAAATGAATCCACACACTTACAGTCACTTGATCTTTGACAAAGGAGCTAAAACCATCCAGTGGAAAAAAGACAGCATTTTCAACAAATGGTGTTGGTTCAACTGGAGATCAACATGTAAAAGAATGCAAACAGATCCACTCCTATCTCCCTGTACAAAGCTCAAATCCAAGTGAATCAAGGACCTCCACATAAAACCAGATACACTGAATCTAATAGAAGAGAAAGTGGGGAAAAGTCTTGAACACATAAGCACAGGGGAAAAGTTCCTGAACAGAACATTAATGGCTTATGCTCTAAGATCACGATTCAACAAATGGGACCTCATAAAATTGCAAAGCTTCTGTAAGGCAAAGGATACTGTCAATAGGACAAAATGGCAACCAACAGATTGGGAAAAGATCTTTACCGATCCTACATCCAATAGAGGGTTAATATCCAATATATACAAAGAACTTAAGAAGTTAGACTCCAGAGAACCAAATAACCCTATCAAAAAATGGAGAACAGAGCTAAACAGAGAATTCTCGTCTAAACTCAGTCACAAAAGAACAAACACCGCATGTGTTCACTGATAAGTGGATATTAACTCAAAAGTTTTGGAACGCCCATGATTCAATTCAATACTGGAAGGTCTGAGAAGCACCTAAAGAAATGTTCAATATCCCTGGTCATCAGGGAAATGCAAATCAAAACAACCCTGAGATTCCACCTCACACCAGTCAGAATGGCTAAGATCAAAAACTCAAGTGACAGCAGATGCTGGTGAGGATATGGAGAAAGAGGAACACTTCTCCACTGCTGGTGGGATTGCAAGCTGGTACAACCACTCTGTAAATCAGTTTGGCAGAGTCTCAGAAAATTGGACATAATACTTCCTGAGGACCCAGCTATATCACTCCTGGGCATATACCCAGAAGATGCTCCAACATCTAATAAGGACACATGCTCCACTCTGTTCATAGCAGCCATATTTATAATAGCCAGGAGCTGGAAACAACCCAGATGTCCCTCAACAGAGGAATGGATACAGAAAATGTAGTACATTTACACAATGAAATACTACTCACCTGTTAAAAACAATAACTTCATGAAATTCGCAGGCAAATGGATGGAACTTGAAAATATCATCCTGAGGGAGGTAACTCAGTCACAAAAGAACAAACACGGCATGTGCTCACTGATAAGTGGATATTAACTCAAAAGTTTTGGAACACCCATGATTCAATTCACAGCAACTGTTGGACTGAGCATGGGGTCCCAGGTGGAGGAGTTGAAGAAGGGACTGAAGGAACTGAGGGAGTTTGCAGCCCCATGAAGAGAGAACAACAGTGTCAACTGGTCAGGCCCCCAGGTCCCCCCAGGTGCTCCCAGGGACTGGTCTATCAGCCGAGGAATGCATTTGGAGGGACCCATGGTGCTGGCCACTTATGTTGCAGAGGAGGGCCTTGTTGGCCATCAGTGGGTGGAGAGGCCCTTGGGTCTGAGAGTGTTAGATGCCCCAGTATAGGGGAATGCCTGGGAGGGAAGACAGGAGTGGGTGGGTGGGTAGGGGGATACCCTCATAGAGGCAGGGGGAGGTGGGATGATATAGGGAGTTTCCAAGGGGGAGACATGGAAGGGGGAGAACATTTGAAATATAAATAAAGTATAAAAATAGAATAAATTTTTTAATAGAAGCACTATATGATCCTATCTGCCAAGTCATCCTTACAGACCCTTGTCCCATTATGTAACATGAATTGATCTTGTTGATTTTTTTCCTCTAATGAACCCTCACTAATAAATGGTCATTTTCAGACTACAGTGGATGTTCATTCAACATGGACATACCAAGGCCTCTTGTGAAAGTGCCCAGACCTGCCAACCTCAGAGAGAACAGAGGCTGCGTTATTGACCTCATTCATCATCAAGGTAGAGATCACATGACTCTGATCTCTGCTTCTTTCTTTCACGCAGTTGTCACACCTATAAGGGAGACTTGGCGCTCCACTGGGCTGCGCCTGATAATGCAGGCACTATCCTTATAAGAGGGTCCTTAACTTCCTCACATCTACTGAGTTCACCTTGCCAAGTAGCTGATGTTCTCAGGTTGCAGGAAGTGGGGCAGGGATGTCTTGGAGTGCCCTCCTCCGCCTGTCTCTGAGTAGGGAGAGGAGTTTCGGGTATCTAGGATGTGGTGCAGAGAGATGTTGGGCCTCGTATCCAGTTGATTCCCACCATTCCCAAGATGGCCTTCTTATCCATGAGATCCAGAGGCTTAGGGGCAAGTAGGGGAACCATAAGAGAGCAGACCAGAGAGGCTGGCCCAGTGGAATTTGACAAGTTATTTCTCCGCAGGTGAAATGAGCCAATTCAAGCCCGATTAAATTATATTCCATTGTGTGATGCTCAGCACCAACACACAGGCACCTGCCTCCTATGCCAACTGTAAATAAACGGGTGCTCCCATCCCCTCCCAAGCCTAAGATGATGAAAAGATCCAGAGAGGATGAGCAGGAAAGCAAGGTAGTGCTTGGCTCTGGCTAGCAGCCTGGGATGGAGATGGTAGGCAGGATTCTCCTCCCCATCCTCAAGGCTGCCTCAGCATGAAAGTCTCCCCCATGTCCCATCTCCTCCCCCTGGTTACTTCTCTGTACTATCTTTCACCTCTTACCACTATTGATTTGAATTTTCAGGATGTCCCTCCTTCCTCAGTGCCCTTGTTGAAACTGTCTCAGGTGGGTTCCCACACTTTCAACACCTACCACCCCCCCTCTTCTCTCAATGCTACTGCTTTCTCACCCAGCAGTAGGGGAAGTACCCAGAATTGGTCATCATTCTGTATGATGAGAGAAAGAAGCGTACCCATTCACCCTGTCTCTGCTAACTGTGGAAACCCTGGCCAGGTATGTAATGAGACTTTGTACAGTCAGCTCTTCCGCTCCTGGGCTGGGGAGATATTCCTTTAATACTCCTTCCATTGATGGAGAAGGATGTTAGTTACATCCCACACACATAAAATATGCTCAGTTGAGATGATGAATTTGAAAGCTCCAGATAAGAACCCCCAAACAGTACTTGATAGCAGGAGATGACAGTGAGGTAAGGATGCAGTGGGCACAGGTGGCTGTGTGGCTTCCTCTGACCTTTACTGATATCCACATGATATCTCATTTACCAGAGAAACCTATGAACCCTAAGAAGGACCTGACTGTGCACATACTCACTGATCCCTTAGGTCAGAGAGGGAGACCTGGCTAGGCTACCCTCTTCACTGCTGTCCAACCCCAAGCCCCATCTGCTCTTCCTGTCTCTCCTACATCTTAGCCTGGTGTGACTAAAGCTTAGCTTTACTCTCCCTGTCTGCATGGTACAAATGAAGGTACTCACAATCTCCCCAAATGCATAAACACACCACTATGCATATTGGCACACACCCCAGCATGCACATATAACCACATATGTGCAACACACACACACACACACACACACACACACACACACACACACACCATAATGCACACATACTATTTCTGCATATCCCTTAGCCCCACTCAGGCAGAACACAAAAAGTAGATCTGAATAGAGACATCAACGAGGGGTGAGGGGATGAGCCCAGGATGCATCTTTCATAGAAATTGTCCATCAGGGGGAAATGTCACATCAAGATGCAGAGCTGAAGGGTGCGGATGAGAATGCTTGGGTATTGCCAGCCCTGCTCTCTCTTATGAGGAGGCAGAGTGTAACCTCATGTACAAGGCTGTAGGCCACCCTCTGTGCTCCTGGTTGCTTAACCCTTATGCCCTTGCAGCGTGGTACACTGGGTGTCCCTTATATGTCAGCTCAAGTTATTATTCTGCTGTAGCTACCCATTGTTAGCCACAATGCAGTTCACAGTGTAAGTCATGGTTACTGATAATAAGGCAGAGCTGGCAACTCTGGCAAGAATGGAAAGGTAAATACATTTTTATTTATTTATTTATTTATTTATTTGCCCCTGACTTATGAGCAACTCTCCGTTCTGTACACATACTGCTGGATGACACATCTTCTTCAAGTAGCAATATCAAACAAAGCCATTTTTCCCCCTGTCTCTGTGAGGCAGGGATTGGAGATGAGTCCAGCAGGCAGAGTTCACCTCTGCCCTGTCAGGCTTGGACTTCAGCTGGGATTAAGGGAAAGAGGTAAGCAAAGTTCACAATGGGTCTGATGTCCTAAGTTTAAGGAGTCATATCTTGTACCTCAGCTATTGACTGGATCCCCTGTCTCCAGCTGACTAGCAAGGGTTCTTCTCAGCATGCTGGTCTCTGGCTAGTCATTTCCAGGAAGCCAATTTTAACCACCAGTCAATTACAGACTAGGTCTAGAATCTTACCCACCCTACCCCACTGGGCAGAGCAGCCAAGGCCAGCCCAGATTCACAGAAACAAGGCCCCTGTTGATGTGTCTTAGTTAGGGTTTCTATTGCCTGGACAAAAACCACCATGACCAAAAAGTGAGTTGGGGAAGAAAGGGTTAATTCAGCTTATACTTCCAGATTATAGGCCATCATTGGAGGAAGTCAGGACAAGAGCTCAAGCAGGGCTGGAACCTGGAGGCAGAAGCTGATGAAGAGGCCATAGACGGATACTGCATACTGGCTTGCTTGCCCTGGCTTGCTCAGTCTGCCTTCTTATAGAACCCAGGACTACCAGCCCAGGAATAGCACCATCCACAATGGGCTGGACCCTCCCTCAATGATCATTAGCTAGTGATCATTAAAAAAGTGCCCTATAGCTGGATTTCATGGAGGCATTGGTCCTTCCTCTCTGATGACTCTAACCTGTGTCAAGTTGACCCACAAAACAAGCCAGTATGCCATAAAAGCCATGTCCAGAAATCTATGTCTGTCTTTAGTCCACCAAGCCTTTGTGCTCAGTGGATGGATCATTTCCAGATCATATAGCACCTGTACGCCAGCACCCTTGGTTCCGTTCCAGGTCATACAGCACCAGCAGACCAGCACCCTTCCTCAGCAGCCTTCTTCTGCACAAGGAGAAGACAGCTAACATCTACTGAACATCTGTTGCATGTACACCAGGTTCCCAGCTGAGGGCATAGCCTACTGCTTCTCTGTGAATTTCCTGCCTCACAGCCAGCTGGGGCAAGAGGGGGGAGGGCCCGAGTCTCATTTGATGGATGTGGGAATTACATCCAAATTACAAAATCATCGCAGTTCAATGCACAGGCGACAAGTGGCTGGGCAGGGTGTGCAGCCCCTTCTGCTTCTAAATCCCTGTCTGGCAGCATTGCTAAGACCCAAACACATTGCCAAACAGCTAAACACTTTCTGAGCCATCCCTGGCATCTGTCCTTCCTCTGTTAAAACTGGGAGGAGAAAGAGAGCTTCTTCAACATGGAGGAGCCAGCATGCACTAGGCTGTTAAGCTGTGCACAGCATCCCCAGCACTGGCCATCAGAGATCTATGATCTTGTGTCTCCCCCACACACCCTTAAAGACCCTTCCCAGTAGCACTGTTCCTATATATCTTTGAAAGTTGATCAAAGATACCGATGTTGAATGAATGGATGAACTAGTACTTGGCTGGGTCATGTGCCTTCTAGAAAGTTCCATAGATAAGGTAGCAACAAGGTGTTACTCTTGAGGCCTGACCTACCTCTCCAGTAATTGGGAACATAAATCATTCACTGGTTTCCCTCTTACCATGGGTTAGATAGTAACCCCTCAGAAGCTATACCCATGCCCCAGTAGACATGATATTATTTGGAAAGGGAGCATTTGCAGCTGTTTTGAGTTGGAAACTTTAGCATGAGGTCCCTGGACCATCTAAAGTGATCTTAAATTCAACACCAAGCATCCTTAACAGAGGTAGACAAGAGGAGCCCAGATACAGCAGGGAAGCCAGGTAACGACCAGTAGAGACATATCTTGAGTCTACAGACTATCCTGACTGGGGAGCCATGAGGAGGATTCTCCTAGCACTTGCAGAGAGAACAAGACCCTGAGACACCATGACGGAGAGCCTGCAGCCTCAGAGGCTTGACAGCAAATAAATTTCAGCTCCTGAAAGCCACCCCGCTTGTGATAAGTTATTATGGCCATGGTATACCACCTGACATGCCCAGGGTCACAGTGATGGCTGAGGATGTCCCCAGCTGGAACCTGGCCAGGAGGAATCTAACTAAAGACAAGTACAGGGTTACACACCTCCATCTAGTGCCCTAAGCGCTCCAGCTTTCCAGACAGGTTGTGCCAGGAGAGACCTGGTGCCCATCTTGGTGGTATTTTTTACCTTGAGTGACGGCCCCCAACCTCTATTACATAAGCGTTCTCATCAGGAAGCATGAATGGAGTCGAAGGGGCCAACTCATTCTGTTCATGGCAACAATGTAGCCAGAGATTTCAAACGATAAATAAGGGGAAAGAGAGGGATGTTGAGGCCATCCAAGGGCAGCTGGGAAGAAGAGCAAGCAGCTGGATCAGCTGGCAAGGCAAGGTGGATATAAATCAGCCAGCGTCAATCAAGTGATCGAAGGAGGCCACCAGTCCGATTAGTATTGATAAACGGCTCATTAATATGAAACTTTGCTCCATTTAGCATTTCTTATTGCCAATTAGCAGTAATGTCTCCACCACACTTGAGACGATTGCAAATTAATGGTGTCTGTTTCCCCAGGACAAGCCCCGCAAAGCCTGAAACTTCGGTAGGAAGCTTGAAGCTACCCATTGGAACTTCTAGGGACTCTACTCTGGGGGTGAGGATAGGGGCGGGCAGAGCCAAGGGTGAAGAGGCAGCAGGCATGGAAATCCTTCCCCTTCCCCTGTCCTCAGACTCCACACGAAGGAAGAGGTCCCTCAGCCCAGGAACACCACCCATCAAAGCCAAGCCCCAATTCTCAAGCAAGCCGCCAGTGAGCCAGTCAGTGACTGGGCTCCTCTCTCTCTCTCTCTCTCTCTCTCTCTCTCTCTCTCTCTCTCTCTCTCGGTGATTAATGACAGCCTGTTGTGTCACAAAGTAAACAATGGAATTGTGCTACCAAGAGTTATGAAGGAAATAAAGCCATCTCTCTCCTGGCCCAAACAGATAGCAGGGGCTGTGGCAGGGCATTAAGCATCTTTGCAGAGCAGAAATGCATTGATTTTTGTTTAATGCATCAGCTGATTATGTACTTGGTTATTGAAAAGCCAGACCAAGAACAAATACATACAACATTCAGTTTTGCATCTTATCCCCTGCAGGGGGTTCCTGGGACACATCTATTTCCTGGAAACAGTGTGAGTTCACTATGAAGACTGGACAAGCTTACACAGATGTGAGTTCTAGCCCTTGAGACATGAGCCACAACAGTCAAGATAAGGTCACCACTCTGAGCCTCAGTTTTCCCATTTGTAAAATAGGGTTTCAAATGGTCAAAAGTTCGCAATGCAATGAGAGAAACAGATAGGCCAGTCACATTCAAAACAGATGCTGTACTTACACACACACACACACACACACACACACACACACACACACACACACTGGTCAATGGCACTGAGCCTACAACCAGTACTAGGAACACAGAGCTCCAGGACTCCTACGCCCTGAAGAAAACTGTGACTCTGCTTCAAAACTGGCTTCCAGTGTTTCTCTGTTACCTCCCACTCCCTTCACCATTTCCTACCTGAGCAACAAGAAGTGATCATCCTGCTCCCATCCTGTAAAGACCTCTGTGCTCCTCCTCAGAGTTACCTGCCTCAGCTCTGACTGAGCTCCTGAAGGAACATGTAAGACTTGGAATTCCAAGTGACAAGGACAGCTCCACTCAACCCAGCTGGTTCCCCATCTCTCTCCTCAAAAAGACCAGAGACTATGAATCCTCATCATCATAAGCACCATTATCACAAAGGCACACACTAAATGCTTTAAAGATACACATTGTTACCTTCCATGCCTGAAAAATCTCAAGACCAAAGTCAGTATCCTCAGGCTACGGCAGATGTGTAGACAAGGTTGGCTCGCTCTGGGGTCCATTTCCTTTTCAAGACTATGAGCTGGCTCCTGGCCTTCTCAGATTCACAGCCCCTCCTCCACTTTCAAGCCCATGGTCTAAGTCTACATACAGAATTCTCTTGGAGACACCATGACCATAGCAACTCTTATGAAAGAAAACATTTAATGGGGGCTAACTTGCAGTTTCAGAGGTTTAGTCCATTATCATCATGGCGGAAAGCATGGCAGCTTGCAGGCAGACACAGTAATTGAGGAGCTGAGTTCTACATCTTGACCCACAGGTGGTACAAGGAGACCGTTCCACACTGGGCAGATCTTGAGCATAGGAGACCTCAAAGCCCACCCCCACAGTGACGTACTTCCTCTAATGAGGCCATACCTACTCCAACAAGGCCATACCTCCTAAAAGTGTCGCTTCCCATGGGTCAAGCATTCAAACATGTGAGTCATTCCTATCCAAACCACCACAGCTTCTGTTGCACTGTGAAGTCTGGCATCCCTCTGCTCCCTATGGTAACATTGACCCAACCTGTCTCCAGGGCATCTCCACATACCCAGACCCTTTGAATCCTCAGGTCTAAACACTTCCCTGCACTGCTTAAAGTCAGAGTCACAGGTTCTGGTATTGGGATCATTGGGGTACAAGGTTTTGCAAGTCTAAGGAACACCCTTAGCCTGGAGGCTAGAGCCCTCCCTTCCAGTGGCACTCCTGAGAGAACCAAGACTGGGGATCATTGTGGCCAATACCATGAGGCCTGGAGACACCTTCAAACGTGTGGTTATGGGTTCCATGGGATGTCCTGACACTGGTTCAGAGAGAACAGGGCAAAGTCTGAAATGGGTGCGATCTGCAGTCTTCTTCTTCCCTCCTGGATGCCACTGTCCACCAGGCTTGGAGAGAGTGAAGAGGAGTCTGGGACAGGCAGGATCCCAGCCTAGTTGGGAGCTAGCAAGGAGAGAGAAGGCCTTCTCTGAGACTCTTAGTGTTACTGCTCTTTTAGGTAAAGGCCTTCTCCTACGATCTTTAATGAAGCAGCTGTCTTGGCTTGTTCATACTTCTTTATTGAGGTGGGTTTGAACACATACTTTATTCAGGTGAGTCAAGGGTTATATAGTTTCCGGGAGAGGAATGGGAACATCCAAGGAAGGAAAAGGTCATTGGCTGAAGGCTAAGGTTCTAAGCTGCCTCATTAGCACTGAGAGGCATTCCAGGTGCTAGATACATGACTACCTGGTTAGGAGTCACCTGGTTAGGTGCTCCAAGGCAGGCACAGAAACAGGGAGGAAGTTAATTTCACTCCTGCAGGTCTCAAGTTTTGAGATTCCCAAGGGTTTGAACATGCTCTACTTCCCCAGTTCCATACCAGTTCCTCTTGTGGCTTGGTCCACATGCCCCACACAAGTACACATGCCTCTTGTTCACAGTTGTTTGTTAACTTAGCCCCAGCCCCCTGTCTTCCCTTCACCTGGCCCCAGGTCTTTGTGTTCCAAACTCTCTGGCTATTTCCAGACTCATCTCCCAGTCATTACCCAGTGTTGTCTCGCCCTGGGCACACATGAGTTCCTACAGGACCATTCTCTAGAACAAGCTCTCTCCATGGCAACACCAGTGAACTCCTATCACACCTCCAGGACCAAGGCCCTGGTTCCAAGATTCCCTCTCCGGCTGGTCTCAGCATTTTAGCTATGAAGAAGCTTCAAGTGGCTTTCCTTAGAAAGTCAATGTCTATCTACTTCAGAGAGAGAGCAAAGGCCAAAGAAATGATCTAGATTAGTGAACAGTGAGTTTAATTGGGATTATCCACAGGATCACAGACCACTTATAGGCACTACACCACCAAAGAAAAGTCCCCCCCACCCAACAACTGACAACAACTCACAAGTCATCAAAAGGTAGGATGAGGCACCTTCTGAGTCTTCCCCTTTCCACGTGGGAATGTCAGTAGGCCACTCTTCTTAAGGTCTCAGGCAGGCCACTATGGCTGCTTTGATTTCAAGATGACCCTGGCCACATCATGTGTGAACAGCAGTCCACAAAAAATGCTTTTCTGCCCGCCTGTCACTCCACCAGTGTATAGCCTTGCCGTTCCTTTCCTTGTTGCCACTACTCTGACATTGCTGAGCAGTGCAGAGACATGGCATCTCTAGGCAACCTCAGAGGACTGTTTGGAGACCTCAGACTGAGTTAGAGGATAAGATCAGGTGACCACATGGTGCTTCTGTCCCTGGACCTATGATGATAGGCCAGCACCACCTGAGGCCAGTCACGACCTTGTGATGGGTTTCCACAGCAGGTGAGGGCATGGAGGCTTCAGGAGACTTCTGATTGGCCAAGGCTGACAGCACAGGTCTGGGTAACCCCAAGAGAGGCCCTTCAGAGAGGCTTCTGAGCAAGGTTGTTCTTAGTGAAAAGACAGACGTGATCAAATCCAGACTCCCTTTATAGCTTCAAAGGTCAGCTGACGCACAGCTGGAGTCTCAGACTCTCAGGAAAAGCACACAGGTTCCCACCCTAAGATCTCAACAATCTGCTCTTTTGAGGGTAGAGTCTCCTTACCAGATGGGCAGCCACAGCTCAGCCAGACTCCACAGCCATGGGACCTAGTGAGACATGGTGTGTGTCACTGTGAGCTGTGAGGCCTTTCTGGGAAGGCTGGCCACCGGAAGCCACTCAGCCCGTAGTCAGGATATGTCCCCTCTTCTCAAAATGAAATCAGGACCCTAATTGCCTCTGCTCCTGTCCCCAACCCTTCTGCACAAGCCTCTGGAGCTTATAGTAAGAGTAGAAGAGGTGACCAGGGGCAAGAAGGACACTGACAGACCAGGACAAAACGAGGCAGCTTCTAGAATCAACTCGGACAGCACACCCACCAATTCTGTTGGCATCCTCAGCTAAAAGCTGCCCCCTAGACATTCCATTCAATTATTTAAATCCCAGCCTCTCTCCTCGCTATGAAGATTGGACAGGATTGGACATTTATTAGCTAACTGAATGGCTGTAATAAGATAGCAAATCCAGAGGAGCAGAAAATTAAATGTTCTTGAGTTATCTTATTGAAATTTCCCTTCTATGGCTTTTATTGGAGACGACAGCGCCAGAATTTCAAAGATGCATTTTAAGAGACTTCTTTATGGGGTTACCCAGCAAAAGCTGAAGCCATCAAAATGAAACCAGCCAGCGAGCCATCAGGATGGACTCGTCTGGGCCCGGCGGAAACACCAGCTCATGGCTCTGCTAGCATTTGGCAGCAGAGCCGGCACTGTCTAACAGTCCCTGGGGAGCACAGAGCCAACTCCGGTGTCGGCTTGTGGGTTCTGCTGATGCAGACATTGCCTTTTATTGGGAGAGTTCACTACTTTATTCATTGAATTTTGATTACATATTATCATAAGGAGATACATTGATTTCATAAGCGAGGCAGGAAGAATAAACCACAGGATGAAGCTGCCATCAGTTCCCAGCTCAGGCTTCCTTCCAGAAAACAAGCCCTATGCTTCTGCATGAGCCCAACGCACATCTTGATGGAGACATATTGAAGTCATTTCTCTGGGAGATGTCTACATGATCCTGGGATAAAGGAATCATCATGATGTTCTGGCCCACTGAAGAGAGACTCAGCCCAGAGTGCTGGAGAGAAGCCCCACCCAGGGAAGATTGCTTCCCTGAAGACAGAGGCTTCCCTGACTGTAACCACCCACCCACAGTGGACCAGTGGACTCTGTAGTGTTCCCATCCCCCTGTCATTCTCTCTGGAAAATGCATCCCTAGCCCTTGTGAAATCAAAGATCCATAAGGATACTCTGAGAGGACATAAGGGGGCCTGTGACATGTAAGAGGAAATGGTTCCTCGATGCTCCTCTACAGACAACAGGTAGAACATAGCCTGCAGGAGTTCAAGGCTGAGTCAGAAAAACAGAGCCAGGAAAAGGCCTAAGCCACAGGCCTGGGGAAAAGGTTTCTGTAGGGAGATAGGGAGGCTGGGAGACAGCTTAAAGTGAATTGACCTTATAGCTTGTAAGCTCAGGTAGGCTCACCCAGAACCTAAAGACCCTGCTTTGGGGGGTAGGGGGATCACCTATCCATTCAATGTTGTATCTGTCTTTGTAGTCAAAATACACTCATATGCTTGTCCTCCTCAGTGGATAGCTGGGCCACGAGGGCAGGAACTTAGTCTGACTTACTTGAACATGACCCCTACATACAAATGCTGAGCACAGTGACACTTGTATGAACCAGTACTTCACACCAGTGAGCTTGTGTGGAACCTTCTCATGAGCTCAGATGCAGCCTCCCTGTGTCTGCCTGGATACTAGCTCCTGGCTCATTCAAGAACCTGTCTGGCCAAGACCCACTGGGATATACAAGGTTGACCTTGCCCTGACTCTCCTTTGTTGGGTGTCATGGGAATACCCCCAGTGCCTAAGCATCACTGTGAACATGCACTAAGCTAAACCCTGAATCAGCACAGCTCTTATTCAGTGAGGGCTGCTTCTCTCATACCACACCATGACCCCGTTGCTTATGGGAGCAGGGAATTTGGTCACCAACTGGGCCTCTGATTATCCATCCTTTATGATGGCTTGATACAGGAAGAGCCTTGCTGGCTGGGGAGTAATGGTTTCCAAGGCTAGCTAATTCCTAGAGCCAGCTGTCACCCACCATGTTTCACATACAGGCCAGCCAACCCCATGCCCTTACCACCGGCAACCCTCATGTCCTGAGACTTACATTCCAAGCCTAACTTACACTCTAAGCCTACACAAACCCACAGGTGCCATTCTTCAGACTCAGATTAGTGTGCTCCAGGCAGGAAGGGTGCCAGGATCACAGACAGATATAGGATCTATGACAGGTAGAGGTAGACTCCTGCGACTGACACAGGGATGTAGGGGTGACATCAAAGAACCAGGTGGAGTCTGTTCTCTGGAGCCTGGAAGGTAGTGATAGGAAGGGAAAACATTGTCCCTAGGCCAATAAGGTCTTTGAAGGGTTCTCAACAGAACTCTGAGAGTCAGATTGTCCCTTGTGTCCAGGGGACTAATTCCAAGAATCCTTGAAAGAATCAGATCTGCAGTCACTCAGGTTCCATCTCTGTGTTTAGTTCCAGGTGTAAACTGGACACATCCTCGAGTAGATTTGGCATCCTTTCTCGGTCACTATGGCTGAGGGACCCCTGGTGTCGAACCAGGTGATAATTCACTGTGAGTGTGATGTCTTGAGGCCTAGCACAGACAGCTTGGGTGACCATGGCAGGAAAGAGCCCAGAGGAGGGTAGAGCTCTGACCAGAAGATCCTTTGAAGTCATTGGGTGCACTAGTCTCCTAAGGCTGATGTCACATAACAAAAGACCCAAATCCAAATGATTGGATCCCCAACCTCCCTTCTCCCAGGACTTCCTGGGCAGGAGGCCAGAGTAAGTAAACAGTAAATGGGGAAAGAATTTGTCCAGGTTTCTCTTCAGCAGCCTGGAGTTCCAGGCCTGGTCAGTATGTCAGCCTTCTATCTTCCCATGGCTATTTCTCCAGATTCTCTGTCCTTGTCTCTCCTTACATTGATGCTAATCATTGGACTTAAATCCAAGATGGCTTCTTCTCAGTTGACTCAAGTGCAAAGACCACACAGCAAGGTTTCTGATGACCATAGGTATAGTTGAGAGGCCAGAAGTGCCCGACAGTGTCTCAGGGACATGGCATTTATCTTCAGGTTGCTATCTCTCAAGACAAAGAACTGTACCAGGGTCACATGGTTAGGAACAGAAATAGAGATAATTCATTAAAAAAAGCATCCTGAAGATGGGGGAGGGCAAGTGGGCTGAGAAGAAGCAGGGTTTCCAAGGCTCATTGTGTGCACATCACCCCAAGCTCCACACAACAGCAAGTAAGCCACAGATCCCACCAAGAACTTTCATGGAAAAGCTGCCTCTGTTGACTGCTGCTAAATCCATCCACACTCGGGGCCGGGAAGAGTTGTTCCTACTCTGTTACTCAAGACATCTGTAAACCGGGTGCTCTTTTCCTCCCTGTAAAAAATAATTTCCCTCAACCACCATACACAGACAATTTTACACTGAGGAACTCGGGCCGTGGGGCTGGAATTGCTGAGTCTGAGCAGAAAAGGCAGATGTGAAATGGTCCCTCAGCCACTGAGGTGCTTTCTGGAAAACGCAATCAAATACTTGATAACTTGCTAATAGTATGGTTATTAAACAGGCAGCCTTCATCTTTCCCAGAGAGCAAGAAAGTGTACAAGAATTTGCAATACAATGGAAAGGGGGAGATTATAGAAGCAGCTTCTTGTGCTAATATTTACAGCGCTTTACATTTCTAAAAGACTCCTGATCCTCCAAGTCCTGCCTGCCCCTTCAGCGGCTACAGAGATCCACTCCACTCGAGCCTCCAGAACTGACTATGCTCTCTCACGGGCTTCCTGCTAGTACATATCCACAATGGACAGTTCAGGAAGCCCCAAAGTCAGACCTGCCCTTGATTCTGATACCTGTTGGTGACATGACCCCTTTATGTTCTCAAGATGGAGATGAAAACGAAGCTGCTTTGACCTCTTCAGCTCACTCACCAAAGGAAGACCTACAGAGTTAACTAACCTGGGCCCATGGGGACTCACGGGGACTGAACCACCAACCGAAGATCATGCAAGGGCTGGACCCCTTTAAGCTCCCTACACATTTGTAGCAGATATGCAGCTTGGTCTTCATGTGGTCCCCTGACACATGGGGAGCTGTCTCTGACTCTGTTGCCTGTCATTGGATCTCCCTCCCCTATCTGGATTTCCTGGATAGGCCTCAGCAGAAGAGGTGTGATTAGTCCTGCTGGAACTAGGTGTCTCAGGGTGCGGTGGGACCCAAGGGGAGCTTTTCCTTCTCCCCAGAGAAGGGATTAATGGGAAGAGGATTTGCAGGGGGGAGTGGGAGGGACGGGGTAGGGGCTACAGTTGGGATATAAAATAAACTTTAAAAATTACTAAAAAAAAAAATAGAAGAAAGGAAAGAAACCGAAGCTGCCTGCTCACACTGAAGGGCAATGAGACATGGAAGCAAGAGGCTCAGAGCCTCTGACAGACAGTGAGCCTCTGTCAGCATTAGTGAGGAAAGTTCCAGGCATGTTTAACCTGAGACAAGCCATCATCAGGTGTGCAAGGATCCTTCTGTTGTCTAGACCACTGTGCCGCTTGCTGAGGTCAAGACAGGAAAGCAAAGGTGACAATGATGTCAGACTTGTCAGAGGAAGAAAAATGCTAAAGGGACAAGCAGAGAGGCCATTGTCAAGTGATCTGAGGTCAGAACCTTGGGACTGAAGATACTCTTATTCAGACCTGAGAGCATTGGTAGAGGAAAACCCTTGAAGTCCAGCTGGTCTAGCCTCTTCCTCAAGTTGAGCCTTCAGCTACTCTCGATGTCAGCATTTTACAAACAGGTAAGCTGAGGCTTCTGCAGACATGTGGCTCTCAGGGCAGGTCATACAGTCAGTTGATGTAGGGTATGAAATCTTCAGCTCTACCTCCAGCTAGTGTCTGTAGCCACTGTCACTGTGGCATAAACTGCTTTTACACATAACTCAGAGACACACACTTAGAGTCTCCTTGGTACTACACACACACACACACACACACACACACACACACACACACTGCTCGTCATATCCACTGAGCTTTCCCACCGTGTCATCCTCTAGGAAGGATTTCTCAGAAAAGATGCAGACACATCAAAAAGACAAAGGATCTCTGCTTCCCTTTGGTGGGTGACAAGACTAAGGAAAATCTGCGGGGTGGGGGGACAAAGACAGCTAGAGCCTACTAGATAGCACAAGGAGGAGCCTCCAGAGTGGATTCTAAAGAACTGAGGCTGTTCAGCTGAATACCAATAGACACATGAGTAAGGAGAATTGAGGTCAGGAAAGGGTCATGCAAGACCAAGGAAGCAGTCACTGATTCTGACCCAGATTGTGGAGGGTTCCAGGTCCGACTTACATGCACATAGGTACATATCTGCCCAGTCCACACTGGGAAGACTCTCCCTCATCAGTCAAGAATCATTAGCTCTGCATGGAGCTACCTAACAAGTCTTGCTAGTAAGACCTGAAGGAACCAAATTGGTTCAAGTAACTTAACTTCATCCAAGAAAGAAAAAAAAGAGCCCACAAGAGTGTTCCAGGATACAAAACATTTAGCATCAAAGGGGGCAGCATGCACCAAGTGTGGCATGCAGCCAGTAATTACGAGCCATGCAAGTGAGAGAGGAGATGCAACTCGGGATGAAGAAACAGCCAAGCGAACTCGGAATGATACTGAAAGCTGCATTGTCAGAAAGGGACATTAAGAGCCATTGTCGCTGCATCCCATATGTTCAAGACATTAATTCCATATGTTCCTGGAAGATGAAAACCAAAAATGCCCCAAATTGAACATCCAGAGATGGAAATTTCCATGTGTAAGAAAAGAAATACACAGGGGCAAGGTTCAGTGGAAACGAAGCTTGGGAAACTCGAAGCCACAGCCAAGAAACATCCAGAATGTGGTCAAAGTGTGTAATAGACATCCAAGAAAATACCCTCATAAAACCCAGCACTATGTGCAGGGAACATATGCTGCTAAAGAATTAAAGATCTGTATAATTATTTTTAAAGGAAATTTCATAGAAGGGAAAAATCTCGGTTTTAGAAAATGAACAGAGGCTATTTTCTAAAGCTGTGCTTACCACCTCCCCTCCCTCCTGTTCTTCACACTGACTGGAGAGGTCTACTGCCTCTCTGTGAATAGGGCAGGTCTGTGAGCCATCCTTACACACCAAAAGTACAGTGGGAGCGTACTTGAGGTTGGTCCTACAATGCCCCCACACACACACACACATAGACTGCTACCTGTTCCTTTGGATGTGTTTCCTAGGAATCAACTGCAGCTAAGAAGTCCCAGCACTCAGAGGAGATACTACCCGAGGATGCCATCCTCCGTTCATTCTTTAAATTATTATTTATTTTATTGTATGTACATGGTGGTTTGAATGAAAATGGCCACTATAGGCTTATATATTTGAATGTTTGGTCATTAGGAAGTGGCACTACTTGACAGGTATTAGGAGGTGTGGCCTTGTCAGAGTAGGTGTGGCCTTGTTGGAGGAAGTGTGTCACTAGGGGTGGGCTATGTGGTTTCAAATGCTCAAGCTAGACCCAGTGTCTTGCTCTTCCTGCTGCCTGCCAATCCAGATGTAGAACTCTCCGGCTCCTTCTCCAGCACCATGACTGCCTGATTGCCGCCATGCATCCTACCGTGAAGATAATGGACTAAACCCTGAACTTGTAAGCCAGGCCCAATTAAATGTTTTGTCTTTCTAAGAGTTACTGTGGTCATGGTGTCTCTCCACAGCAATAGAAACCCTCACTAAGATGATGTTTATGAGCATTTTGCTCATATATCTGTGTATCAGGTGTACCTTGGAATTAGAGTTATCAACAGTTGGGAACTGGCACCCAGGTCCTTTACAAAAACAAGTGCTCTTAACCACTGATCCAGCTTGCCAGCCTATTTTATTGCTGTGGTAGAAACACTTGCCAAAGGCAGCTTAGGCGAGGAAAGTGATTGTTTCAGCTTATACTTCCAGGTCACAATTCATCATTGTAGGGAGTCATGGCAGGAATGTGAAGTATGTGTCAGGCCCGTGTATGCTCTTTGGTGGGTGGCTCAGCCTCTAGGAGCTCCCAGCAGTCTAGGTTCGCACTGTTGGTCTTCCTATGGGGTCCCCACTCCCTTCAAGGCCTTCAATCCTTCCCTAGCTGTTCCATAAAGACCCCCGTTTGGCTGTGGGTGTCTGCATCTGTTTCATTCAGCTGCTGGGTAGAGCCTCTCAGGGGACAGCCATGATAGGCTCCTGTCTGTAAGCATAACAGAGGGAAGAGTTTGGGGGACAGTAGCATTAGACCCCTATAAAAAAGAGACTTTCTGCACTGTTCAACCCACTTTCTGCCCAGGAGAACACAGTGGTCCTCCCTCTCTGAGATGCAGTGCTCTCCAGATAACCTGCTGGCACCTTGATCATGCTCTTCCAAGCCAAAGGGACCGTGAGAAATAACTTCTTGTTCTTTATAACTTTCCAGCTCTCAGGCATTCCGAACAGCGGCACAGATGTTGTTGAATGCCCTACTTTACCAAATCCTGACAGAAGGGTTGGTGCACTGGAGGTTCATGAGGGAAGGTCATTCTCATATCACTCAGAATCCTCTTCCAGCCCTGGGCGTCATCCGGCAATGAGGCTTCCTTCAGACACCAGGTGAAAGACTGGCTTCCACTCCATTAGGAAGCTGGCAGGGCCGCTGAGGTCACAGGTGGGCAATCAGGGAAGGAGGCTTGCTGGGGGAAGGAGCCTCCTGAGGTCATCCTTCTGCATATGCTTGTTAATAAGGCAGCATTGAGTCTATTAAACAGAGTGAAAGGTAACTCAGGCCTATGGGAAAGAACCATTATGCAAATCCAGGCAGAAGTAGGCTTTTTAAAATGCACATATTTAACTAAAGCATCCAGAGTTCTGGTCATTAGTTTCTTTTGAAAGTGTTCCCAAGAAGGCATTGTTTCCACCAATTGCCTTGGAAGGAGCTCTAAGGATGTGGGCTCAAATGAGCCAGGGCACCAGCTCCAGATTGCAGCTTTACCCACTGTGGGGCACTAGGGATGATCTTGAAGTCTCTGAAGCTAATGTTCTCACTATTGAAAACCCCTTTCAAACCCAATTACTATTCTTCTGGAATTCTGAGTTAGCAGAGCCACCCAGGGTGGAGCTGTCCAGAGGCTCGCGGTGCTGACGGCTGGCACCAGTGCTGACGGCTGGCAGGATCACCAAGTTCCAGTATCCACCTGCACCATCCGATCTGTGGGTGGTGGGATGTCTGCTCCGCAGCCATGGAAACTGCTCTCAGAAAAGCAATTAGTGCACAGGTGTGTGCTTTGGAGCTGTGATGTTTGGAATTTATTTATAACTGTAAAAGCAATTAGTCTACATAATGAGCTAATCACTTACTGGAGTTTCAGCTTCTTTTAGATTCCCACGTAACACGCATGTATCAGGAAAAATTTAGTTTTCTAAATGCCAATAATTAAATCAACTCCAATTTCATTTCAATTACATTGAGCACAACTATCATAGAGGATTCAGAAATTTACCTGCATGCATTGTACATACCCATGCAGGCACACATGCATTTTTTTTTTCGAGACAAGGTTTCTCTGTGTAGCCCTGGCTGTCCTGGAACTCACTCTGTAGACCAGGCTGGCCTCAAACTCAGAAATCTGCCTGTTTCTACCTCCCAAGTGCTGGGATTAAAGGCGTGAGCCACCACTGCCCGGCTTCACACATGCCCCATCTGCTGATCTGGTGAGTACAGTTTGGAGAGACTATGCTAAGATAAACAGTGGATTTGGGGTGATTCTGGGGGGCCATGTATTCTTTAACAAACAGGAGTCTGATTTAGAACAATGAGGGCTAACTTTAAAGACTACTGAATACCACTTACCAGAGAAAAACGAGAACTCATTTCACTCCCATGACAGCCAAAATGTGCACATGAAGAAACCTGGTCACAGAAAGGAAACTAATACTAACAAAAATTAGTTACAACCACCAAGTATAAAGGGGATTTTTTAAAATACTTGTGACAGTTCCAGAAAAGAGGGAGCATTTTCCAGTTTTAGGTGACAGAGCTCAATGGCTTTACCTCAATACTGGTAAAGCTAGGTTTGCTACAACCCTACCCCCATCCCCAAGCAAGTGATGTTTTATACTCAAATCTGGCTGGCTTGATAGCCTAGATGCTTCCAGAGATCCTTAGCATCTCCAGGGTAGTCAGAAAGTTGTCTCTACCTGCTCTGTCCCTTCCAAATGGGACACCACACTTTGGAGCACTAAGACTCCCCTTGTAGGATGCAGCCCCCACCATACCTTGCTTTCCTGTCTCCAAGGAGGCCTGTGTGACCTCTCCAGCTGCTGAGCCTGCAAGGAGAGCAGGAAGCATCTTTGCTCATCCATCCTGCATCCACACTCTCCTCCACGGAACACCCAAGTTTGGGATTTGGGGTACCTGAATGCTCTGCCTTCTACCCCTCCTTGATGAAGTTGCTCACACCTCCCTTGACCATTCTGCCCTCCCTTGGAATTACCTCCTTCCCTCCTGGTTACTTGCTCTTACTCCTCAAAGGTCTTGGCTCCTAAATCGTTGTCAATTGCAGAACAAGTATTCCTCTACCATCCTCTTGCTCTCAGAGTCCCCTCTGTGGTCGTGTTCAGACATTGTAATGACATTACCTACAGGATACTATTAGCTGTGCCATTCTTGCTGTCAGAGTGTTCTGTATATCTGCCTGTCTATCCGTCATATTAGCCCAGACAGAAATCTTCACACCCCATTTGTCTTTCCTTTGGCCCTCCTTGTCTTCCCTGCTTTTCTTTCAAAGATCACTGAAAGTCACCTCAGTGTCACCTTCTAATTGTCCCTTTCTAAAACACATCTCTGTCTCACACGGCATGAGACTTATCCAGTAGACCATGAGCTTGAGGAAAGGGCTCCATGGGCATGCAAACAGCTCAGTGAATCCTAACCACATGAACTCACCCAGTTATTACCCAGTTATAGCTGGCCAAGAACATTTATCTCATTGAGGCTATTTGTTCAAATAGCAAAATCACTATTTATCTTTGTAATGCATGGGGGCTAGCAACGACCACAGTAGAACTAGCAAATATGTGTTAAAGAAGGACAAATTAGTAAATGATTGGATGGATGGGTGGATGAAGGCATGGATGGGTGGATGAAGGCATGGATGGATGGATGGGTGTATGTATAAATTAATGGATAGATGAATAAGTGGATAGATATCTGTGTGGGTAAGTGGATGGATGGGTAAATGGATGAATTAGTAGATATGGATGTGGATGGATGTGTGTGTTTGTATAAGTGTGTGTGTGTGTGTGTGTGTGTAAATGGATAGATGATTGGACGAATGGATGGATGGATGGATGGATGGATGGATGGATGGATGGGAGGGATAGGATGGATGGATAGACTGGATTTAAAGATGAAATGATAGATAAATGGGTGCCATTCATCAGGTGTTATCCACTTCTTTGTGGGACAGGGTCTCTCATTGGTCTGGAGCTTGCCAAGTAGACTAAGCTGATTTACCAGTGATCCCCAAGGATCCTCATCTCTGCCTCCTCAGTGCTGAGATTACAGGTGAATGCTTGGCTTTTTATGTGGGTTCTGGATACCAAACTCAAGTATTCCTACTTGTAACCTACACTCCTTACTAACCCAGCCATCTCCTCAGCCCACAACAATGTTTTAAATGGTAGCTCACTTTTGCAGATTTTCATCACCAAGGCAACCTCACTCTCATCGCCTGATTTGTCTGTCAGGGTACCACTCTAACAGCTCACTCCCATTAGACTAAAGAAACCCAGGGTTAGGGACCTAGAGGGACCTACAATCAGGATCTATGTGCCCCATACTGTCTAGGGTTCTCTCTGCATACCATGTAGCCACAGAGTTCCACTGAGTACCATCCAGAAGGACTGAGATATGCCTGCTGGAAGCTGACTATGTGCCTCCTCACAATCCATTTTGGGGAATCTCGAACAGTGCCTGGTCACCAGTCACAGGCCAGCTTATAGCCCTGACATGCCAGTAATGCTGATTTCTCTTCATTTTGGTTGACAAGTTATTCCCATTATAAAGAAGGGTTAGTTAAGGGCTGTGCTGGGAGCCACCATAGCCAGACTGTCTTCTCCCTCTGTCTTGCCTGCCTCAGAAGTACTCTAATCCCTTTTACTGCTTCATAATCACCCTGCATTGGGCGCCTCACTCACCTTGTTATTTAAACTCCAATAAAAAGTAAAATTTAAAAGTTAATGGTCTGAAACCTGCTTTTTTGGACGACCTGAGAGGACATTGTACTCATAAATGTAGAGAAGATTCCATTTCTTGGATATGAGACAAATAAACATCTTTCCCAAACTGCAGCCATAGGGCAGGGGAAGCTACCCAGCAAGACCCAGTGCTCAGCATCCTAGAGTGGGTCTCCAGGCCTCCTTCACCCCTGGTAGCCCATCCTCAGAGGGAACATCTGGATGAAGGTGGCAATCTCTTTCCACAGGTCATAGAACACAGCACTTATCCATTCTTACTTAGCTACGTGTATACAGCATAGCTGGCCCTGGGGGAATAGAAATCCAGGTGTACAGTTCCATACTTGGGGTCACCAGACAGAAAACAGTAACTTGTCATCGTTGCGGGCATGCAGGATATCACCAGAGCCAGAAACATTCTACAGTGGGGGTAGTTCCCAAGTGACTACATGGAGATGCTATTGGAGATCATAGCAGGATTCTAATAGGTGCAGAGAGCAGAAGATTCCAGCCCTATGAAAGTTCCAGAGGGAAGGCAAGAGAAGCAGAAGGACAACGTTTAGGGACCGGGGCTAAGCTGTAAATTGTAGGGAGCAGAGGGTGACAGACTAGCTATGGTGCACAGGAGTATTCTCTGAGGCTCATGACTCCTCCCCGTTCGCTTGTGAAGTAGAAATGGGTATGGAGTGGATCTACGGTGACTTCATAACCTTCTAAGGCCACATGATCAGGAATCACTCACCCAATGTCCACCTAGAAATCTGGGAATGAGAACAAGGAACACAAGAAGCAGTTGTGTCCACAGCTGTGACCCCTGTCACATCACAGAGCCAGCAGTGCATAGGGGTGGGGGTGGAAGCTGGGTATCAGAAGCAGAAAATGACATGAGACTAGGTCCTCCCATCAGGCTCTAGGGTTCCTACCTTACCCCAAGCAAGCTTCTTCTCCCTTTAGGCTGGGCTGAACTGCTGTATAGACAGACACTGGGGCTCAGCAAGCCTGTACACAGCAAGCCTAGGAGCACAGGGAACTCAATGCACCTGGAAGCCCAGGTCATCTGTTCCGAGACTACCTGCATTTACATCTAGCACCATTGTGAAGGTCCTCACCCTGAGTTGATATCGAAACTGCCCACAGGGCTCTCCACCTACAAAGTAAAAGAACTGAACTCACCACGAGATGCTTCCGTGTGGCCCTGTCACTCGCTGAGGGACATGGACAGTCAGCTGCTGCTGCATTGATTCTACCACCCCAACTGCAAACATGAATATGGGCCAAGAACATGAGAATTCATTTCATGAGTTAAGAGGTCCACAGGGCTATGGTATTTTCTCAGGCATTTTTCTGGGAGTTTCTGTACAGACAGGATGAAAGTATGTTCCATGTTGTAGGTGGGGCCTATCCAATCAGTAGAAGGCTTTATGAGAACAAAACCTGTCATCCCCCAGTCAGAAGGACATGAACTATAAAACGGCAGCTTTTCAAGTCCCAGACCTGACCCTGAGTCCTGAGGTCTCACACTTGAACTTGCCTTGCTAGCACCCACACTGTGTAAGTCAATTCACAAAATTAAGTCCTGTCTCTGTCTCTCCGTCTTTCTGCCTGTCTCTGTCTCTATCTCTATCAGACACGTAAACAGTTGCTTGTGTGTATGAGCATTCTCTCCATACACACACACACACACACACACACACACACACACACACATTACTTCTTCATTTTATACACTTGCCTCCTTTCCACATCAGCCTTCACCATGACTTGGCTTCTATGGAGCGGGAGCAGGGCGGAGTCATGAGCTAAAGATTTGGAAGGCTGGGTACCGACAACTGGTGTGCACCTCTAGATGAGATGTGAAGAATTTATTCTAGGTTGAGCTCAGTTTCAAAGACCCTGTAGCCATAGTACCCAGGTTCCACAGTGTAGTGAGCTTCTTGAATTTAAAGTGGGGGCTTCCTGTGATACAGAGATCCTGGGTCGGAATTGCTCAGTAACCTGCTGTAAGAGTCCTGAAGAGGGTAGAGGTCATCTCTGATCTACCTGCCAGATGATCCAGGTGAAATCTCTCTTTGGGCATCTGCTGAAGATTCTCTTTGCTTCCAAGTTTCCATCGCCTTCCTCTGTCTGAAGAGTAAGCTCCAGCAAATGACCTCTGGGGTCAAAGAACATCCAGTCCTCAGTTCATGGGCCCACTTGACCTGCACACTACAGTTTGTATCTTGAATTTTTCCCAATGGGCCCTTGTGTGGAAGGCTTGATTCCCTGCCAATGGTGCTATTAGAAGGCTCTGGAAACTCTAGGAAGTGAATCTCAAGAAGTGGGTCACTGGAGCACAACCCTGAAGAGACTCTGGTTTCTCCTCCACTTCTCTTTGGTTCGTGGCCTCCATGTGAGGAGAACCTTTCCTATATCCACACACCCACCATGACGTTCCTCCTCACCACAGCCATAAAGGCCACTGGACCAAGTGACCTTTGACCCGAAAACTCTTAAACCATGAACTAAATCAACCTTTCCTCATTTGAAGTTGCTTCTCTTGAACATTTTATGGCAGTGATGGAAAGCTATCCACGAGCAGATCAGAGGCTCTGGGAAGGCATCTAGTAGAAGTTGGGCCCTGAGGGCCTTTGAAGTGGATAACAGGACCTCAGCCCCTTCTTCTTTCTTTGACTCTTTGTCTGGTAGTGGCCATTTTGTTCCATCTCACCTCAAGCCCAAAGCCAGAGAACCAACTGGCACAGTGAGAAGCTGGAAAACTTTGAGCCAAAATAAATCTCTCTTCTTTATCAGCTGATTGTCTCTGGTATTTTATCAGGATGACAGAAGCCTGATGAACTGGGTGTTTGAGTGCCATTCCAGAAAGAGAAAGGGACCCAGACTTGAGGCTGGCCATCTGCCAACTCTCAAAAGCCTTGACCTTTTAGCCTGAGTGTTACCCAGACCCAAACACAGATGTTAAGGTCTAATCACCTCAGAAAAGAACATGTCATGAAAACAATGTTACATGAGCTGGGTTTCATAGTGCTACCCCTCAGGACGTGGGTGACCTAGAAACACAAAGACTTAAGGCAAAAGAGTGATAAAGTCGTTTCTCTCTTTGGACTTGCTGCCAAGTTGCCAAGCACAGAAAACAAATAAAACCAAAACAAAAAACCAAAACAAAACCCTCCCATAATGATTTGAAACCCCAGGCTGGTACTTATGCAGTTTTGTGGTGGTTGTTGTTGTTGGTTTGTTTTGGGTTTTCATTTGTTTTGTTTTTTGTTTTTTTTTTTTTCTTGAATTCATACCAACTGTGTTAAAAGGAGTGGAAAAAGTATTAAATCATTTTAGAACTGTCCTGTCTGAGCCAGTGATGACCCAAAGCCCCAAGTTGAATCTAATGTAAAGAAAATTCACTTCAGCAGCACACCTCTGCCCAGGCCTCAAGTCACTCTCAAACATCAGGTTATAATGATGAACTGTGATCAAGAAAGATCACACAAAGCCTGGCTGCATGTGAGACAGCCAGCTGAGCACCAAGCCGGAGAACCCCATTGTGAGGTCTTAGCAAATACAATAAAACAAGCTAAAAATGTAAGGCAGAAGACAGAGATGTGTTCTCTGAAATACAAATTTAAAATGTAAGAAACTAAAAAAAAAAAAAATGATGCTGTAGATTTGATAAGTAACAAAGTAGAAGTTCTAGAAATAAAAGAAAAAAAAACTTTGTCACTGGCTCCTAATAATGTCATCCTACAGATCAATACATCAATCAACCCTCATCAAAGAAACTTATTTTTGCAGTAAATTGTGATTAACATGAAGAACCATGACTGGTCAAGGTGCAGAGACTAAGAGATCATTGAGTTGTCAGCCCTGAATGGGACATTTCTGTTATGCCCCACCTGGTGGAAAGATCCTAAGAGCCAGAGGGGGTGAGAAGTCACCATAAAATGGTGCTTGGAAAGCACAGGAGGGCCATCACATGTATGAATTTACAGTGATTGGGACAGCATGCACAAGACCTGCTTAAACTCAAATCAAACAAAATCCCAGCATGAAGTGGGACCTAAAGTCCACCCCTAGCTAAGAAGTTATTAACATTTGCTAGATGCTGGAAGAAGGAAAGCCAGTCTTCTTTGTAGGTCAACCGTTCTCTGGGCACACCGCATACTCAAAAGAGTATTTGAGCAATAGAATTAGATTCAGTGAAGAAAGAGAGGGAGAGAATATAGAAGAGCATGAAGTTGGTGACTAGGGAGCTGGAAATGGATCTGGGAGGAGTTAGGGAAGGCTAAATAAGATCTAAATACACTGTATGAAGTTCTCAAAGAATTAATAAAAGTATTGTGACAGTTTGTAGATGCTCAGCCCAGGTGATAGCACTATTAGAAGGCGTGGCCCTGTTGGAGTAGGTGTGTCACTGTGGATGTGGGCTTTAAGACCCTCATCCTAGCTGCCTGGAAGCCAGTATTCAGCTAACAGCCTTCAGATGAAGATGTAGAACTCTCAGCTCTGCCTGCACCACGCCTGCCTGGATGCTGCCATGCTCCTACCTTGATGATGATGGACTGAACCTCTGAACCTGTAAGCCAGCCCCAATATTAAATGTTGTCCTTTATAAGACTTGCCTTGGTCATGGTGTCTGTTCACAGCAGGAAAACCCTAACTAAAACAAGAATTATTTTTAAAAAATTAAAAGCTCAGTGGTAGGTTCTAGCAGATGGTACAAAGAGCTCTGAACTGTCTCATGGATGGTTGGATGGATGGATGGTTGGATGGATGGATGGATGGATGGATGGATGGATGCATCTTCCATACAAAACAGACAACTAAGAGGAAAAGAGTACGGAGCTGGGGGACAGGGGAACTCTAGTCTATTTCTACAAAGAGTTACGATACAGGAAAAAGACACTGCTGGGCTTGAATGTGGATTCTCTCCCGTGGGCTCATGGGTGTGAACACTAGATCCCCAGCTGCTGGTGCTGTTTAGGAAGGTTGTGGAATCACTAGAAGGTGGAGTCTTGCTCTAGAAACCATATACATATATCCATCCGTGAAGGAGGGCTTTGAGGTTTTACAACCTCACTCTACTTCCTGTTTCCTCTCTACTTCCTGGGTCTGGACATGATGTGACTAGCTGCCTCCTGCTCTGGCCACTGTGCTTTCCCCCACCCCATTGGAATCTGAAGAAAGAGAAAAGGAAGAAAGTCATTCCTCCCTTAAGGTTCATCTTGTCAAATATTTTTTCATGACTGAGGCCTGAGATGACTCTGAAGTTAGGACTTTAGTAACATAGGCTTGGTGGCCTGAGTTGAGTTCCTGAAATCTATGTCTAAAAAACCAAGTTTGATGAAATATATGGTGCTGTAAGCCCAGCACATGCACAATGGGATGGGAGGTAGAGACAGAATCACACTAAACTCACAGGCCAGACAAACCTAAAGTATACAATGCAACAAAACCAAGAAAGAGACTCTGTCTTGAATTAAACTGGAAAGAAAGTGTTAGCTTACAGGTGGTTCCTCTAGGCTCTTCCCACAGCTTATGTCATCATCTGCCACCAGTATCTGCTGTGCCAGGTACAGGCTGCATATAGAAGGCCTGCTCACCACCACAGAGTTCTCTCTGTTCCCATGCGTTCCTAGTGGGTCTCTCTCCTCCTTTCTGTCTTTCCCTGTCCCCATCTTCTCTGCCCTCATGGCTCTGCAACTATCTGTCTATATGTCCACTTGTCTGCCTCTACCCCTTCTCCAGGTCCTCTCGCCCTTCTCTTCCCCCAAATAAACTCCTTTATGCCAAACCTGTTGCATGACATAATTCCTCTGGGTCCATCAGGTTCGCCCTCGCCACATTGTATTTCATAACAAACAGAGTCCTCAAAGTCATTCTCCAACTGTTTACTGCTATACATGCACTGGGGCACACCCACACTCACACTTACACACACAATTACCTAATTAATTAAAAAAGAAAAGCAACTGTCTTAGGTGGAGTTTCTCTCAGTGTGATAAAATAGGAGGAGCAAAAGCAACTTAGGGAGGAAGGGATTATCACACCTTACCTACTGCTTTTAAGTCCACCTGGAGGAGGGAGAATTCAGAGTAGGAACCAGGAGACAGAAACTGAAGCAGAGGCTATGGAAGAACACTGCTTACTAGAGCACTCTTCATGTCTTGCTTAGCCTGCTTTCTTATAGGACCACCTGCCCCTCACCACTGTGGCATCACCCACAGTGGGCTGGAATGTCCCATATCAGTTACCAGTCATGAAAATGCCACCACAGGTTTGCCTACAGGACAGTCTTATGGGGACATTCTCCCTACAGAGGTTCTCTCTTCCCAGATGATTCAAGGTTGTGTCAAATTGGCAAAGCGCTAGCCAGCACGATGTGGACCACAAACAGCTTCATTAGATATTTGTTAAGAATTTTCAGAGATCAAAGGGAGGCAGGATCGGATACCAGAAAACAAGCAAGAAGGAGGAGTAGGAGGAGGAGAGAAAGAAGGAAAGAAGGAAGGAAGAGAAAGGAAAGAAGGAAGGAAAGAAAGAAAGAAAGAAAGAAAGAAAGAAAGAAAGAAAGAAAGAAGAGAAATGAGAAAGAAAGATATCCAGTCCAGTCTAACCGGGCACAGTTAAACTGCAGTAGAAGGTCACCCAAAGAGAAGCTAGTAAACACAACGAGAGAGAAAATAAGTCACACCTGGAAAGGGCCAAAGGCTAAGGAGAGAGCTGTTTCTCTGCAGTGATGGCAGAGGCCACAGGATAAGCACCCAGCATGCTGCAAGCAAAACTGAGTGCAGAGAAAAGCTAGCATCCACTTGGAAGCCACAGCACCAGCATCTTAGATACAAAGGCACCTAACAGGATAATTTTCCATCAGTCAACATGTCAACAGACAATTCTAAGGAATTTACCTCAGACAGAAGTAAAACCACATGAAGGAGGAGTCAGAAAAATACAAAAGGCACCTGTGAGCAAAGAAGATGGTAAACAATGGAGGCTCGACAGACAAAGCTGGGCTACAGAAAACCTAGTAACCCACCAGGACCAGCACTCACAGCAGGGTGGCTGTGGTCTTCCCTAGATTTCTATTGCTGCAATGAAGCATCACAGCCAAAGACAACTTGTGGAAGAAAAGGTCTGTTCCAGCTTACATTTCCATCTTGAATGGAAGCGGCAGTAGGTGATAGGAACTCAAGCAGTGGCTGTGGAGGGTCAGGGCTGTGGAGCAGTGCTGCTTCTTCAGCCTGCTTTCTAATAGCACCCAAGACCACCAGCCCAGGGGTGGCACTGCCCACAAGAAGCTGGGCTCCTCCCATAGCAATCACTAATTAAGAAAATGCCTACAGGCAGTCTTATGGAGGTATATTCTCAACAGAGCATCCCTCCCAAATAACTCTCGTTTGTGTTGAATTGACAATAAACTAGCCAGGACGGTAGCAGGAGCATGAAGCTGAGGGCTTACATCCTGAACTGAAAACATGACACAGAGATAGCAAACTAGAAATGATACAATTATATAAACTCTCAAAGCCCAGTGGCATACTTACCCCAGTGTAGTGACTATTCCTGATTGTCAACTTGACTATATCCCAAGAAACTGAGGCAAGAAGATCTCTGAGTTCAAGGTCATCCTGGGACAAAGCAAGTCCCAGATCCAGGCACAGCGGTACACAGCTTTAATCTAGGCAACGCCTTCTGCTTGAGACCTACATAAGGACAACATTGGAAGAAGAAAGATTCACTCTTCTTTGCCCACGTGCCTTGTGGAACTGAACAACTGCTAGATCCTTGGACTTCCATTCACAGCCGCTGCTGACCATTGCTGGGGAGTTGGACTACAGACTGTAAGTCATCAACAAATTCCCTTACTATATAGAGAGTTCTGTGACTCTAGAGAACCCTGACTAATACTCCCATTGAGGCCACACCTCCTAAACCTCCCTAGGCAGCATCACCAGCGGAGGACCAGGTGCACTAATCTCCAAGACCACAGAGGACATTCTCACCCAAACCATCACAACCACACAGGGAACAGCAACAAGTAACTAGGGACGTTTAAAGGTGAATGTTAAAAACTGATTAAATATAATAAAAATGGATGGGACAGTGTGCGTGTAAGACATAAATTCTGGGAGCCAAATACTACAGCATCCTCATGAGCTCTGGGGAGAAGGAAAATGCATTGGTTTTGTTGTGTTTGAGAATGAAATAGGAGGAGCTAATAGAACACTTAAAATATGGAAAGAGATGGGATGGGGAATACTGGGGGTCAAAGATGTACAAAGGGATGGGGCAGGGAGATGGGAGAGCACCCAGGGTCAGGATAGCTAACCAAACTACAGATGGGAAAAAAATGGAAACATAACATCATGTAAGCTAATTAAAATGGCACCTTTTACGTTTTATTTTTGAGATTACAGTTTTATTACATTTCTTCCTTTTCCCTTTTCTCTCCTAAACCTCTCATATACCCATCCCTGCTCTCCTTCAAATTTATGGTGTGTTTTCTCCACTAATTGTGTGTGTGTGTGTGTGTGTGTGTGTTTCTAAAAGCAAAATACAAAATGTTTTACATAGGGGTAGCTTTTTATGTATATGATGCTCTATCTGCATGTACACCTGCATACCAGAAGAGGGCATCAGATCCCATTATAGATGGGTACAAGCCGTGATATGGTTGGTGGGAATTAAACTCAGAACCTCTGGAAGAGCAAGCAGTGCTCTTAACCACTGAGCTATCTCACTGGCTCTAGCTAAGAGTAGTAACTCACATCAATAATCCTAGCAGGCAGAAAGCTGAGGCAGGAGGATTATTATGAGTTCCAGGCCAGCTTCGATTATAGAATGAGATCTTATCTCAAATAATAATTTTAAAAAAGTTCTATCCAGGTGTGCTGGTATATGCCCATAATCTCAACACATGAAAGACTGAGACCAGAGGACTACAAGTTTCAAGTTAGCCTAGGCTGCACCTTGAGAGCTTATTACAAAAAGATGGAATAAAAATTTTAAGGTAACAACTAAAATACATATGAAGGACAAAACATTCCAAAGCAGTAGTAAAAATGAATACTGAAAATAAAATAAAACTAACCTCAATAAATACAAAGACAATAAAGGGAAGATGGAAAGCCAGGAAAAAAATATGATATAAAAGCAAGTGTATTGCTTACTTCTCTGTTGCTGTCATGAAGTACCCTGATCAAAGCAAAGAGTTTGTTTAAGCTTACAGTTCGGGAGAGCTAGCATCTAAAATGGCTGGGGAGGCATGACAGGAGGCAGCCAGTGCAGAGAGCTGAGAGCTCACATCTTTAACTCCAAGCTGGAAGTAAGGTGGGGCTACATACTCAAAAAGCCCATCCCAGTGGTGTACTTCCTCCAGGAAGGCTTCATGGTCTCCGTAAACAGTGTCACCAACCAGGGAGGACATGTTCAAATGTCTGAGCCTATGGGGCACATTCTCATTCAAACTACCACAGCTGATAAACGTGAATCCAGACTTCTGCATTACATCAATATGATTAGTCCAAAGTCACTCATTAAAAGATAAAGATTTATATTCTCTCCAAAGATGATTGGCTTTCATGAGAAGCCTTACCAAAGTTCTAACTGTAGAAAGGACCAAAGGAATCACATGTATTAAAATATTAATCAAAGAGAACTGGATATAGAGGATAATATACACAAACATAAATACGGTCACTATAAAGTGGTCCAAGGATAAATACAGCAAGATATAGTACAATTCCAAATAAGAGTCAGTTACCCAACGAGAGCTTCAAGTTACATAAAACAAAAACATACAAAACTTCTTCAGTCATAGGAGGAAACCTTGTGTCGTTACTAACAAAGGAAGAAGAGGCAAGTTAGTAAATACCTAAATACAGGGATGACACATTTGGTGAGCTTTCCTGACCTGTCAGTCAGAATGGAACTTTGACAAATCCCTGGGAGAAACAACTTAAAACTGGAGAGATTATGTTGGCTCTCAGTTTAGTTCTAGGTGGGTTAGCTCCACGCTTTTCAGGCTCTGTGAAGCAGAAACATCTTGGGAGAAGCGCCAGGCAAGAAAAGCTGCTGGTCTCTGGGAACCAGGAAGCAAAAGGAAGACAGAAAGCAGTTGAAACAATGTACCCCATTGAAGGCTGGTACCCAAGACCCACTCCTTCAAGTAATCTCCACCTCCCTCTGTTATACCATCTCCCAATGGTGTATGAAAAATTTGACTCCATTTGTAGACTAGAGATTCACTTTTTAAGTCAGAATCCTCATGATCTAACTGCCCTGGTAAATCACTTCCAGACACACTGGAGTTAAGCGTCAGCTTCTCGCAGGCTACTTCCACTACAGCCAATTTGACAAGATTAACCACTACATAAAGTAAAAATAAAAACAACAGATTACACATTATTTCCAAGAATATGTTGATTTTTTTTTTTAATTAGCAGACTCTAAACCATAAAATGATCCTAATGCATTCTATAGGATGGTAATATGGACCAATTTTCAGGAAACTCCAAGCAAAGCAGAAAATAATGACAAGGGAGATGGCATATATTTGGAAAATCTTTTTAAATATGCTTCTAAATTAATCATGGGTAAAATAAAAAGATTATGAAGTAAATAAGAAAAATGTTAAATAACGAAATCTCTAAGCCTTATGAGCTTCCAGGAAATTGATACATAAGGAAGGTTAAAGCGTTGACCGCTTCTATTAGGAGGTGAGAAGGTAAAAGGCAGTCTGTGTCCGACAGAAGCCAGGAAACAGCAGCAAACTACACCAAAAGAAAGAAGTTAAATTCATGAACAGAAAGTAGACATGTGGCCTTCTTCAGAGCCAAGCAAATCACTGAAGACACTAATGAATGAATGAATGAATGCGTGTGTGTGTGTGTGTGTGTGTGTGTGTGTGTGCGCGCGCTTTTTCACTAGCTGGCCACCTTACTTTTTTAAGACAGGCTCTTTCACTGAACTGGGAGCTTACTGAGCTCCTGGGATCCATCTGCCAGCACAGGAGTTGCAGATAGGTGTCTCTTTCATGGGTGCTAAAGATCCAAGTTCAGGTGGCTATGCAGCAGACATTTTACTGATTGAACATCTCCCCGGCCCTGAAATGGTGGCCTTGGAGAAGTGTTGAAAGAGGTGACAAGAGAGCCATGTAGCTAAGGTGGAGAAGGACAACAACAGCCCAGGAATAGGGTGGGTTTCCAAACTCAAGAAAGAGACACATGCGCCTTCCTCCTCTGCACAGTCCCCCTCAACAGCAGTATTACAGTCTGCCACGCCCACAGATCCCCTCCTCCCTTTAATCTTCTCAATAACACTTCCAACATAATTAAGAGACACACATATATAATTATAATCTTTCTAATGCAATTATAACTCTCCATTTTCTAGCACACTGTTTATTTTAGTCATTGTCTCCAGTAGAGTTTAAATTCCACAAGAACTAGGTTACTGTCACTTTTGTTCACTGTCACGTCTAAAAGAGCTAAATAAGGATCAGGTACTTCCAAGGTGCTTGGTACACAATGCAGAGGTCAGGGCTGGGGTGTGGCTCAGATGGTAGAGTGTTTGCCTAGCATGCATGAAGCCCTGAGTTCAATCCCCAGCACCACTCACTCAGGAGGTTGAGGCTGGAGGATCAGAAGTTCAAGGTCATCCTTAGCTACATAGCAAGTTCAAGGCCAGCTTTGGATACATGAGACCAACTCAAAAAGTAAAATGAAATAGAGGCTGTGGAGGTCAGCAAGATGGTGGTCAGAAGGCTCACATTCCAAGTCCCATACTCACAGAAAGTCCAACTTGCAACCACACAAGGATTATAACATCGTTTATATAGTCAGAAGCAAACCTGTAGACTTGTACTCAATAAAAACTGAATTAAAAGAAGAAAGGCATTGTTCCTACAACTATGACCTTTCACCTTCCCTAGGTCATCATGGTATCCAACAGAGATGATTTCCTGGGTCCACAGTTTCTATGGAGAAGCAGAGGGTTAGCATGCCAATATACATGCCTATCTGCCTCACCTCAGGGGCAAAGCTGAAGACTGTGTCTTAGGGTCAGATAAGGACAAGAAAAGAGACAGAGGACAGAACTCAGAGGTCAGAGGAACATCACTGATTATCAGTGATTCAACTGTGCCTGCCCAGGAGTGGTACCATTTAGATGTGAGCCACCTTCATGACACCCACAAAGCAGAATTGTTGCCTTCAAAACCATGGTGAGAAGTTCATCTATCTTCAAGGCTAGTTTCCATACTCAGTCTTACGAATGATCCAACCAACCCTATTCTAGCAAGGATCCTACCACTATGTATTTTGAATGCATGTTAAATCAGTTCTGCTTAACCCAAGAGGCCAAATAGCTGCTCAACCCTGACAATAAGGCTATCTCAACCAGGCATCTCTCAGTATGAATATCATTGCCTCTGCTTCTTCCCAATCAGTGACCCCAGCTACTATCAGTGCACAGGCTGCAATTCTGCTCAAGTGTAGGTACCAAATAGTTGGATTGCCTGGACATTGAGGATTTCCTCAGACCAGCCTGGCTGTAAGCCATTCCAGGGCTTAGTCAACAGCTCTAGTGCAGTAGAACTGCCAGACAATGGAGTCCAGCAAGTAGCTCCACCCAGCATCAGAGCAAAAGGAACAGCCCAGCCAACTAAGAGCTCACAGAGAGATCTGTCTGTGCAGCGGTCACTAGATGGGCCTTCCAGAACCAGCAACTAGACATAACCATGAAAGTGTGTCCCTGTCAAACATTTGGACTTCATGTATCTACTCAGATCCAAAAACAGCAACATAGTAACCAAAGGGAATACAGAGAATTGGAGAATTACAATATCTCTGAAAGCTACTGCAGAGTTCCAACAATGTATCCTAAAAGAATAGAAGTCTGTGAAATAACTGACAAACAATTAAGAATAATTCTCCTTAAAATTCTCAATAAACAAGAGCCATGGAATGAAGGGCCAGTGAGATTGTTCAGCAGGTAAAGGTGTATTGCCACCAAACCTAACCTCAACCTCCAGAACTTACACAGTGGAAGGCGAGAAAGGACAACTGCCACAATTGTCCTCTGATCTACACACACACACACACACACACACACACACACACACACACAGAGAGAGAGAGAGAGAGAGAGAGAGAGAGCAATAAATAAGCATATACTTTAAAAGAGTATTTGAATAAAAAATTAAGTGATATAAACAATATATATATATATATATATATATTGACAAAAACTGCATATAGGGAGAACATGTGTTTTTTATCTTTCTGAGATTGTGTGATCTTGCTTAATATTATGCATTCTAAGTCCATCCATTATCCTGTAAAATTTTATGATTACATTTTTATTTAGAGCTAAACCATATATATACATATATATATATGTATCCATATGAAATATCCATTCATATGTTGGTGGACAACTTGATTTAACATCAGACTGAATCAAGCAAAAACAATGACTCAGTAATCTAAAGATACATTGCAAGGCTCGGAGGGGAAAGGATCTGGGTGAGGTGAGAAGGAAACATGGAGTCCAACTCAAGTTACGCAGTGCTGAGCCAAGACTTCTGGGGTCTGATGCCAAGTGATTTATTTCTTACACATTTAAACCCAGTAAAGCTTTGGGGAAAGCTTCCACATGACAATTACCACGACAAAACTTTAGGCTTAGCTACATGGCAGCTCCTTTGCAAAGTACAACTCTTTAGCCAAGTACCTGTGACATTTTTCACGAGAATTGATTCTATTGGCTGATAAATAGTGCTCAAGCCAAAGGCCTAGGGAGGAAGGGTTTGCAATAAGCGTAAGCATGGGGTCTACTGAATGAGAAACAATGCTCAGGAGTCTGTACCTGGATAGGAATAAACGTAATAGCAAACTCTTTTGCAAAGTACATGTAAACTCTTTCATGAGATTGAGTACTATTGTCTGAGACCATGCTCAGAATTTTTGGGGGGATTCTATGAGGGCTGGCTTTACAGAATACCAAAATTATGGGTATTCACACATCCATTCACAGCCTTCTGGATGGAAAACAGGTCTCACTTTCTACCATTGAAGAAAATAGCCTGCATGTTTAGCAATTCTGGTTTTCCTAGCACTATCTATAGGTTCCTGCCCTCAGGGTTGCAAATATACATTCAGAGAAAGTAAAAGACAATAGAATCGAGAAGAATGGAGAGCTAGACTAATAATGGAGCCTGTCAAGAGATCAAACCTGGAGGGAGGGAGGGAGGGAGGGAGGGAGAGAGAGAATGAATATTTAAACAAGCAATGACTAAACTGTACCCTAATTTGGTAGGATGCACAGAAATCTTTAATCAAATACAATTAGAGAGAAGTTTACTCACAAAAACATAAAATCAAAGACAAAACTTCTAAAAAGCCAAAATATATAAAGAGCATTACATAGAAAGTCTCTTTAATGACTTGAACACAGGTAGAATTCTTAGCAAGAACTCTGTAGGGCAGGAGAGAATAAACTAGGGTATTCAAAATGGTAAAGAGAAAAATCTACCAACCAAGAATACTTTACCTAACAAAGCTATCTTTCAAATACAAATGTTCACAGATGAGCACAGGCTAAGGCAGCTCACCAACACCAGGTCTGCCTCTCAGGAAGGGCTTAGGGAAGTTCCTGAAGCTGAAACAACACCTTGTGATTGACAACATGAAACACACAAATGCACAAAACTTAAGGACGGCGGGGACAGCCATAGTCAGAATGCTCTAGAGATGTAGGTGTGTGACTCAGTGTTATCCCAAGTATGAGGATGAAAAGACAAAAAGACAACCCCTTCAGGAATTTTTCTGGATATATAAGTTGTCCAGGGGTGGACATATACTGTATAAATTCCAGTATCAAATTAAAATGTGTGTGGGGATGGAGTAAAAGAATAGAATTATGTTACATAGTCCAAGTTAAGTTGTTAAAATATGTTTTTAGTGGCTGGAAATAAGGCTTAGCAATTAAAACCATGTGATGCTCTTGCAGCAGATACTAGTTCAGTCCCCATCACTCACATCATGTAGCTCACAACTACCCATAACTCCAGCTCCAGGGGATATGATATGTACCCCCTTTCTGTATTTCATGCTCACCTGCACTCACATGGCACAGAAGCACACAAATACAAATACGTTTCTTAAAGTTTTAAAATATGCCTTTATATAAAACATTCCATGTACTACTCATGATAAATACAAGGAAAAAATAATTAGTATAAACATAAAGCAAAATGAGAAATGAATCATGCCAATAGGAAAACCATCAAGCCACAAGAAAAGACAACAAGACAGAGAGGAAGAAACAAAGAATATACTAGAAAACAGGTGACAGTCAGAAGTCCTCCCATATGACAAGCAGCTTTGGATGTAAATGTATTGATTTCCCCCCAATGAAAAAGAAAGCCATGACCAAAAGATCCAAATATGTGCTGCCTACGGGAACTCATTTAATGTTTAGCTTTTAATCTTTTATGCACAGATTAAAGTTAAAGAGATGGAGAATGCTTTCCACATAAGGAAACAAACAAAAAATCACAAAGTCTAAAAAAAAGTAGACTTAGTAAAGAATTATAAAGAAAGGCCAAGGAAGAAGAAGTTAACTCATCAAGAAACTGCAGTGGTTATAAACACATATGCAGTTACCAATGGAGCACTTAAACCTATAAAGCAAATATTAAGGAAGGGGAGAACAGGGTAGAAACATAGTAGAGAACTCTAATACTCAACTAATAAGTATATGCTGGGGCAGAAGAGGTTTTTAGATCAACAAATGGACAGATATATAGAAACCATTCCATCCAAAGACAGGATATACATCTCAGGAGCAGACAGAACATTTCCTAGGACGCATCACAAAAACATCACCAAACCAATTTATGATGACTCATTTAATGACAACTATCTTTTTATCTTTTTTAATCTCAATAGTATAAAACAATAAAACTACAATGGGAGGAAATATAGCCTACCAAAAATGTACTGCGTATAACAAAATCAAATATAAAAGAAAAGTTTATAACAAAAATGCCTATATAGTGAAAGTAGGGTAAACACATAAACAGCAGGAGTCCTATATATTGACAATGAAGTATCAAAAAATAAAAAGGACAACATCACTCATGATATGCACAGGAAATAAAATTAGGAATAAAGTTAACCATGGTGCATTAATGAAAGAAATTTGGGGAAACAAATGGAAAGGTGTCTTGAGCTCACAGAGTAGAATTAATATTGCTAAAACATTCACGTTACCCAAAACAATTTATAGCTTCGGTGTAGTTGCTATCAAAATTCCAGTATTATTTTTCATAAAAACTGAAACAAACTTAAAATTCATATGAAGACACAAACATGCTAGCCAAGATGATCATAATCAATAAAAGGATAAAGCAGAAGGCATCAGTTTACCTGATTCTAAACTATACTGCAATGATATAATCATCGAATCGATATAGCAATTAAAAAGAATACACTCTAACCAGTGGAGCAGAATAAATAGTTTTCCCCCACCAATAAAAATGTAAGTGCCAAGAATACAGATCTACACACTGGAGGGTAGTACAGTAAGATAGCTTAGCAGCTAAGATGCTTGCTGCCAAGCCTGACAACCTGACTTCAGTAGCTGAAGTCCATGCGATGGAAGGAAAGAACCAACTCCTACATGGTGTCCTCTGACCTCCATATACAGGCACATTAAAAATAAAATTGTTAAAAATAATACACAGTGTGAAAAGAATGGCCTTTTTAATAATGGTGCTGGGAAAACTGGACAGTCCTGATACAAAAGAATAAAACTGAACCTTATCTGATATCCTATACAACATCAACTCAGAATAGATTGAAAATTTAAGTGGAAAGCTAAGAGATATAAAAACATTGGGGGAAACATAAAGGGAAAGTCAAACAGCTTTGCTCTGAGCAATGATTTGGAGGGGGATGGGGATCTGACCCTAAGAATACACACACCTCAAAAGCAACACCTAGACCAATAGACCACATCAAACTAAAAAGCTTCTTCACAGAAGAAAAAAAAACAGTTGATAGTCTGAGGAGACACCCTGTGGGTTGAGAGAAAGTGTTTGCAAGCTGTGCATTGATAAGGGGTAGATATCCAAAATACATAAGGAACGCAACTAGATATAAAGAAAACAAAAACCAGATATACTGGGCAAAAGATTGGCATAGACATTACTCAAAAGATAGAAAAGTTACCAATAGCTGCAGTAAAACTGTGTGTTCTACATCATTAATGAAAGAATGCAAATTATGTTATAGTAAGATACTATTTCTCCTGTGTGCTGGCTGGTTTTGTGTGTCCACTTGACACAAGCTGGAGTTATCACAGAGAAAGGAGCTTCAGGTGAGGAAATGCCTCCATGAGATCCAGCTGTAAGGCATTTTCTCAATTAGTGATCAAGGGGAAGGGCCCCTTGTGGGTGGTACCATCCCTGGGCTGGTAGTCTTGGGTTCTATGGGCTGGTAGTCTTGGGTTCTATAAGAGAGCAAGCTGAGCAAGCCAGGGGATGCAAGCCAGTAAGAAACATCCCTCCATGGCCTCTGCATCAGCTCCTGGTCCCTGACCTGCTTGAGTTCCAGTCCTGACTTCCTCTGGTGATGAACAGCAGCATGGAAGTGTAAGCCGAATAAACCCTTTCCTTCCCAACTTGCTTATTGGTCATGATGTTTTCTCTCTGTGTGTTTGCTCTTTCTCTCTTTCTCTCCTCCCACCCCATGGAAACTTCCATGGCCTCCTTCCTTGGGGAGAGCAGCTTCCCAATAAACCTGCACTTAATACAATCTAATCTAGCTTGAATGGGCTCATCTCACCATCGAAAAAATAACCTATCAATGAGAATATAAATTAGAGCCGCCAAGCTGAGAAAATCTAAAATAAAATTACTACAAAACCCAACAAATTTACTCTTGAGTCCTTGTATAATAGTCTCTTCCAAATTAAAACATTTCATCTACAACAGTGACTGGTGTGGCAAGTTAAACTCACATGTGTAATAGTGGCATCAATGTTATGGGAGTAACGAACTTCTTTCTGGTTGTATGTAAGTCCCCCTCTGCAGAAGAAACACATACTTATATTGAAAATGAGGCCCAAATGCCAGGGTTGGAGATCACAGACCCCACAGGTGAAGTACTGCTATTGTTCTGTTAAATGGACACAGTATCAAATTGCTGTTTAAATTTGTATCCCTGACCGCAGATTCCTGCAGGGATTACACCTCCCTAGAGGAGTTTCTTTCTACAGTGGATGGTGGTTAATGCAGAAACTCACTACTAATCAAAGTTCAGAGAATAAGTTTCATAAGAGTTTTTAGCCACAAGCAGAACACCTACATCACATCTGTGTCCCCAGGCTTACAAACCACTGTGAAAGAGGAAGCAGAAAGATTGTAAGAGCCAGAGGTCAGGGAGGAGTGGAACGAAGTAGTGGCTTCTGGACATAACAAGGCTGCACTCGTGAATTACAGCAGCTATGGCTGCCTGCGCAAGACCTACACAGATTAAACCACATTATATTCCAGCATAGAAGGGCTCATGAGCCCTTACCCCTGAGTAGCTCTGGGTGGCTTTTGAGGGGAAGAAGAGAGTTTCATTTAAGGATGTAGCCCCTGGTAGGTTAAACACGCTTCAGTGGATGACCCACACACTGGCATCTAAAGCCAGCACAACTTGGATGCAGTGGGTTATAAAACAGAAAACTAAAGACACTTAAGAAGGGATGGGGGGATGGTGACAGATCTGGGAGAAGCTAGCAGAAGAATGAGGGCCGATGTAATCAAAATATATTCTATAAAAATATGTTAATAAAATCTTATATTAAAAATTCCATCCCAGGGGAAAACGCCTTAAAACTCAAAAATTCCAAAGGAAGGCTCCTTAACATTCAAGAAGAAAGCAATTCATGAGTCTTACAAAGTTCTTGAAATTTATCATGCTCACCGGCCCCTCCTTCCCAAAGAGTATATAAGCAGCAAAGACTACTACGGAGGGAAATTTCCTAAACTGTGGAGCTACCTGTGAATCATAGGGAGCCCAGGCTGGGGTGGCCTTTCAGTGATACAGATGCCCCTTTGTTATCCAATAACCTCAGGAAACTCACTGTTCACCATGTTGAATACTGGTGGAATCATTACTTTAGTTTGGTCACTTCCCACTCCGGGGTGAGTAGATATTTGTACAAATCTCTCCACGAAAATCCATTCAACAGTCCTTTACTCTGAGATTTTAATTGGTATTTTGAAAGAATATCTACCCCTATGTGTTCACCACAGTTCTATTTGCAAAAGCCAGGATACAGTACCAGCTCAAATATCCATCCTCAACAGAGCAAATAAACAAAACATGATACATACAGACAAGGGGATACTGTTCAGCCTTAGAAATAAAAGACAGTTCTGGAATTTGCAACAATGTAGTTGAGAATAATATTGTGTTGAATGAAATAAATAACCAAGGACAAAAAGACAAATGCTCTCTGCCCTTACCCATGTGCCATGCTAACAAGGTCAGCATTTCCAGAAGCTGAGAGCAGACTGATGCTTTCCAGAGACTCAGGAACCATGGGTGGGAGAGTTTATCTAAAGGGTAGATGTCTTACCCAGGAGAAAGAAGGATCTTTAAAAGTATAGTGTACAGCACAGAGAACACCATTAATAACAACATACAATGTTCATTTTAAAACTTCTGAGGACTTAGTGAGAACCTAGTCTCACTACAAAATATTCATTGTTCTTCTGTAAGGGGCAGGTTATTAGTTTGATTTGATTCTTGCGCACTTCGTTTGTAAGCCATAACATCACCTCATACCTCAGAAATAAACACAACAATTTACACTAAGATAAAAAATATAGAATTGTGGGCAGATCACTTGATCATACAAGGAAAGACAGTCATTGAGACACAGGCAACAGGTTCAGCGGGCACTTCACAAAAGAGGAAATGCAGACTCCATTGAACATGGAAGCCCCGAGATGCAGGACCTGCCTACCGGACATGCGCAAACAGAAGACAGCCGGCACCAGGCAGCCTTCCGTGTGGCTGTGGTCTAACAGCACCTCCAGCCCTGTCTGCTCTTGAGAACAGAAACTGGGAACAATCACTTCGTGGAGTTCTTTGGCCCCAGCTTGTGAAAAGTGAAAACATGCATGCTGGGTTCCACTCAACTGCCCGCACCCCACCTGCCCAGCTCTTTGCTGCTGGAATCCGACCTCCATGTCACCAGAGGGCATCTCCAGCTGGGCTTAGCCATGGGAAGAGGTCAGAGTCAGGAATGGGGGCAACGCCTAGGGCTCTTTTCCCCATTGGCCCCACTTTCTGTAGGCTCAGCACCCCACTTCTCAGGGTCACAGTCTCTGCCACACACTGCTCCGGTGGTGAGGGGCAAGGGCAGACCACTTAAGAATTCACTCAGTGTTTGCTGACTGCATAAATCCAAAGCCATGCAAAGCTACGTGTTGTTTATATATTATAGCCAAGAAAGCAGTGGTTAACACTTCCCTGGAAGTAATGTTTCTCCCTCCCAGAGAGAAAGAGCAAACATTCCTCAGGGCAGTGAGCTACCTCCATGCCTCAGTGCACATAGATGCATCTTTTAATTATCACTCCTTAGACCAGTCCCATATATTATTTGTGTTATATATTAGTTGTCTAATAAACCTCAATTTTAAAAGATAATCAAGAGTTTTCCCCCAGAACAAATACTCCATGATTTCAACAGCCACCACGATAAAGTTTCCTAAAGATATGCAAAATTATGTTTTCGCAGAATTTCCAGAAATTAAAAGTACTGAACAGAAGAGTCAAGGTCCCAAACATTTTAATGATTATATTCGGTATAGTAACATTTATTTTAAAAATAATTAGCCCAATAAATTACAACTTTTTAAACAATGCTTCATGAATAAGCACATACCTAAGCATCCAATAAATACAATAGATTTTGTTTCTAAAGAAAGAGCCTTATATTTCATGTTAAGAATTGGAAATACAGTTAGCCCAACCTTACAGAGGCAGAGGGGAGAGAAAGGAGAAAGAGGGCTGAGGAAATGGCTCAATGGTTAGAGCTTGCCAAACAAGCCTGGGGACCAGACATGAGACTCCCCAGGCCTTATGCAAATATTGGATAGGCTGGCAACCTGCCTGTGATTCCAGGAGAAACTAGACTAGATAGCCAGACCAGACAGATAAGTTAAACTGACCTCAGTAAGCTAGACTGTGATGAAGAAAGACTCCCAACACCAACCTCAGACCTCCATGCACTTTCAAACACACTTGCATGTGTCTCCACAAACTCTTGTATACCCATTAACATGTAAACATGCATACATGCATGCACACTATACAAGCACATAAGAAAAAATGGAGAAAGAAAGACATTGGAAAGAATGGAGGGGGGAGCTAGGGAGGGGAGGAGGAGGGAAGAGGGGAAGGGAGGGGGAGGGGAAGGAGAAGGGAGCAAAGGGGAGTGGAGTTGAAAGAGCAACGGATAAGGACATGGCTCTTGTCACCAGCTGAGAGATCAAAGCCACCACTGAGGTCACTATCTTATAAAGACTGAAGGGCAGGTGAATGGATAGGCTCAGGTGGAGATTTGGAGTGGACCACACCCAGCCAAGGGTCATAGGCTGGACAGGACATTGTGCTTGTTACAGAAAAGACACAATTTAGCATCTGGGGGACTTCAGTACCCTGAGGTCTTCCCTGGATGAACTCTTGCCTGTTTGTATTGCAGACGTGCTCTGGGGCTCTGTCTGCATCTGGGCTCCTTGAGGATAGACTGGGAAGGAACACTTCCAGCCTACAAATCCCACTTCCAAGGCACCTGAGCTCTCTGAGTCCCTGGTCCCAACTCCAAGCAGACACCCACTGACATTACTACGGTAGATAATCCACCTTCTGAGTTTGTCTGGAGAACAGACGAGATCATACATGACTAAGCCAGTGCCAGGGATAAGTAGAGTCCCACGTCTGCTATTTTTACAAAATCACGGTACTAGATAGAAGGCTGGAGCAGGCTTAGTGCCCCATGTGCCACTAAGCAGCATTTATGTATTACTCTGCAAGAAATAAAGATTCGAAGAAGAGAACAGAGTAGGTCACTGGGATTGAGGTGGGAGCTGTTACCAATTAGACCACTGACAACAGTTCAGACAAGACACTAAGGGACAGAAGATGGCACTGGGCCACAGAGTCAGCTACACCAAAAAGATACAGAGTCAGCACAAATAGCCATGACACCCCAGTCTCTTACAGGAGGAATTCCTGAAAAGACTGAAGGCCATCCTTTTCAAGGTTGACTGGTGTCACCTCAGAGAGATTCGCTATTTCGTAACTGCCAGTCCCTCATCACATGACCTAATTTGTAAATAAGGTCATTACAGAAGTAAAAATGCAATTATGGGAATGGAGACATCTTTAATCCATGATGGCCCATATCCTAAAACCAGGAGAAAGGTTCCCAACCAGCAGATGGCCCATGCCCATGAGAGTAAAAATTGGAGGGATGCAGCTCTATTTCAAGTCAAGGAGAGAATCAAGAGCAGACCCTAAGAGCCCACAGGAGACAGCAACCTGGCCAATACTTTCCCATATGCTTCCAGTCTCCAGAAACAACAGAGCTGTATTGCTTGAAGCCAGTGAGTTTGTGGAATGTGGTAACATCAGCTACCAGAACACAGGCATCCTCCTGGCCCCAAGTGAAAGTCCATTCCTAAAAGCTTTCTTATACAGATGGCCCCACATACAGCAATGGCTCACTTATCATTCTGTGACTTCATAACAGCATGATAGCACACCCATACATATACTGGGTTTCCTCTGTCAAGGCAAAATAAAAAGTCAATGAACCAATCTAATGAGCCAGTCAGTGCTTCTTCATATGGCAGAATTTGTGCTAGAGGGCTCTGCCTCTCTGATTTTCCTAACCTAGAGGACCTTGCTACCTCTCATTGTCCTGACCCTGTTGAAGATGGGTCAGGCTAAGCTGGGGCAAACTCTAGATAAGGTATATTAAACACATGTGTGTATGTGAGTGTGCATTCCTATGTGTGCAGATACGTGTGTGTGTGTGTGTGTGTGTGTGTGTGTGTGTGTGTGTAGAGGTCAGAGGTCCACCTTGTTTTTGAGACAGGATTTCTCAGTTTTAACTGGCTAGACTGAGTTGCCAGTGGACCAGGGATCCTCCTCTCTGCCTCCCCAGATGTGTGTTACATAAACATACTACCATACCTAGCTTTTTATGTGGATTCTGGGGAGCCAACACTAACAAGCCCTCATGCTTGCACAGCAAACACTTTACCAACTGAGCAACTTCCCAGCCCTTAGACATATCTTGGCTTATAATATTTTCAATGTATGAAGTACATAGCCCCATTAAGTTGATGAGACCATCTTTATAGAATTCAGGTTATACCAGAAATGTAATGTTTTCCAAAGTGAATAGTCACTTTACTTACTCCTCTGACTCTCACAGGGACAGGCATTGGGTCTTCAACATCTCTGAACCTCTAAATCTCAGCACAGGGGCTGATTATGAATAAATGAAAGTCACCAAAACAGTCTAACCAGTCCCTGTAAGAAGTGCAGCTCCCTAAGTGCCATTTTCCTGGGGTCCCCTACTCACCTCTTTTCAACCTCATTTTTTTATGAACTCTCTGCTATCAACAGTCAATGAACAGGACCCCAGGATATCCCTCTGGAATCTACCAGATACACAGGCAATGCACAGTGAGGAGGTCCTTAACCCTCCCACGCTTGCCACAAGGACAGGTGTCCCATCCATGCTTCAGTGCCAACAGAGGACTGTGGCACTTGAAGCACATAGGACCCTATAACCTCTAAGCTTTCTGAGAGATCTCATGTTTTCCCCCAAACCCTGGATCCCACCAAGTCATGGCTACTTCCCTGAGTGGACTGAATATCCATCTCCCAGCCCATGGCTGCCCTCAAAAGAAGTCTTTCTTGAACATCTTCAGTAAAAATGCTCTGTATATCCTCCAGTGCAGCAAATTCGACGGCTCAGTCTCCTGATGTGGCTCGTACAGCAGAAAACAGATGTCTTAACTCAGGACATCATAACTACCCACCTTTCTGTGCTCACAGTGAAACCACTGGTTGCCATGTGGGCATTCTGGCCCTTGTTATCCCTGCCAGGAACCTACAGCCAGACACAAGGAACGGAACTCAAGCTCTCTCCCTTTCTGGAAGGGAAATGCAAAGGAATTCAAAGTCCTAACAGGGTGGACAGTCCAGGGGACAGAGTCTCAGGTGTATCTTGGCACTGAGATCTCAGTAAGGAGGCAGGAGGGATATTGGCCACATGAATTCCATGTCCCTTCATTCCATTCTGTGTGCTCCTTCTGCCACTCTGGCAGAACCTTTTGTGTAACCATTTACTGAGAGATTTTTCAGATTACAGTCACTGCCTGGACTTTCAAATTCTGTGATTTTGATTTGCTTTGTTTTTAATTGAGCTCTTTGGTTCTTAAGGATACCCTACTTCCACTTTGTGAATTCCATCTGTCTCAGTCTCCTTGGCCATTTTTATTGTGTTGATTTTATTATGTCAAAGCTTGGTAGGACATTTTGTCACTTCTAATTCCTCAAGGGTGAATTCTTTAGCACATTCTTTGCTACCCAACCCTCCATGCTGGTTACTTTTCTCTTCACTGTAACCAAATACCTGACAAATTTAACAAAGAGTAGCTTTACTTTGATTCAAGGTTTCAGAAGGGGGGGTGGAATAGAGAAACCTGACTGCTGCAGTGGGAGCATGGAGTAGAAGCTGCTCACATAGCAGCAGACATGAAACAGAGAATTGGAAACAGAAGCACATGCAAACTTCAAAGGCAGGACCCCAATGACCTCCTTCTGCCAGTCAGGCCCCAACTCCTAAAGGCTTCATAATCTTCAACGTTACATCACAGGCTGGGAAAAAGTGCTCAAAGCAGGAGCCTGAAAGGAACATTCCAGATTCAATCCATAGCAAGTCACCACAATGGATTTTTTTTCCCTTGGGCTTGGTGTGTGTTTTTTATCAGCTAGTCTCCCAGGAGTAAACCTAGATCCCTAGAAAATATTTCTATGGCACTATCAATTGGACATGCTTCACTCTCTCACTATTTTTAAGTCAGATTGGACCTTGAATACCTATTTCACATTTGCTACACTACCTACATTCAGCTTCCAGAATGGCCAGGGACCATGGCTCTTGCTGTCTGGGAGAAACAGTCTCGGCCCAAAGTAGCTTGTGGCTGCCCACTCCTTGCATCAAGCAGCTGTTGTTCTGTTTGCTGTTATGGTTTAAACAAGGTGCCCCACCCCACCCCCACTCCCACCCCCATCCCCACCCCCACCCCAGCATTTTGTAGAAACCCTAACTCCAGCTTCCTTTCTGTAGTGTCTTCCAGTCTGCCCTGGTATACTGACTAGTTTTATGTCAGCTTTACATAAGCTACAGTCATCAGAGAGAAGGGCGCCTCTGTTGAGAAAATGCCTTCACAAGGTCAGGCTGTAAGCAAGCCAGTAAGCAGCACTCTTCCATAGCCTTTGAGTCAGTTCCCAGCTCCAGGTGCTGTCCTGTTTGAGTTTCTGCCTTTACTTTAATGATAGGCAATGATGTAGAAGTGTAAACCAAATGAACTGCCTAATTTGTTTTGGGTCATGTTATGTCACCACAGCAACAGAAACCCTAACTAGGACACCTGAAGACCCTGTGCAGGCACTGAGGGGCCTGCAGCAGGTGTTTGGCTTCCACTTCGGAAACTTAGAAAGACACTTAGAAACTGTGATTGCTAAAAACTGAATACTCCTCATTGGAGCCCAAAAGCAACTGAAAATGTAATAGAAGCCTGGCTCCCCTGCCTTCGGGTTTCCTCTATCTCTTTTAGGTACCCTACTGACAGCTTTCCAAATATTGTGCTCTGGACCCATGAAAGGTGCCCCGGTCATTGTCCTGAACCTGCAGCCATGTTAGATTCCAGAAACAAATAAGAAGTCTGGTGACTAATCCTTACTGTAAGACAGAGGCTCCCCACAAGCATCAGGGAAGCTGAGCCAACCGAGCAACACCTCTCCAAGCAAGGGCAGCTGTACAGCCATACAGCAGGAGGCATTTCCTGAGATCCACTTTGTCCCCTCACACAGGAAAGACTCTTGGACCACACCATAGAAACCAAACTGAGACAGGGTCAACTAGACCACAAGATATCCAGGGTTGCTTGGTTTTGCATACATTTTGACCCTTTATCCTGATTCTTCTCTTTAAATCTAAAGGCCAGTACAGTTCTCCAAAGATGAATTAGGGTCACTTAGGCCCACTACCCCTTGCTTGTCAAATCTCCTTTCTCTTCCTCCCACCATGACTGGTCTCTTTAGTGGGTGGATTGGGATGTGGGAGCAAGTTCTTATTTCTGCTGTTCACCTGAGCTATTCTGCTGTCAATCACCAGGGAGTCCCCTGCACTGCTTTCACACTGTGTCCTTGGTTAAGACATGAATTTTTGTTGTTGTTGTTAAATAAATAAGAACCATTTGTTTAGTTTTACTTGGTCAGGAATCTGTGCAGCTAAGCAGAGAAAGTTCCCTACACAGCTCATCTCGGGATTTTTCTATTCATCTGATCTTATGTGAGAAACCACCACCCAACTCCTGACTAAAGCTATTGGCTGCCTTTGTCTTTACATATCAATGTGTGGTCTGGGCAGGGTCCAGGAGTAATGGCCCCTGTGGTCAGTGAGCATAGCTGCACAGAGAACAGATAATGTACTTCTCAGACCATGCACTGCCTGATTGGCAGGTTGTGCTGGTGGGCAGGGAGATCAGAGGGCCTGTTAGCCAGGCCTCAATTCCTCCCATGTAGATAAACTGAACATGCCCACAGTGTAGGAGCTCAGGCCCAAAGCCTGCATTCAAACCACAGTGAGTGGAAATTACCAGTCTGTCAAGGACTATGTCTGAAAGCCACAGTGTAGATAGAGACTGCAGAGACAGTTGGAGCTCATGAGAAGAGACAGATAGATATGTCCCCAATGGAGATTATCACAGGATTTGTGGTCATCCCTCACCCACAAGGCCCAGAACTACCATCTTCATTGCCCACTCTCTTATGTTTACACTTCTTGTTGGCAGAGCATTCGAGTGCCGTCACGACGACTCCTTCCACTTTTCAAATGGTCTCATTCCTTTTTAGAATAAGGTACCCATGTTTCAGATACAACCTTTCTACCTCATCCCACATCCTCCAGTCCAAAGCCCTCTCTCCAATAGCAGAGGGACCAGTGCCCAAACGGCTGGAACTTCATCTGCTGTGCCCTAGTGGATTGCCCTCTTCCACCTCTTTGTGGGGAGTGCATTGAGATATTTCGGGTGCAGCTTTCAACCATCCTTCCCATCACATGTCAGAGGAAAAGTGCTTCTGGTAATTAGGTGCTACACGCGGAGCATTTAAAGATGGCTGGATCGCTTCTGCATCCCTACGTGTCTCTTTAAATTAGTTATGAATTCTTAAAGGGATTCTTGGTCATTAATTACAATTAAGTCCACCAAATGCCATGTCAGGGAACATTCCTGACCTGCTCTCTGAAGCTTGATCAATTTGCTTGATTGATGTGACTGTACCAGCCAGTGGGTCAGGGGAGCTTAATGACAAATGGCATGACAACCCCTGGAGCCCCTGGACTCCAACAGGACCTGCTGCTGGACTTAAATGTGTGTCCTAGAACATGCCCTTAGCCACAAACACTACGCATTGAGAGTGATGCAGGTGGCCACTCAGGAAGGATGCCAAGTCCAGGTGTCAGGGCTAACAAGTCAGTGACTAGGCAGGGAGAGTCCAGATAGAGCAACTGTCCCCTAAACCCAAAAGGAAGCCTTTAGTGACCACTAAATATTAGTAAGCTAATCACTAAACAGGTCAATGTTCATGCTTTCAGTACAATGACCCAAATGGAGATGTAGCCCCCAGAGCTGGTATGAGGGAAGCTGGCCACAGGTAGTACCCTCATGACTCCATTATGACTCTCTGGGGACACAGTGGTCCAGCACCACATGCTTCACCACAAATACTGAGGTGTTGCTGTGTCTCTGGAGATAAAAGACACCCACGCTGAAGCTACATAGTTGGGTCAGCCCTACCTAGAGCACACAGTGAGTATGTACTGAGATGCTTCTTCTGAGGCTAGTGAGTAAGGGTTTGTACTGCTCTGGGGTATGCTGGGATGGATGTGCTGGAATGGATATACTGTACAAGAACCTCTTGTGGAAGACAGAAAGCAACATTCCTTGCTGCTGTTATTCTGAGACCTCACTTCCTGGATGGATGATGAGCCCACAGAGGAGAGAAGAGCAAAAGCTGAGCCCCCTCCGTCTCCCCCACTCATTTCCTAAGACTGGAGGTGGAGACTCTCTTGTGCTTTGAATGAATAACCACCTTAGGAACAAGAACAGGGCAATAAACTCTTGTTTTAATGACATTTTATAATCCTGTAATTTCCCACTGATTCATTGTTTAAACTACCTGACATCTTCTTTACAAGAAGCAGGAACTTCACGGGTGAGCAGGATTTGTTTGATTTGCTGTAACATTTCATGTTATTCTAAAGCTCCAGATGTGCCCACCACAGCTCTGGGCTCTGGACTCTGGACTCCCTTTTTTTTTTTTTTTTTTTTTTTGAGTGGGTACTCTCTGTATCTGGTCTATCTTCTTCTTGACACATCTTTTGTGGGAATCCAAGGCATCCTGAGAGGTGGAGACACAATATAGCCATGAGGTGGTATATTTGTCTACCAGGACTAAATGATTTTGATTACACACACTGGTAAATATATGAACTCAGTATCTCACAGGTTAACATCCTAAAATCAGAAACTCATAGCAGAATGAAGTGACAGCCTTGGTCAGACCCAATTTATAAAAGGACAATGGTTGTGGCTTGTCCCTTCTCTCCCTGCAGCCAGACTTACCTCATCCTGAATAGATCTTACTTCAAAACTCACACCCCTCAATTGTCTCAGGGCCTGCTCAGTTAGGTTTCTATTGCTGTGATAAAGACCAGGAACAAAAGCAACTTGAAAAGGAAAGAGTTACTTAGCTTACATGTCCCAATCATAGGCCATCACAGAAGGAAGTCAGGGCAGGAACTCAAGTCAGGAACCTAGAGGCAAGAACGGAAGCAGAAGCCATGGAGGAGTGCTGATTGTTGGCTTAATCAGCCTGCTTTTTATAGCACCTAGGACCACTTGACCAGAGATGGCCCCACCCACACATGGTGTCTTCCCATGTCAACCATACATCAGGAAAATGCCCATAGATTTGCCTAGAGGCCAATCTGGTGGGGGGGGGGTATCAATTAAGGTTTCCTCTTTGCAGATGACTAACATATGTCAAGCTGAAAAAACACTAACCAGCACAGGGCTTCACCCACTTCCAATAAGCAATGGTTTCCATTATTTCCAAAGTGTGCTATGTGCTTCTATTATATGGTGTCTGTCATTGCTGCATGTCTGAAGCACAGGGAAGCAGCTTATACCAATTCACTTGGTTGCACTGACTATAAGTCATACATAGCCCAGTGAGGGAAAGTCATGACACTGTTGCCAAGCCCCCCTTGGAAGCATGAACCACTCTCTTCTGCAAGTGTGGTCCTTACTCACCGTCCCTAGATTAGTCATCTTAATTTCATCTTACAGATAAGAAACTGAGGTTCAAAGAGAGAGCCTGCTGCTCTCTCAGAGGAGCAGATTTTGGTTCCCAGAACCTATGGAGAGCAGCTCTCAATCACCTGTAACTCCAGACACAGAGGATCTGATACTCTCTTCTGACCTCTGAGGGCACCATACTCATTTACACAGAGACATAGGCACAGACACATAGACACACATACATATGCACCTGTGCATATATACACTCACAGACACACACACAGAGATATACACACACATATACACATAGAGAAAGACACAGACACACAAACACACACATATGTACACAGAAAAAGGCACACATGTACAGACGCACACACACACATACATATATACACACAGAGAGAAACACATGCACAGACACAAACACATACACACACACACACACACACACACACACACACACACGAGATTTGGCTCTATCCTTGACAAACCATAGACAAGCTTCAAGAACTGAGTTTCCAGGCAAACCAGTCAGAAAGATACCTAAGCTCCATCAAACTACACAGTGGGGGATGGAATTGAGGATGGTAGGTGGCAATCTGAACACGAGGGTGGGGTGGGGGAGCAATAGCATCACCTCTTCTGTGAGCCCATCCTGTTAAGCAGTGTTTCTGATCCTCAGGATCTAAGTCCTGCTAAGAATAAGCTGAGGCTGCAATACCCCAGACTGCAGAACTCATGTCTAGAGCTGCTCCCAGGCAGTCCTAACCAAGTATAAGGTGAGAAGAGGGAGAATGGGGATAAAGGAGCTTTGTGAGGAAGTGTTCACAGCGGCCGTGGTGTGGCTGATAAGCTAATGCAATGCTGCAAATACCTCAGGTCCCATGAGGCACACAGATGCAACTGCACCATGAGCTCCCAAGCACTTGAGGAGCTGAAGCACGGACAGGCCACAGACATTCCGCCCCACTGCCGCAGCAGTTTAGAACACTCTCCAAGATCATTGGGATTGAGAGGGCCATGTGATGGAAGGGGAAAGGTCAGCTCCAAGGATCTGCATCCCAGGGACCAAGATCAGCTTGCTCACCATGCTTGTTGGGATGTGACCAGCAAGGGCTGAAAGGCAGAGACAATGGAGTCACCTTAACTTTTCAGAGTCACTCTCAAAGGCCAGATTCCTGATCACCAAGACCCAGGACTAGCTAATGACTTGTGACTCAGGGCCAGCTGTGTTCGAGTCCATTCCAATGTCTCCCAGAAGTCAAGAAACTTGGAGACAGGATCATTTTAGGATGAGCTACTAAAGGGCCAAGGGCAAGGTTAAATGGCTTTGGGTGGCACACTGTCTTAGAGCCCTCCTTCCTTGCTCCATCTTCCAGGTCCCCCATCCTACTCCAGGATCATATCTCTTACATAAAACATGGGGCTTTCCTCAGCTTATCTCCATAGAAACCACGCTGAGGTAGGCACAATGTGGCTTCCAGACCCTTGTCTGCAAACACTGTGTTCCACCCCTCTACCCCAGGGAACCTTCTAGAACCTGACCTTGTCTGGCATGTACACATCAGACGTGACAGGAGCCACACTACAGGGTAGGGGAAATGGAGGGCAAGAAGCCCTATATTTGTGAATGGAAGAAATACCTGGATTCCCTTAAGGCAGCCATTATGATGGCCATCACACTTCGAGGGAAGGGTAGAGACATTAGTGCCTCAGCCACAGAGAGAGCAATGGGCTGGAACCTTGACTATGTTGCCTTTCTGTCCATGTACCTGTTTGTCCTTTTATCTGTACAGTCTCCTCATTCAACCATGACATAAGCCACAGTGTCCTGGTTGGCACTCAGTGAGGCCTGCGGCTAAACTCCCAGCAGCATATCTAAGCCTCCTTGGTCCTTGGTCTCTTTCCCTAACACCTCAAACCCCCGAACAGCAGGGAAAGAGTAGATGAGACATGTTATAAGAAGGATTTGAGGTAGCACACTGGCAAACAGAATAGGAAGAGCTGCTTGGAAAAACTTTATGGGATATGAGCAATCGAAGCTCTCAGCTTGTCTTAGAATACCAAGCATGGGGTCATCACCATTCCCCATAGGTCTCCATTCAGCCTGATGGTGGCTTGGTAGGGAGGATACAGGACCAAGAAAACAGAAGATGCCTTGTCAATAGCTGGGCAGGAGGCAGTGGTGAGGACTAAACCACCTCAGAGTGCGACTGCAGGAAATTAGTCATGGTTAGCAAAGCAAACTGATCCCCCATGCAGAGCTCAGCAGGCAGGACAGATGAGGATCTCTGGGGCTAAAAAGGCCCACATCCTCCAGCTGCTGCTCAAGTCCAGTTAATCCTGGCATCCAGGATGCTCCAAATCAACTTTTTAAAAAAAAAAAAAAGTCTTTTCAGGCCTCGAATCATATGGCACTAAAGATAGTCATCCCAAGGCAGCCAGAATGTCACCTACATACCTGGAAATAACATGAAAGTCCCAGGTACAGACCATCGGGTGGGAACTCATACCCAACAGCACACCTAGAGGTTCCCAGGCTCTGCTGAGCCTAGAGGCAATGTGGTAGGTTTGGTTTTGTGTACTGTGTACTCAGATGCTGATGGCTGTGCCCAGAGATCTGGTTGCAGTTGAGATGTTGGTGCTGCCCAACATCTCCTGTCTCAATGTTGTGTAAAAATTGTTTTCTATCTATCACCTCTGATTGGTTAATAAAGATCTGATTTAATCAATAGCTGGGCAGGAAAGAATAAAGCAGGACATCTGATCCCAATGAGAGAGAGGAGAGAGAGAGAGAGAGAGAGAGAGAGAGAGAGAGAGAGAGAGAGAGA
>JADRCH010000028.1:3539903-3568085 GCA_019843965.1 Rhynchomys soricoides | reverse complement strand
GAGGGGAGCACAGAGACACCCAGAGGGGAGCACAGAGACACCCAGAGTGGAGCACAGCTACACCCAGAGGGGAGCACAGAGACATCTAGAGGGGAGCACAGAAACACCCAGAGGGGAGAACAGATACACCCAGAGAAGACCATAGCTACACCCAGAGGGGACCACAGCTATACCAAGTGGGGAACGCAGCTACACCTAGGGAGAACACATCTATACTTGGGGAAAAGAGCTACATCACCACATTGAATGAAGAACACAGCTCCACCCAGTGGAGTGTACAGCTAGACCCAGTGGAGAACACAGCTACACCCAGTGGAAATCACACTTACACCCAGGGGGAGCACAGTTATATGCAGTGAGAAACACAGCTATACCCAGCAGGGAACACAGCTATACCCAGTGGGGAGCACAGACATACCCAGAAGGGAGTACCACTACACTGAGTGGAGAACACAGCTACACACAGTAGAGAGCACAGCTACACAGCACTGGCTGATCTTAGGTCAACTTGACAGAGGTTATAGTCATCGGAGAGGAGCAAACCCCAATTCAGAAAGTGCCTTCATAAGATCAGGCTATAGAAAAGGCCTGTAGAGCATTTTCTTAATCAGAGATTGATGGGCAGGGCCCAGCCCATTGTGAGTGGCACCAACCATGGGCTGGTGGTGCTGGATTCTATAAAAAAGCAGGCTGAGTAAGGTGTAGGGAGAAGCCAGTAAGTGTGGCCACCCTTCCAGGGCCTCTGCATCAGCGTCTGCTTCTAGGGTTCTACCCCATTTGAGATTCTGCTTGACTTCCTTCAGTGACAGACTCTAGATGTGGAAACATAAGCCAAATCAACCCTTTCTTCCCCAGCGCGCTCTTGGTCACAGTGTTTTGTCGTAGCAGTAGTAACCAAAACTAATACAGTCAGCAGGGAGCACAGCTATACACAGAGAAGAGCAGCTTTTAAGGAGAAAAACCTTCCATCGATTCCCGTGATAATTTTCCCAAGCCACGGAGTTTGGGTTTTTCATTTGTTATTTGAGAACAAGTCGAAACAACCCTGCAAATTAAGGAACTAACTTTACAAACTCGAGCTTTGTGGTTTCTTATTTTAGCAATGTTCACAGCTGCTCTGCCTCTCTGCGCACTTACAAAAAACCGTTCCTTTCCCTTTTGCCAATTTCCAATGATTTTTCTTTCCTTCTACTTACAATGAAGTAATCATTTCAAATTAATTAAGTTTCCATTAAAATGCATTATTGCCATGTCCCAGTTACCAAACAGTGATTTTGCTTCTTGGACAACAAGCTTGCAAAGAAAATACCATAAATTTTGCAAGTAGACAGCTTCAGGCTACTTCTGCCTCTGGTGCAGCGTACAGGGAAGCTGCACACACAGTAGGTATCATATATGTGCTCATGGGAGGAGCAATCAGTAATGATGCTTATTAGCTTCATGAATAAGGAGAGACTATTTGTAAAGAACAGCCACACATGCATGGATATTCTATGTGAGGATTCATTTGGCTGCAGATGCACTCTGAGACACATGTGATTTTCTTCTTTTTACAAATTATGTTATTATCTAATGAGAAAGCCAAAACCCAGAAGTGTAAAGTTCTCCAGTGAAGATCATGGATTTGCCACCTGAGAAGGAGACTTCCCAACATCAAGTGCACTTGAGTATGCTGCTTCCAGGCAGAGATGTCCTAAGCTCTGGAAGAGTCTGTCTCCTCAGCCCTGGACCAATGCTGGAGCAGTTACTGTGTGTTCAAGATCAACCAATGAAATGCAGTCAAACACGGAAGAAACCTCTCAGGCTATTTAGAAAGAGCTATTGGATGTCCAGCCACCTGCTCCTGCCCAGCAGCACTGTGATGACCAGCTAGGAAATGAGGGAACCAACAGGAAACTGAGGCAGTGTGAAACCTCCAAATGACTTCTACATGGTATCATGAGAGGGAAATGAAGGAGAAACACTGGTAGGAATGGTTGAGCATCTTGCTGATGTGCTGGTGAAGCATCTTGGGTGAGGAAATCTGAATCCTGGCATGTTGGTGGGGTGTCTTGGTTAGGGTTTCTATTGCTGTGAAGGGACAACACAATCAAGGCAGCTCTTCTAAAGGCAAACATTCCATTAGGGCTGGCTTACAGTTTCAGAGGTTCAGTCCATTTGCATCATGGCAGGAAGCATGGCCGCATGCAGGCAGACATGGTGCTGGAGGAGAAGCTGAGAGTTCTGCATCTTGATCCGAAGGCCACCAGAAGGAGACCATCTTGTCTTCTGCAGGCAGCTGGGAGAAAGCTCTCATCTGCATTGGGCAGAGCTTAAGCCTCAAAGCCCACCCCGACAGTGGCACACCTACTCCAACAAGGCCATACCTCCTAATAGTGCCACTGTCCATGGGTCAAGCATATTCAAACCACCACATGGGGCAAAGAGCCAGAAGACAAAGTCATTCTAGGCCCTTTGGTACAAAAGTCCCTCTCTGCTAATATGTTGATGAGTTCTGTGACTCTCCCTCCACTATAATTCCCTTCCCCAGTTCATTCTCTTCTCCAGGCACATCCCTCCCTTTACACTACCCCATGACCTCCAGGGGTGATATTAACCAATGGCCCTCTCTTACTGACTCCTGTAGCCTAGTCAGCAGGACACAGGAGATGAAATACTCTATAGAACTCTCTCTAAGTATCATGGTCACCCACCATGTCCTTCCATCAGACTGTCTGTCTGTCTCTATTCCACATAAATGATGCCAGGAGTAAGCAGGGGCCATTAGAGCACTCCTTCACTCAGCATCTATGGGATCATCTACTTTTGTGCCATGACTTGTCATCTCACCCGGGACCTGGCAGTTTGCTCTGGACTGCACTGGCAACACCTATGGGAAAACCTGGGTGATGCCACTCTCTACATGATGACCATAGAGCCACCTCAATGGAAGCTTAGAGGTTGAATCTAGACATCCCCAGGAATTAGGAAATGGAACCAAGAAAGTTTGCCTTTGCCATAGAGGTTTGGCTTGGAGCTTCAGGGGACAAAGGAAGGACATCCTGAGACCAGAGGAGGGGTGCTCTCCAGCCACATGCTCAGGACCCACAATAAATCAGAGCAGGTAACTTCTTTCTTAGTTCTGACCTCCATACATGATTCTATCCTAATCACTTGGATGCTTGTGCATGTCTATAACCAGCTCCTGCTATCTTCTGCTCTAATTCCAGCTTAAATCCTCACTTGCAAACAGGTAAATTTAATAAACACCATAAAGGTAGCATCTATTCAGTACCTATAAGGTGACTGGGCCTTCCTTCTCCAGTCAGATTACACTCAGCAATTATGCGCTCAGCCTGAGAGAGAGTTGTTGACCCTCAGCAAGTCTACAGTGGGACCCAAAATGCATACAGCGCTTGGGAGAAACTGACCACTCTTGGCCACAGGGTCTTAGGTTCTTGCAATGTGTGTTGGTTACCCACAAAGGGCCTTTGGTCGTGAGCATATGGGTGGTCAGAGAAATAGCCAGCCAGGGCAGGATCATCCAGCTTAGCTGACTTGCACCCTAGAAAACCATAAACTTCCTAGCAGGGCATCGTCAACTCTCACCTGCTGCCACACAGGGTCTCATCCATCCTTCATCCCTGCTCCAGGTGCCCTCAGCACCGTCTAAGCTCCAGGCCCTAGCTAGTGCTTGCCCACCCAAGGCAGCCAGCAGCTGTATTGAGAAATCAGACTCTAACAGGCCAGACCCAGAGCCTGCACCCTTTCCTAGACATGCTGGGTATTGGAGAGAGTCTGCACCCTTTCCCAGACAAGCACGTTAGGTGTTGGAAAGAGTCTGTACCCTTTCCCATAGGCTGAGATTAAAAAACACAGGATGTGTGCACTTCCATTCCGGATGACGTTGTTTAAATTGCTTCTGATTTATCAGTGACCCAACATGCATTGTCATTTCTAAGTAATTAAAGGAAATATTAAAATGTAAGCATCAGTACATCAGGAGCGCAACTCCTTCAGTCGGCCTGGCAGCAGGAATCAATAGCTACCCGTTTTTCATGGTGAACTTGTTGAGAGGCCTCACATTCCCACTACTGCGGCGGGCCAATAAATCCTCCTTTGTTAGAGAGCAAGGGGACCACAGGCATTCTGCGCATGCGCGCGCACGCATACACATGTGCCTGCTGGCAGGTTCATCTTTCCTGCAGACTTTTCTACCTAAGCTGATGCCACTTAGAAGTCAGCATGGGATACAGGGTCCCTGCATCATGGTTCCAGCACAGCCTCTGCTGGGGTGCACAAAATCAGCTTCCTCCTAGGCAGCCTTTATCAAAGATTTCATTTGCTAGGGTCTACCCAAAGCCCAGTGGCATGAGGGACACCAGAGCAAGGGGGTAGCTTAATGGAGCATGTTGTGAGCATGTCTGGTACCCTGGGCCCCCATCTCCAGCACTGCACAATGATGAAAAGAAATACATGAGCAATCTTAAGATGTGAAATACTGCTCAGACAATATCCCAGAGCCAGATGAGGAGTCACATATGGGTATTTGAGTCATGTGATGGGTTGCAAGTATTTCTGTTCTGCCTCTCACAGACTAGGGGCCCAGGACAAACCCCTTTGACCTATCTGTGCCCTTGTGAAATACAGCTAACTATCCAGCTCACCTCCTTTACACTACCAACTTGTCAAGATGATCGACGAGACAATGAATAAGAAAATGTCCATGGGTTACAGATGAGGATGGTCCTGGTATTAGCACAGAAGGACAGGGGCATGGAGAGTTAGCTCTGATCAGAGAACCATGGAGCAAGAACATGGAAGGCACAGCATCTGCCTCCATCTTAACTGTAATGGTTCAATAATATGGTTTCTCAAAATGTATTCCCATGTATCATAGATGATAGTTCCAATGTGCAAAATCAAGTCATTTTAAAAGGAAAGGAAAACTCAGGCTCCCCTACTACCAAGACAGTAGATTTTCCTAAAAGTAAGCTTAAAATAATTTAAAAAGAAATGAAAGCACATTCAACTAAGATATGTATACCTGACAAGACAGTGGATGAGAACTATGAAGTCTTGTGTGCTACACATGATGTGGCTGCTACATTTGTGAACTTCCAGCAGTACCTGCACGAGACCTACACAAGATGAAAGCGACCAAAATCCCAGCAGAGATGGGATAGGTGAGCCCCAGGTACCAACGCTCACTAAGGAGCAATTGGCAGCAGATATCCACTAGAGGAGTGTATCTTTCTTCTTTGCGGGTGTGGCCATGGCCACGGTTAGTTTCCCACCCACTAAGCAACAAAATCTCACTCTTAACCGAGAACCAACCCCAAAATTCTTCTGAAATAAAGTCATGAGCATAATAACTCTCTTCAGTGCCTCCACAATGTCGGATCAGGTAGTGGGTTCTCAAGCTGCAGACCAGACAGGGACACCCTGGGTGCAACACAGGTTAGGGTAGCCAAAGGGGGGAGTTGGTGGTAGAAATGATTATATTTCACGGTATATGTGTAAAAAGAATTGTGATAAATAATTGCAGATCATTTATTAAATAAATAATACAATCATGCAAAAGAAAAAAATAAAAAAAAAAAATCTTCCATAAAAAGAAAAAATAGGAATGTAAAATACCACACCACAGTCCCTAGGTAGCATGAAGGATCATTACCAAGTTGGATTTTTGCAGTAACAGTTCTACCTTTAAAAAAAAAAATAAGAAAAGAAAAGAAAAAAATTTTAAAAAAATCTATTCTTGTCAGACACAAAGGTAACAGAATATGAAAGAACACACATAATCACAGAAATAGAGGTGAAAATAGCACTTGATAAAACTCAAACTGCTGGCAGAGAATAGAGGTGCTCTCGAAGGCGATCAACACTTTAACCTACAGCACTGTGGAGGCCTCTTCATTCAAGTGAGTGGCCAGTGAGAACATGGCTTCACACTAATGTAAAGAGAGCGAGCGGATGACAAAAACCTGTATAATTTCAGAAGCACGGAGAGAACACGATTGGCCCTCTGGACATGTAATTTGCCCAGTATATAATTCTCTTGGGCAAAGTAAGTCATCCAGCAGCTTGTCACAGAGTCGCTTCGTTGTATACCAACACAACACATTCTAGAACATTCTCACCATGATGAATAGGAGCCCACCACCCCTCAGTTCATTGCAAAACCCTGTCCATTTCCTATCTGTCTTGAGTAGCCAACTCTGAACATTTTACACAAACAAAATCATACACATTAGGCTTTTTCAGTCAAACGTTTTTAAACCTAGTGTCATTTTCAAAGTGAACCCACGTTGTAGGGTAGTTGGCTGCTTTATTTCTCTTTATTGCCAAATGATGTTCCATTGTACAGATGTCCCACACTTTGTCCATTCACAAGCTGGTGGGCATTGCTCAGGTCTGTTGCTTCTGGTAAGTGCTGTATTGAGTACACATTGTCAGGTTACTATGGATCGGTTGCTTTGGGGAACGTGTGGGTTTTCTGTTATAGGCAGTTTTGTGTTTAGCAAGCTTCTGGGTTAGTCATCAAAGAATCCACTGCATTTAAAGCCCTGCAAAGCATTGTCACCCAAAGGTTTGCCCTCTCCACATTTTCTTTAATGGGAGTGACTCATCATGACTTGAACTACCTCTCTGTCTCTCTGATGGCTGGGGGGGACTTGTGCATGTTCTGGTATGCCAAACTATTTATCTGCCTGAGAAAAGGTCTAGTCACTCCCTTTCTTCCTTCCTTCCTTCCTTCCTTCCTTCCTTCCTTCCTTCCTATCTGTCTGTCTCTTTTACTTTTCCCCCTCCTCCTCCTCCTTTTCCCCCTCCTCCTCTCTTTCCCTCCTCCTCCTCTTCTTCTTCTTTTTCTGTGATGCTGGAAACAGAATCCAAGGCCTCAGACATGCTAAGCAAATGTTCTCTCACCACACTTAGCCACATGCTCAAAGACGAGGTCTCACTACAGGACCAGACTAATGTCAAGCCACTCTGTAGCCTATACAGGCCTGAGACTAGTGATCCTCCGGTCTTGGCCACCTGAAGAGCTCTGATAACAATGCTTTTCTGGTTTTTAGTTCGATCCCTTGCCTTTTTAATTGAGTTATTATCTCTTCAAGAGTCCAGGCATAAGTCCTCTATCATATATGTAATTCACAGGGGGTCTAGAGATAGCTCAGAGATTAAGAGTACTTGCTAATCTCCCAGAAAGCTCTGAATTCAGGTTCCAGCACCCATACCAGGTGGCTCACAACTGCCTATAACTCCAGCTCCAAGGGATCTGACACCCTCTTCTGACCTCTGCAGCCAATTGCATTCATGTCATACCAACACAAAGATAGACATACATACACATATTTATTTTTAAAGTATTTTTGAAAAATTAGAAGACATTGATCCCCAAGTAGTGGCTTTCTCCCATAATCCAGCACTCAGGAAGCTGAAGCTGAATGATTGAGATGAGTTGGGGGGTCAGGGGTAGCCTGGGCTACATAGTGAATCCTAATCCAGTCTGGGTTGCAGAGGGGATCTTTACCTTAAAAACAAACAACCCAACAAAAAGATAGGATCAGCTTCTATAAAGGTCAGAAGCAAGTCAATGAAATAATGACAAAGAAGAAAAGTGACCCCTCAGTGAACAGATCCCCTTGTTGAAGATCTGACACTGCAGAATGATAGCAACAGCAACACACACACACATGCATATACACACAGACATATATACACACACGTACACATATATACAGTCATCCACACACATACACACACATACAATCATACACATACATACACATACACACATACATACACACACATATATAAAGTCATACACACATACACACACATACCATCATACACATTCAATCATATACACACACATATATATAGTCATAAACACACATACACATATACATATACACACATATATATACACACACATACAATCATACACACACACATATATACAGTCATAAACACACATACACATATACATATACACACATATATATACACACACATACAATCATACACACACACATATATACAGTCATAAACACACATACACATATACATATACACACACACATATATACACACACATACAATCATACACATACATACACATGCACATACACATGTACATGCACACACATACACACATACACACATATACACACATACACACACACACAAATACACTCACACATCACTCCGGAGGCCAAGGTAGCTGAGCCCCCACTGTGCCCAAGCCCTGCTCTGAGCTGTTCTGTATGCAGAGCAGAGTGTGGCAAGCCTAACCTCCCCAGGGCCCCTCATTCCAGCTAGAAAGCAATGAGCCCCCTCCAGAGCAAGCTAACAAGACCCGGGGCCTAACATAAACTACGGTTCTCAGACACAAGGCCTATGATGCAATCAATACCCACCATGTGCACAGCAAGGCAAAACCAAAAATCAGTCAAGAACAAACATATTGTTCTGTAAATGCTGCCAGAATGAATGCCAGTGTTCAAGAAATAAAATAGAATTTAAACTGCAGGATAGTCCTGCAGTGCACTGGCTAGTGACTTGCCTACATATCTTAAGTTCAAAGGTGAGCTCCAGCTAAGCCCTCTGGCTAGGCGGGCAGTGATGTGTATGCAAAGAAATGTCCCAGGTCTCTAGTGGCCATGCCAGTCATAGGGCCAGGAGCAATGGTGGCACAGCACAGTCATCTATCCAGGGTAGGTCTGTATTATCAACAGCCTGGCAACAGCATCTTATATCTCCAAGCAAAGCAAGCTGCAAGTCCAACCTACTTCACAAGATGGAAAAAAAATCTCTTTTAATGTCACGGGCCTGAATCAGCTTCCCTTTGGGAAGAACTCCAACTAGCTGCAGCTGCCCCAGGATGGGCAATCAGAAGCAGAAACTACAGGGTGGTCTCAATTGAGGGGTTTACCCCAGACCTGTGCCAGCAGGGTCCTCAGCTCTAGGGAAAACTGCATATACAACCAGTAACCACTGTACCCTTAGATGGCTCCTGACACCTATATCACTCAGTGAAACCTGACTACCTGGGGAAAGGGACTTCAGGGCAGAAAAACTCTTTAAGAAGAACTCAGGAGATATCTTTATGACCTCAAAGCCTGGAGAGATTTCTAACACAAGAACACATGAACACAAGAACACACTGCCACTACCGCAGACACAGACACACATACACCCACAGACATAAACACACACACACACACAAATAATAAAGGAAGATTTGTCCCTAGTGCTGGGGATTGAACCCAGAACCTTATAAATGCCAAAGAAGACAGTCTTGCTTATCAGAAAGACAGCATCCAGGATATGAAGACAGCTCACAGAAAACAGGGTGCTCAGCCAGAGTTTTCCATGGCCCAATCTGATAAGGTATCTGTATGGTGCACTTAAGGAATCCACATGGCCTTGAATACTGGCCAATTTGAAACCCACTGGGCATGCCCAAGGCTGAAAACACAGGCAGAATTTCTTCTTGTATAAAAACTTTATTTTCTGGTTGGGCGTTCTTCCACTAATTTATAAAGAGGCTGGTCTTTTATTGAAAGCCAGCTGGGCTAACAACATCCCCAAAATGCCTTTAGTGCAACCCCTGTTCAGTCAAACAGTTGGGTACTAGAGGAGGGCTGCCTGGGTAGTGCATAACGCTAGCTCTCAGCCTCTAGATGTGGGGCTGGAGGGAGGCAACTGCTCATCACTAACTGCAGGGAAAGCACAGCCAATGTCCTAGGTCAGGCTGTCAGAGCACAGAGCTATGGTAGAGGTTCTGTATTCCTAGTGGGTGTTGAGTCTCAAACCCTGGGACAAACGGTTAAGGAGGTTATTCAGCATATCAGAGCTGACCTGGCCTCCAGATTCTCTCAGGATCCCTCAGTCCCTACTTGTTACCTGTTACATGTATAGCTGACAAACCCTGCCCCCTACCCTAAATTTCTCCAGCACAGGGGTTGGACAGCTCCATGACCAGCTGCCCTCCATGTTACCCAGTCATTTTGACTATGCCTACTGCCATAGTCTCTTGGCTGAGGCTACCCATCTTGGTCTTCTTCCAGAGGACTGCTCCTTGCTCCTCTTCCAGACGACATGAGTCCAGTTCCCAACCCCCACTCATTCACAACCACCTGATACTTCAGCTCCAGAGAATCTGATGCCCTTTTCTGGACTCCCTGGGCACTTGCATACATGTGCACATATCCACATACAGAGACACTCACAGAGGTCATAAATAACATTTTTTTTAAATCCCACAAATCCAGAGAATTTTAGGCGGCCCTGTGTAGCAGTGGAATAGAAAATGGTCTATGTGCCCAGAGTGGGTGAGGGTATGTACATCAGGGAGAGGCAAGATGCTGAGAACCTCCCCTCCCACAGATTCCTCTAATACACGATAAGAACGTGTGTTAAATACAGTCTGTGGGTACCTGTATAAAGCAAAGGATCCATACATGGGTACCTGACATACTGAGTGATTGTGTCTTCAGACGGAGGGAGAGGAAGGGGCAGGTAGCATGAAGGATATGGGACTTCAAAATCCACCATGATCTCAACTCTTTTAAGAATGAACAGAGGCTGGCAAGATGACGTAGCTGTCGAAAAGTGCCGGAGTGTGAAGAACAGAGTTCAGATCCCCAGAAACCCACATAAATGCTGGGGGGCATGGAATTACAGTTCCAGTCCTGTAAGTCAGAGACAGGAAACCTCCAGAGCAAGCCAGCTATCAAGACTAATTGCATCAGCAAGCTCTAGGTTTGACTGATTTACCCTGCAGGTCTCCACATGAACTGGCACACATGTGTACACTGACACACATGCAAAATGTGCATACACACATGCATGCCAAATGCACATGAGAAATGAAAAAAGAAAAAAGAAAATAAAACAAACATAAAGACAGAGTGTGGTGACTCACTCCTGAAAATGCCAATTCTTGGGAGGTGGAGGCAGGAGAATCAATGTCATCCTTGACTATATCATGAGTTTGTGGCAAGTCTGAGCACTTTAGTTTAGCTTTCTTTTCAGTTCCTAAGCAACAGTGACCAAAAGCAACTTGAGGAGAAAAGGGTTTATTTGACTTCCTGGGAAGTCAGAGCAGGAACTGAAGCAGAAGCCATGGCTTACTGGCTCCTTGGCCTGCTTTCTTATATTCCCAGGGATGGTGCCACCTATTAGGCTGGGCCCTCCTATCTATCAGCAATTGAGAAAGTGTCCCAGGCTTGCTCACAGAACACACTGATGGAAGCAATTCCTGGGCTTGGATTCTCTAGTCCCAGGTTTGTCTAGGTTTGGGTCAAGTTTTTAAAAACAACCTAACTACGATACTTGGCTGAATAAGATCTGATCTAAAACTCGGTTAACTAAGTCAGGAATCTCTGCAGCCTGTATTAAGGATAGCGAAGCATTAGCAGTGCTCATGCCTGGTTGGTGAGGGTGTGGACAGTTCCAAGGTGTCTGAGCCATCCATTGGATCTGGGTCTGGACAGCTTCTCCCAAGTGCATGATGTGACAGCCAGTGGCACCTCAGCTAATGGGAAGGACTGTTTTCTTGGAAAACTTTATTTTCAAACTTTAGCTTTCCAAACCACATAGTAACTACTTCTGACCCATGGTGGTGATCTGCCAACCCCTAGTTCACTGAAACTTTTACTAGTCTTCTTCCTTCCTTCCTTCCTTCCCTCCTTCCTTCCTTCCTTCTTTCTTTTTTCTTTCTTTCCTTCCTTCTTCCTTCCTTCTTCCTTTCTTCCTATTTATTTATGGATCCCTGGCTGGTAGTCACTGTGTGGCCCATACTGACCTCACACTTCATGGAGTCTTCCTGCCTCTGCCTCCCAGCTGCTGGGATCGTGGGTGCTGTGTGCCTCCAGACCCATCTTACTTCACCAGCTCCACAGCTCTCTTTACTGCTCCAAGCTGAACTTTACAATACAAGTAGATCTAAATAGAGAGACAGATCTGCCCTTGTATCATTGCACACAAAAATGAGGCCCCTTCCCTGGCCAACCCATTGACCACACCCCTTCTCCAGCACCTTCCTACGGGTCTCAAGCAGGCTTCATTCTGGCAATCCCAGTTCCCATGGAGAGTTTCCAAACTCCTTCACTCAGGATGGCATCGGAGTCTCCTTTTCCATAAAAATATCAAGGTAGAATGTGTTAAAAATGACTACCAAAACATTCCAATGTTGGGGCTGGAGAGATGGCTCAGCGGTTAAGAGCACTGACTGCTCTTCCAGAGTTCCTGTGTTCAATTCCCAGCAACCACATGGTGGCTCACAACCATCTGTAATAGGATCTGATGCCCTCTTCTGGTGTGTTAAAGACAGCTACAGTGTACTCATATACATAAAATAAATAAATCTTTTTAAAAAAACATTCAAAATGGAGAACCCTGCTTCTGCACAGGCAAAAGCCAACGTCCATCCTCAGGATTCAGGGCACACTGTCCTCATCCCCACCAGTAATGCCAGCACCCAGACATGTCTCCAGATACAACGTGTCCAGCATTTCCTTGCCACAGTGGACCCCAGCAGAACCCAGACTCGTCACCTACATGTGAACTCCAAGGGGTAATACCCAGGCAACAAGATGAGATTCTCTACTCACAGTGGCATGTGATGGACACTCCTGCATTGGGGGCGTAGCCATGCCTGAAGTTATCCTAAGCCTAGCACTTCCTGGGTTCCCAGTAAATACTTCCTATACCCATGAACTCCACAGCAGCAAACAGGAAGGCAGAGTGAACAACATACTAAAAGCTACAGTGTGGCCCTCACCTAAGGCCCAGGAGAAGAACACTGAGGAACTGTCTTTCCCACAGGGGATTTCCATGGACTCCAGCTGCCTGCCAACTGCTGCTGGGGACTGAGAGTCCCCAGAAGACTTATTGGGTATTGCCATAACACAGAGGCCCCATCTCTGCCTCAGAGGCATCTCCAGAGGCCTAGGCCTCAGGCTCAGCTCAGGAAGCCCATCCTCCCTGATGCTTAGAGACTACTCAACCCAAAGGAACAAATGGGGCTCAGAAGAAATGCTGCTCACCTTGGTGGTCTTTTGAAGAGACAGTAAATGGGAGACAGGGATCTTTTTGAGACAGGGTGTGGTAAGGTGGTTGCCTCCCAGCTTTGAGGTTCTCACGGGGTGTCAAACTGAAATGGGAAAAACTTGGTCTTAGTGACAGGGCTACACGACCCTGGAATGACAAGCAATAGGACCCAGGGCTTGGAAGCAGGGAGAATCTTAACTCAGGCAAGATTTATCTGCCTGTCACATGCCAGATGTACTTACAATAAAACCTGACATCGCAAGGGTTTCTAGAACAAATATTTATTTGTTTTGTGTGCTGGCTTTGGGGCCAATCCATCTCTGAGTGGCACCATGTACGTGGAAAAATGCCAACCTCTGATTTGACAGCTGTGAGGAATGGGACTGACCTTCCAGGCCTAGGAGCTCTGGGATTGGGATATCTGGGGCCAGCATACCCTACCCAACCCAATGTTCACTGACGGCCATGCCTACACTACAGGGCTGTACCAGCACCCAGGTGGGAAGCTGGGGACAAGGGTCTAGACTCAGCTCCACTGGCACCTGTGTCTTGGCACAGATGACATCCTCCCTGCTCAGTACTTATGATGCTCCTGATCCAGTCATCTGGGGAGACTTGGAGTGAGACCTCAAGTGAGCTGAAGTCTGCAGAAGGGATACAGACGCCATATCTAGACAAAGCTAGGCAGTGTATGATTTAGGAAGACAAGGTAAGCATGTTTGGACCAAGTGTGGATGCATTTATCATGGCAAGGGACCCAGGGGGAGTCCAGATTCTCGAATGCAAGAAGAGACAGAGGGAAGAGATGACCTCCGTGGTCCTTCTGAGGAACTTAGATAGGAGAGGGAGGCTATCTTTGTGTCATTCCAGATTTGGTCCCTTGTAATCACCACGCTACAGAGAAATCGCTAAGCCTCAGGAAGATCACATAGCCCTCCGAGGTCTTATGGTCAGTACTATGGACACAGAACTTTGAAGCCAGGCCCTTCTGTCCCCCACCCACCACAGGAGGATACGCTTCTACAGTCTCCTAATACCCTTGGCACATCCTGCCTCCTGGACACTGGCAGGCACTGATGTTTGACCAATTAGATGTCCTGGGATTCTCCAGCATTCCTAGGCTGTCTTTAAATGACTCCAAGGTATCTCAGAGTGCCAGAAATCCCTCTGCCTCTGACCAGAAACACCCACTCTTCTGGGCCGCCTTCTTCCCTGTCCCTAGCACAGGCCATGCCCCGCTCTATGTCCCACTAATTTTATCACTCACAGTAATAGTTTAAGTGAAGTGGGACAGGCAGATCCAGAGCTGGGCCCTCTTGCTAGTCCAAGGCCGGAGCAATACAGAGAAACAATAAGTCTGTGGTGAGCAGGAAGAGGACATTTTTGAGTCAGAACTCCATTAAAACCAGGCCAAACATGGCTACACCCCTCGAAACATTAAAGAGAAAGCAGACAGACATAGGGTGTTCAGATGAATCTGCTCAAGTTCAGAGATTGCTTTCAAATTTGTTAAAAAATTTAGTCATGAGGGCCTGCTTATGCCCTCATGCTTATGGACATCACGGTTCACACTACAAATGCCTATCTCAGAATGGAGTGGCATGCATGTCAGGCAAGCCATGCCTGAAAAACATCGTGGATGGAGAATAGAGACTGAGACACATGACTAGCATAGGAAAGCCAGCACTTTGTAGTGGAGGGCTGGAAGCCCCTCCTTACCACAGCTTCATATAACAACAACAGAGCATGCTTAGTCCAGTTCACAGAGGAAGACTCAAAGTCCTTCCTCACCCAAACTTCATGAAACAAACTGAATATGCTCAGGACAAATGGAAAGAGATATTTTCTACCCTGATTAAATATACCTAACAAAATTAAATTACTACTTTGTATTATGACAATGTAATAACAGTCCTTCACTGGAAACTATAGGATTGCGTAGGAATTAACTGGCTTAAAGTTTGTATTAAGTGTGCTGGGTCATGATAGCTTGGTGGAGTCCCTTCCTCTACCATGCTTTCAAGAAAGTGTCTTAAGAAATGATTGCTACAGCTGCCTGGCCAAACCCCAGATCTTGGCTTGAACCGTTCCCTGCAGGGTTTGCTCCTGTAAGCATGTCTAACTGTAATGGGAATTTCCCTCAGTGAGCATGAGCTTCAATGGCGGCCCTCTTAGATGGCCACATAGATGGGGATTTCAATAGCGCTGTCTGTAAGCAGTATGCAGTGAAACTAGACTGACACTATGGCTGAACTAGACTACTCCGTGGGCAGAAAGATTGGTTTATTGGGGAATCAAACTGCCAGGCTGCCTCAGAGGTAAAAGGCAGCTGGTGGGAAAACCTTGGCAGTTTTATGAGGAGCAGGTAGCATTGGGGGTACCAGAACAACCTAGGAGTTAGAACAGTGGGAAGTGGCTTTTAGGGCCAGAACAGCCAGGGAGCTAGCATGGGAATTCTGAACTAGTATAGGATGCTTTCATTAGGAACTAGATGCCCGTTGCCAGAGGTAGTTGTCCGTAAGGACAGATAAGGGAAGTAATGGCTTTTTTTTTTTTTTTGTCTAACAAACAGAAACCGGCTTCACAAGATTTCTAAGCAATTCTTCTATTTACCCAGTGAGAGTCCGGCCATCGCTGAGTCCAAGTTGTCATTTAAATCACTGTCAGCAACACTGCTATTTTGGGTCCCACTTTGGGCCTAACACTGTCTAACCTATAAAAGCTAAAAGAAACTGTGGGCCACTGTTGGGCATTCACAGAATATTAGCTTGGGTCCAAACCTGTGCAAATAAATCTGAATTTCTCCAACACTTTGAATGCCTGCTTAGTTCTTTGATGGTCAGGATTGCCATTAAAAAGGCCAGTTTGCAGAGGAACCCTGGAAGCCCATCTCTACCTAGGCTTCACCTGGCTAACAGAGCATGCACCAGAACAATCCAAGATGAACACACTTAGGAGAGGTGATGCTATATAAGCACCTCTAAAGGACTATGCAGCCCCTGGACCAGCTCTTTTTGGGCTCCTCCCGTCTCCCAGTTGTCTATTTCTGTTCTTGAGAGTGCTTTTTCTTTCTTAATAATCTGTCTGTATTTCTCTTTATTATTTTTTTATTTTTTAAAGTTCCTATGAGTACTATATTCTGATCATTTCTCCTCTCCCGTCTATCTCCCATCCCTACCATTCTAATTCATGACCTTTTAATTTTTACTCTTGTTATACACACATACACACACACACAACATACACATACATACACACACACCACACATATCCATACACACACACACATACACACACACCACACACATCCATATACAACACACACAACATACACACACATACACACACACACACACACACACATGCACGCACGCACACGCGCACACCGCTGAGTCCATTTCGCTTTATCTGACTATATATGTGTCTGATCAGTTCTTTATCCTAGGAACCTAGATCCTGTAACCAGGCGAGCTCTGATCCCAGGGCTTAGTGCTAATCACTATTTTCCTTTTCTTTCCTTTAATTTAATCTTCGTGTGCTAGCCTCAGTGCGCTTGCCCTGACAATCCAGGCTTTCCTGCCGTTTCTCTGACCTTGGTGCAGGTGCCTAACTTCAAAGTCATGGCCTCTTTATCTCCTCCTGCCAGCTGCCAGAATTTTACAGCTTGCCTGCCTTGTTGGTTTGCTCTCGAGCATTAATAAAATTGTCCCCCAGTTTCTTTCTGGGTCTGTTTTTAAAATTCTTTAGTGAGACTACGAACCCCAAAAGAAGACCTCATTTTCCCCAATACTATAGTCACCTCTGGAAAGGAAGGTTTTGCCAAGTAAGTACTCAGGGAGGCAGGCGTATGTCGGCAGAGCCCAGGCCAGAGTGGTGTACACAGTGGATCTTGTCTCAGTTTCTTATGGCAGAGAAGCTTTCTAGGCCTCTGCATCCAAATTTGAGTGCATGGAGCCCAGTGACTGAGGCCGACGGGGAATCGTCTTACCTACCTTTGCCTCCTCTACATTATTCATCCCTAGCCAACCTTCTTCCTTCCCCACAGCATCCATCTTGAAGTGGAAGGCTCTTGTTTGCTGGAGAAGAATGTATGAAAAGCTCCCTAGGTTGAAACAACGAGAGCTCTGAGATAAAGCCGTTAATTACAGTGGTGCTTCGGGCCTCCACCTGTTACCACAGGGCTGGCAGGAATCCCTTAGCTAGCAACTAAGGGAATGTGAGCAGGCTCCAACAGAGCAACATGGGGCCTCTCCTTCCTCACTAGACCCAGAAGTCAGTCTCAGAATCCAGCCTGCCTGGTAATGATCAAGGAATACAGGGAGAGGTCAGGGGACAGACATCCTGGTGCACAGAGTACTCTGAAGTGGTAAGGTCTTTGTCCCCTGCTCACAGCCCACTTGCCACCCTGGTAGATGGACAAGAGCTAAGAAGAAAGCCTGGGACTTCACTTCTCAGAATAGCATCAACAGATAGCACTCAGGGACAGTGGGGCCACAAAGGAGAATCAGCATCACCTGCCCAACCCTGCATGCCACAATCTGGGACTTTGAGTAAGAGGGAGCTACTGCCCAGCTGGAGTGTCCCTGGAAGCATCTAGATTGGCAGGCTACTCTGGCCAACACCCAATGTCCATAGCTCAGAATCCAACAAGGAGGCTTCTCTAGTGGAAAAGACAGTGAAGAGGTCAGTTCAGGACCTTTGGAAAATTCCACCAGACCCCTCCCCTCCTGGAAGAGAAAGGTCATGGAACACTTAGGCACCCCTCTCCTCCGGAAGGGAGAGGCTAATTACAGTCCTAAGACCAGGGGGGAGGGGCACTGACCATCGTCCACCTGCAGATGGGGAAGGCTCAGAGCACATAGACACATTCCGCAGGGTGGACTGACCAACTGACTGTTGGCCACCTACAGACAAGGAAAATCTTTGCCAGCTCATTCCCTGAGGACCAATCAGTTTAAAAATCACACTGGTCTGCCAATCACATTGTACCTAATGGCGGCTGCTCTGAAAATGGTATAAAAACTCAGCGAACGGGCTGCACATGGTCGCTCTCTCCCTCCTTTGTGTGCAGGGCGACCCAGTATGCTGGAACAATAAATTCCTCTTGCTTTTTGCATTGATCCCCAACTCCATGCTGTTCACTGGGGGGCCGAGAGGCTGGTAAGCTAAGTCTTCCCAGAGTCTTAGCTCTGACCAAAGAGCCCAAGGATCACAGCCTGGCAGCCACATAGCCCCTCCACCACCATGGGGGACACCCTGACCTTTGTTCCTCTCCTAAAACCCCATGGGAGATGCTAGGAGGTGGTCCTAGATGCTCCTGAGGTCTCCATTCCTGATCTACCTGTTCTTTTCCCCGTCCATGAAAACTCCCACTGGCTCCCATAGACACTCCATTGCTCCACAGCAGAGACAATGAGAACACAGCGGTCCCTATGGAGAAACAGCTGGCTGATATGTTGGCCCTTAGATGCCATAAGTGATGTGTCCTGCTTTTCCCACTGGCCTGGACTCCACCCTTCTCCAGCCCCAACAAGGCTGGGATTCCACCGACCTTAAATAACTTCCAGACTGCAAAGTTGGAAAGAGAGGGTAGATGGATAGACTTGTCACGGTAAGCATTTCAGAGGACACGCTTAAATGAAACAAATCCTTCTATTGGAAATAAACCTCAAAAACATTTTTTTAACAAATGGGCGTTAACGTGTCTCCTGGTGGTAGGAGCCTGAGTCTCTCAGCAAACTTTAGGCAATCATTCAGATGCATTTGCCTACCTCACGCAGCGACGATTCTCAGAGGATTATGCTGGAATAATCGGCCCATTCCGGTTGTTAGGACGTGGTCTTTTAAACTGAGTTATTCCCAAACATCTCCGGGGGAAAAAAAAACAAACCTGGGCTCTTCATCTCGCCAATTATGAAATACGGCAGGCACTGTCTACTATCAGGGAAAGAGATTTATTTTCCACAAAGATGGCCGGCGAGAGTTTCCATCATTTTGCCAGTATCAAGGAGTCAGATTTAACTGGGGGTGGAGGGTAAGAGAGAGGGCAGGACTTCCCAGGAGAGGCTGTGAAGAGGGCCACAGGGAACCACACATAGGTATGGTGCTTCAGTGGGCCTAAGGTCGCCTTTAGCTATTACTCTCTTGTCCTCTACCCCACCATAGTCCCTGGAGAGTGGGAATAAGTTGCCACCTCCCAGAGTTCCCACTCAGAGACCAGTTCTGATGGGAAGTCTCAGCTGCCATCCACAGTGCTCAAAGAACCTGTTCCACTGGGGGGGTGGGGGGAGAGTTTCCATCCCCAGGGCACTTGGGACCTGATAATGTGACCAGGAGAGTACAAGGCTGGAGTTCAGGAGACCATTGTGGGGACAGTGAAGGAGTGTGGACTGTAGTAGTAATGGCCTCACAGGCCCAGCTGTCCCCCTCACGAGACTGGGAGGTTGCAGTTTACCTTGCTGGTTAGCCTGCCTGAACTGAGAGATGCTTAGGACCAGTGAGGCACTCGTGTGCCTATATGTGGGGAAAAGGTGACACGCAGGACAGTGACTGGGAGGAAAATACCTGCCTTCTGAGTGGGAAGTGCCTTACCACAGGTGAGTCCTAGAAGCGAGGGTGAGGAAGATGAATCCAAGGAAAGCAAAGCCTGCAAGACCAAATGCCCATCAAATACCAGGTTCTTTGGCCTTACTGTGACGTCAACTCCAGCAACTGTCTGGAGGCTTCCAACCTTCAGCACCAGTTTAGGACTGCTAAGGCCTGTGGATTGGAGAGTTACCAAGTTATCTGGTCCTCCAGACTCTATGGTATAAGCTAACTCAATAAATTCTCCCTTATAACATATATTCATTGGTATTATTTATAACATTATTTATATTATTCTAATAATATACATTCTATTGCTTTGATCCTTTTTTTATTAAAAAAAAAAAAGCCTGCCTAATTCAGAGAGTGGAGAGCTAGAAGGGAGCATGCAGGGAGTCAAATGCCATTTACCCCAAATTCATGTCCTCCTAGGAACACATGACCATAGTGTGGTAATATGACCTCCATATTGTGTGGTAATAAAGATAAGGGTCCATAGACAGTCACCACAGAGAGGTGTTACTTCCCTGTTTCTATGACAACATACCTGACAGAAACAGCTTAAAGATGGAAGGAGTCATTTTGGCTCACAGTTTGAGGGTGCAAACTATCATGATAAAGAAGTCACAGAAGCAGGAGCTTGAAGTCACACTGCATCTGTAGTCTAAAAGCAGAGGAAGATCAATGCTGGTGTCCAGCTCTTTCCTTTTAACCTAGTCATGGACCTCAGGCTAGGCAATGGTGCCACCCACATCAGGGCGAGTCTCTCTTCTTTGGAAGACATCCTCATAGACCTGTCAGAAATGTGTTTCCAAAGTGACTCTAAATCCAGCCAAGGTGACAGTGACAATTTACCTTAATGAGTAGGTTGAACCCTAAATCTAATTAGCCAGTATAATTGAAGGCCAGGAAGAGACTCTCAGACACACATGCACACACATATGCATGCTTGCACACACACACCACACAAAATCAGCCATGTGAATGAGGAGGCAGAGATACAAGTACCATGACCACAATTCAAAGATGTCTGGAGTCACTGAGAACTGGAGGAGGCAGGAAGGGTCCTCCCTAAGCGCCCATAGGGATCATGGTCCCACTAACACCTCTACCTCAGACTTCTGGCCTTGGACTGTGGGAAGAACCAAGTTTTCTTTTAAGCCTCCTCACATGGGGTGAGCATTGATTAGAGACATCCTGGATATCCATCTAGGCCCAAGAGACTTATCTTTCTAGTGAGTGTTCTACATTAAAGAAGCTGAGCATCTATTCTCCCATATGCTCCTGACACCTAAGTCAGAGAAGGGCTCTGTAACCTCAGCTTCCCATGGAGGACCATGACAGGGTGACTGAATGATGCCTGTCCCCACAAGGAGAATTGCCAGGTATAGGCCATGAGTGAACTGAAGACTCCAGAGCACAGATACCTGCTGAGATGGTGAATATTGGCAGCTTGACAGGATATATGAACACCTGGAAGACAAATCTTCTGGATATGCCTGTGAAGAATTTTCCAGACTGGAATAACAAAATTAGGAAGAGCCATTCTAAATGTGGGCGGCACCATTCCCTAGGCTCAGGTCCTTGGGTGCTTAAAAAGAAGAGAAAGTGAGCTGAGCAGCAGCATTCGTCTCTCTCTGCTTCCTGATTGCAGACACAGTGTTAATAGCTGCCTCAAAATCCTGCCACCATGGCCTCTCCACCACGAAGGGTGATACCCTCAAACTTCAAGCAAAAATAAATCGTTTTTTCCTTAAGTTGCCTTTGTTGGTATTTTGTCATAGCGTAAGAAAAGTAACTAATATACCTACAGAGGCGGGGAGAAGCATGTGCAAGAACTTGTCCATGGGAATGAAACCACTATGGGGTGTCAAGTCCTGGACAGTAGTGAAGCTGCCCATAACCAGATAAGGTCAGTGTAGACACCAGGTCAGACTGGCGTGACTTTGGTGGGCCTAAAGGAGGGAGGAATCAGATGTCTGAAGGTCAGAAGAGGTGGGGAGGGTAGCTCCTTACTGTCCTTGCTCCTGCTGTATCACCGTTGCCATAGAGCTGAGCAGTAAGCAGACCGTGCACAGACTGGGGCTCTCGCTCTGATTGTAATAAATTAACTTCGAAGCTCTGAGGTGATGAGATGACTTTCTTTCTTTCAGAGAGCCTGGTTGAAATCTCTCTGGATCCGCCCCCTTCATTTTCAGTAGTGGCCAGCCCTGCTTGACCTCGTCTATATCCAGCCCACCCCCAATTATTCTGGGGCCTCCATAGAGGGCAGGAGAGATGGGGTGTAACCTTTGCTTTTCTGCTCAAACTCAGCTGCCCTTGCTGAGGATGTTCGTAATGTGAAAGACAAGACTGTAACATCATCTCTTATCACCACTGCTAAACAGGAAGCTCTTGGAGTCCTCAGACTGGGTATGAAGTCTATGGTCTTTCCCATCCCACCATCCTTGTGTGGAGTACTCTGAGAAGGCCCCAGATCTTGGTCTCTATACCCAGGGTTGAATTTGGAGTTAAGTATAAAAATGAGTTACATGCAGTCCCCTCCCCCATCCCACAAGTCATAGTCCTTCTGCCCCTCCACTGGGACCACACTGGTTCAGGCTCTACCTCTGCAGTTCTCTGCAAACTTCCCTTCATGTTCCCTCCCTTCCTTTCCCCACAAGCCAGACCCCTTCATCTCCACATCATAGGTCTTCACTTAAGACCCCCAGTTGCTTCTCCTGGCACCAAGAAGACAACACTGGTTCCTAGATTCCTAGGAGGGAGCTCACAGTGTTGTTGCCCTATAAGCTTCCTTAGTTACCTAAGTAAGTGTCTGTGTGCCCTGAGAGATAGACCTTCCCAGAGCAGGGGCTCCTACAGCTTTCAGTCCTGCAGAATGTCTGCTCTGGACACAGCTCTAGAAGGTTCTAGAATCCTTGAAGCATCTCACAGAATAGAAAGAGCCCCATGCTCTCTGGGCTTCCATGGAAGAGGATCTAAATACTGCTTTAGGGGATTAAAAACAGGCAGAGAACCTCTTAGGTACTGCCCATGAATGCGTAAGTCACAAGGTGGACACAAAATCTAGCCAATATGGGGACCCTCTCCCCTCAGCTGCAGGAGAGAGCAAAGGGGCAGTCTGACTGAGAATTGCCACACCTGACATTTGGCAGAGTCAACAGTGGAACCCTCAGCTTCAGGACTGCACAGGACCAGGGAAAGCAAGACGAAAGAGAGCAGCTGAGGTGGGAACAGTCACTGAGACAATGTTAAGATGAACATCATGGTTCTGGCTAAGTGCACAACCATCCAAGAGGCCAAGAGCCTGGAAATACAGGCCAGGATCATGGAGTGACTCGAAGGCATTGCGGGGGATAAAGAAAGGGGATGACAGGGGGACAGAACCATGCCAATGCCTGAGCGAGATGTACATAAGGAGGGTGCAGGTGACATTCTCAATGGTTGTCACGGAAGCCCTGTGATAATGCTAGAAAAAAGAAAAAACCTGAATTCAGTTCATATGAAAATGGGTTTGCTGTTGTAAAGCTCTACTCGGTTGTCCCTAACACAGCCTGAGTGGTCCCAGTTCCTGTTTGGTGCCCACAGAGACACAGTCTATGTCAGATCAGTATCTGGTTGCCTAGCACAAGCCATGTCAGAACTCTAGGACAACAGAGTGGATGCTGTGACGGTCACCCTTACCCTCCCATGGTGCATTCACCCAGATCTACTCTAGGGTCTCTGCTTGGGACATGTCTGCAATGTTCATCTGTAATAGAGACACCACCAATGGAAGCAATTTAAACAAGAGAGAGAGGAGGGGTACCTTCCTCCTGTTAGATGCTCAATAGGATCAAAAGGGACAATTAGAAACAGAGAAGTGCCTTAGCCCTGGACCTGTGTACAAGGAAGAGCTGATATGTGTAATAACCATCAAACAAGTAGAGTGGCTAGAAAGTTACCTGTGGTGGCAGGTGTTGGAAGCAGGGTGACAAAACCACCTTGAAAACTAACAGTCCTGCTTAGGGCAAAGAGTTTGATATCAGATATGTAGCAGAAACCTGTGGCCCAACCTTGCAGTTTTTCCAGAGCAGGTAAAGCCTGAGCCAGGAAGACATGTTTGCAAGAATTAAAGCCTCAGGCAGCCAGGCCATGCTGTGAACTAAATGCTCACTGGGTGGGATCAGGAGGAAGGAAATGGAAACAACTGTTCCTACGGCACCCCATCCTATCAGGACCCCTTCTGTTGGTGTCTAACACATCAAGGATCTCACAACCATCAGGAGGATTTTAATCTTTGTAAAGAAATCAGCCCTGTGCACAGTCTCTCCAGTGGGACATGAAAGGTCCAGACAAGACAGAAATGGATACAGCAAGAACTGTCCATGACCAGAGGGAAGAGAGGGGGAAATGGTGGGCAAGATATAAACCCATCAGACTGGGCTGTGATGCCAGGGGTCAGGATTCAGTGCTAGGACTCAAAATACTCAAGCCTTCACAGTTCTCCCAAAAGAATGTGTAACCCCAAAGTTTCACAACTTGCCAAGTTGTCCTTCAAATCAAAAAAGCAAACGGTGGTGCTGGCGAGATGGCTCAGCAGTTAAGAACACTAGCTGCCCTCACAGAGGGGTCAGTTTCAGTTCCCAGCACCCGCATGGTAGCTTACAACCATCTCTGTGACTCCAGTTCCTGGGTATCCCATACCCAACTCCGATCTCCACAGGCCTGTACATGGCACACAGGGATGCATGCAGCAAAGTGCTCATACACACAAAATTAACCAAATAGTTCTGTGGGAGGCAAACGGTAAATATATTTTGAAAATCGAGTTCAATCAAAAGGTCAAGTTCAAAATCTATTTAAGTCAACATCTTGACATTCTGAATTGGTAATAATCATCAGAATACAAGTATGGAAGGGACCCATGGTCAAGATGCTATCAGAGGTCACCCTTGCCTGAGCAAAAGAAAGAGGAAGAACTTGCCAAACCCCACCAGTCAAGGGGAGCAGGCCCACATACTTGATTACCACACACACACACACACACACACACACACACACACAAAACAGTACAATATTAGCTGGGCAGTGGTGGCACACACCTTTAATCTCAGCATTTGGGAGGCAGAGGCAGGTAGATTTCTGAGTTCAAGGCCAGCCTGGTCTACAGAGTGAGTTCCAGGACAGCCAGGGCTACACAGAGAAACCCTGTCTCGAAAAACAAAAAAAAAACAAACAAACAAAAAAAAAATACAATATTATTAGTAGATACAATACCACTGCCAGATACAGAACATCTCAGAAGTATTCTGCTTTAGGGAGGATTAGAAAGAAAAGGGCAGAGGAGTTTGGAAGTGGTATACAAGCACAGATTCCAATGTCTGTCATAACCAGAGAAAATATTTATTTTACACGATAAGCATTTAAGGTGGAATATACAAATCAGCTGCTATATAATTAAACCTACGGAGTAACAGGTACATGCCTAATTGGACAAATATGAAAATAGTCTAGAATATCTAATATTTCCATAGGTGTAGACATTAATTAATAGATTATTAATAGGCATAGAAATCAACTTTAAATGTGCAAAAGTGAATGTCAAGACTTTAAAACACAGCTGAAAAGAACATAGAAGAAGCTGGAGAGGTTGAGGTATGCTCAACCTCTCTCTGTTTATCTCTGGGGTCAAAAGAGGATGAGGTAGACTTGGAATTAAAAGATCGTCACTGCAGGGCTGGAGAGATGGCTCAATGGTTAAGAGCATTGGCTGTTCTTCCAGAGGTCCTGAGTTCAATTGCCAGCAACTACATGGTAGTTTATAACCATCTATAAGGAGATCTGGTGCATCTGAAGATAGCTACAGTGTAATCATATATATATATATATATATATATAGAGAGAGAGAGAGAGAGAGAGAGAGAGAGAGAGAGAGAGACTGAAGCAAACATCCCACTTTCGAAATGCAAAAAAACAAACAAAGCAGAAGCCCCAGGGAAGAAGTAAATATATTCCCCAGACGAATTCAAACAATGACAACAGAACCATGCTGGAAAGGATCTGCATCTCAGCCAAAGCTTTAACTAATTCAAGAAGGAAAATCCAGGGACAGAGATAAGCTGAAAACAAGCTGCTCACAGAGGTCAAAGATAAAAGCACAGAAGGTAAATGCATTGTTTAAAGTGCAGGGACAACAATCAATACCAGACAGGCCTTATTTAGGAACAAAATGCATTATTTAAAACACGTCACTTTATAATGATAAACAGTGCAGCAATTACAGCTGTTCACAGGTCTCAGGGAGCATCAGCTTTCAGAGTGCAAAGCTCAGGAAGGGGTACAGCACCCCAGTTCGATCCATGGAGAAGCTAAGGGGAAAGAAAGAAGGCAGATGCCCGAGAATGCCACCCAACAGTTCCCAGGCTTCTGGAACATAGGAGCCCACAGGTTAACAGGTGAGAACTCACTGCCCCATCGTATTAAATGCAACACAAAACCCAGAGTCTATAGAAGAAAATAAATTCAATGACATAAAAAATTATTTGTGTGTGTGTGTGTGTGTGTGTGTGTGTGTGTGTGTGTGTGAGAGAGAGAGAGAGAGAGAGGGAGGGAGAGAGAGGAGAGAGAGAGAGAGAGAGAGAGAGAGAGAGAGAGAGGTGGAAGTCTAATCTCTTTTGTTGGTCTGAGGCAGACCTTTCTTGTTTGCTGCTATAGTAACCTGTCTAGCTAGCCTGGGGACTCAGGAGAGTCTGACATCTCTACCTCCCATCTCTCCATTAGGAACAAGGATATTACAGACTATGTAATCTAACTTTGTCTGAATTTTAGAGATTCAAACTCAGGTTCTCCCATTTGCATGCCAAGCACTTTACCCACTGAGCTGTCTCCCCACTCCACCCCCCCAAATTGTTTTAATCTTAGTGTCAAACACTTAAAAACTAAGCCAAAACCTGGAGAAAAGTTTGGGAATTTGTGTCATAGGTTAGGTGCTGTTTCACTTGTTAAATGAAACCATCGTCACGGCATAAAAATATCAATAATATCAGAAACCAACTGATAACAGCAAAGACATTTACAGACACAGAGATACATCTTGCTCTGTGTTGCAGAGGACACATGCCTGTCGGTCAGGGTTCAGCTGGATCAAGGGAAACCTTCCAGGTCCTTCCATCAAGAGAGGAGTTTGTGCAGGAGACCACAAGCTTACAAAGTTTTGATAAAGGTTGGGTGCTCCAAGAATCAAGAGAGTAGAAGGCACAGGAAGCCACCACCATAGACCTGTGGTGTGTACAGGTGACATATGGGGGCTGTCCTAAGGAGCTTCCAGCAGAACCCACTTATCCTTCAGTGACACCAAACTTCACAGCATCACACAGTCACCTTCCCATCCTGTCTGGCTCCAGATCTCACAGGACAGATTTTACTCCAGAAGTGAACTAATGGATCCCTGCTGAGGAAAGACTGTGGGGAATTTTCCCAGGCTCCAGAGTCCTATGCCCAGAGAGGGCAAATGATAAGATTAGACCACCCAGATATGCTCACTGGGTCACGGCAGGAACCAAAGCAGAAAGCAATGGGATGCTTCTTGCTGGCTTGCACAGGCTCATGTTTGGCTTTCTCATACCTCCCAGGACCACCTGCCCAGGGAATGAGACCACCCACAGTGGGCTGGGACCTCGAACATCAATCATCAATCCAGATAATCCCCCACAGGCATGGTCACAAGCCAATCTACTTTGCTAATTCCTACATTAAGGTTTCCTCTTCCCAGGTGACTGTAGGTTGTGTCTCTTTAACAATAAAAACTAAGGAGCTCAGTGTGATCCCTGTAGATAAGACCCATCAAACCCAGCCCACTATCAGTGACAGGACCAAGATTCACCCATGGAATTTTAGCACATGTTCAAAATGACCCAGGCATGGGGTGCTCTTCACAGAACTGTTTGTGATATTAAAAGACAGGAGAACTGTACAACTATGGGACAGTAGAGTCAGCAGCAGAATGCTCACAATGAGGTCTCAGTCCCTGTGAGAAATGCTGAGGCAGACCCAGGAGACACCAATGGCTCCATTTCCAAGATGCATTATTGAGTAAATAAAACAAGACTGCCTATGTGATGTTCTCATGTGCACAAAAAGCATAGATTTGTATAGAAACCAAAAGCTCCCAACATATATAAGCTTAGGTATGCTTGGAAAGTGTTTCTGAGAAACTGCAAGGGCTGGAAAAGGACAGAGACAGGGCGGAGGGTAACTGTCTCAACCACTGTTTGCCCTGTGTCCATGTACGATCCAGTCACAAGTAAGCAGTAGCTTGGGATTTGGGAGTTTCTTGCTGTGGCTTAACTTTCAGAGATTAGGGTTTTCTCTGGAGGTGGTTGGTGGTCAAATTCAGGGCTTTGTACCTCTTAAGCAAGAATCTAACCAACTGAGTTATATTCCTAGACTTGTGTAATCATTTTTAAATCAACAGAGGAGCAGAGAAGTATAGGAATGATGGTATGGTGATTGATGGAGGAGATGAAGAAGGAAGTGATGAGGAAGGAGTAAAGGAGATGATGGAGAAGGGGG
>JADRCH010000028.1:3468509-3539503 GCA_019843965.1 Rhynchomys soricoides | reverse complement strand
GGAGGAGGTTATGGGGTAGAAGGTGATAGGAAGGAATTGATGGAGGAAGGGGTGAAGGCAGAGGAAGTGATGGAGGAGGTGATGGGGGAGGAGGTGATGGGGAGGTGATGGGGGAGGAGGTGATGGGGAGGAGGTGATGGGGAGGAGATGGAGGAAGAGGTAATGGGAGAGGAGATGATAGAGAAGGAGGTAATGGGAAGGAGATGATGAGAAAGGAGATGGTGAATGAGGAGCTGGTGATAGGAAGGAGGTAATGGGAGGAGGTAATGGAGGTTGCTATAGATTTCTCTGCGGTCTGCCATAGTGCTAGCTAAGCAGTCTCCCAGGAATGCCATCTTTGTGCCTAGTACTGGAGTTTACAGTCCACAGGTCAGGAGGAAGGAGAAGGAAGGGTATGTGATGAAGATAGCAGGCAGATACCGTAGGCCACACCATGAACAAAGGCCACAAGAGTGGACACACTCTTGGCTTCCAAGGTCTCTGACTTGGTGGTGCGTTGCTGAAGCTGAGCCTTCTCCATGACTGAGATGAGGAAATGAGGGAGGGGTGGGGAGAACAGGAGAGCAGGGGCCTGGTACGGCCTGCTACTCCCAAGGCAGGTCAGTCTGTGAAGACAGATGCCTCCTCTATCAAGAGAGATAGAGCATCATGCCTGCCCATACAGCCCCTATGAGAGCCCCCGTGGCTCTTGAGGCAGAAACATCCATGGGATTCTGGGAAGTGCTCTCCCCTAGCCAACATGTCCCACAGCTACCACACTTCACAAAAAGAGTAACGTGGTCCCTCTCACTTTACATCTACTTGAAAAAATATCAAGAAGAGAGTCTTAGTGCAGACAAGAGTTCTTTAAAACTGATGTAGCCCACACTGTGGTTGAGAGAGTAAGGGGTATACACTTCAGAACAGAAACTTGGGCACACAACCTAGGAACTGTGCGGAGCTCCACACTGCCTGCCGGATTCTCTATGGACAATCATAACCAGAACCCTTGGTGGGTGGATGGGGGTAGAAATAGAGATAATCATTGCCAAAATCTACCAATGATGATGAATAACAACTCTCCTTCCTCTCTCCTCTCCTCCCTCTCCTCTTCCTCCTCCTTTTCTTTCCTCTTATCAGGTTTCACATGGTCCAAGTTGGTCTCAGATTCACTACAGAACCAAGGATTGATTACCTTGGTCCTCCTACTTCCACCTTCCGAGTGGAAGCTGGGGTTACAAGAGTGTGCCAGCAAGCCTGATGGGTTAAGTGCTGGGGATAGAACCCTGGACTTCCTGCTTGTTGGACAGCGCCATCTGGCTATATGCATCACTGAGTGCTGCCCACGCAGCTCTTGCTACCTGGCAAATGCTTAGCAGTGCTGAATGAAGGAAAGCAAGAACTGCCCTGCACGCCCTTTCTGCACCATGTGATGAGCTATACAAAGTGCAGAGAGGTCTGATTGAAGACCTGGAGATGCTCCTGCCCGCCAGGCTGAGGAACTCCCAGGAAAAGGGTAGCCTCCTACCCTAGCCCCACTCAGCACAATGATTCAGGGTCATGGCAGTGTTTCACTGCCCAGTTAGGAGCTACTACACCAACATTAGGCAGCAGGCTCAGGCAACCGCAGGTCACATGACCAAAGTTCCCCTCCCCCACAGCATGGGCAGCCCCTGGACAGGAACCCCTGTTCAGCTTTGACGTTTTTACCATGCCCATCCCTACTGCCAGTCCTCCTGAGTCTCTGTGGCAGGGGAGGCAGCCGCCTGCTGACTGCTTTTTGCAGATTCATCTAATTTTTCATCCCACTCGAGGTAGGGACTTGGCAGCGATTTCTATTCCCTTGACAAGTCCATTTGTGTTACATGGAAGAGATTTCCAAATTGATTTAAGAGAGCCGCTCCCAGGTGGCGGGTCCCAGCAGGTCGGAGATGCTTCCAGCCTGGCTTCTCAGCTGTTCCTACTTACTTCAGAACTGCATCGACTTCTGGGGGGTGGGAGAAGCTGGGCTGAAAAGCCTGTGGAAAGGTGGCATATCAAGAAGGGCACCAGCAGCCAACACAGAGAGGACCCAGCAAACCCTTCCTCCATGGAAACAACCCTCAGAGACTGCAGCAAGGAGACAGCACCCCACCACCCGACCACCCCACCACCCGACCCCACTCCTGGGCACAAACTCCTTTTCATCCACCTTCCTCCTGCCAACGAGGGCTCCCTGTTAGTCTTCCTATAAAAATCCAGTGACTTAGTAGGGCCATGGGGTAGACTGTCTTAAACAGTCACACCTCCCTTCCTCCCCAGATCCACGATTGTGGCAGTGTGCCTTGGTGGCCACAGCTACCTATTTCTTAGTCTTTGGCTGCTGTGATGAACTGTCACAGACTGAATGGTTCATAAAGAAACTCATTTCTCAGGATCCTCTGGAGGCCGGGAAGTCTGATATGGAGGTGTTGCATCTGGTGTGGTTCTTCCTTCAAGGTACACCAGGACAGAGGGCAGGAGAAAGCAGAAGTGGGGAGCAGAGGACATCAAGAAGGCAGGACTCAGCCTACAGTGGCCCACTCTCAGCAACTAAGCCCACTTACACAGCAGCAGTGACCACACAGCCCATTAGATGGGTACCTTTCAGTAGCTAGTGACTTCTCAAAGCTCCTACCTCCTACGAGACTGTGTCACATCTGCTTTCACCAGCTCTTCCATCCCACCTGACAACAGCCTGTAATACTCTGCCCACCCCCAATCTACTGTCCCATCCCCTTCTGTGGACACACAGCAGTACAGAGGCAGTGGCGCTGTCCATGGTATATACAGATCTACTAGGACCAGACCCAGAGTAGAAATCCAAGCCTGGCTCCAGCTCTCTGGCCCATCTATTCTCCCACAGATACACCCATGTGACTGATAGCTTAGCCCCTGGCCAAGCCCCCTGCTTCTCACCCAGGAAGATTCCTGCTACCTATTTTTATATAATGAGGCCAAGATGCTCATATGTCTGATCATACATATACAGATCAGGGTATTGCTAGGAAGGGGTTAAAGATGAGATTCCTGGTCACATAGGTGGGGTCTGAAATGCCACTCCATTTGAGATGGGCTTCATCTAACTTGTTGAAGGCCAGAAAGACTGAGGCCATGCTAGGAAAAGGGAGTTAAGTCCACAATGGCCTTCAGACTCAAGACTGCACAATCAGTCTCTTCTGGTCTCTTAGGGCCTCTACAGAGTTCAGACAGCCAAGCTTGACCATCACAAGTCATTTGTCCCCTTTCTCTGCCTCTCTTCCCCCACATACACACACACACACACACACACACACACGCAAACTCCTGCACACACATATGCACACACTTATCATATTGTCTATGTATGTATGTGTAACATATATGTACCACATATTACAATTACATATCATTTACTTTATGTCTATGTTCTAATAAAGATTTCATTAGGCAATCTGTCATCATGCTAACTTGTCATCATACTAACATGTCATCATGCTAACAGCACAGAATGTACTGCCCCAAACCCAAGCAAAGATGGCCATAATGGTGATGAGGCAAGACAATGCAGGTGTTCCCCCATCTTGTATTCTTTCTGAGGCCATTCTAGGTGTAACTAGAATCTAATTAGTTAACTAATTCTCCTTACTGGAGACTCCCATGGAACACTACCCAACTCTTCTAGGAACCAAAAGTCAGGATGCCCCAGCTAACTTAGCTTCCATTAAACTGCCTGCCTACATGGAGCTCCCTCAAAGCTACCTGCTTCTCTTAGTTTCTACTAAAACTGCTTGCTTCTCGAAGTCTCCTGCAGCTTCAGACTAAGAGGCAAGGATGTGCTTCCTGCCTTTTAAAAATCCCATGTTCTAGACACTGTGCTGTGGACACTCAGGGCTACACCCCGGTCCCTGAATGCTTGGGTGTGGCTGCAGCCAACTGGAATAAAGACTTTCAGTGGCCATACACTGTGTGTGAGTGGTCATCTCTGGGGAGTTCCACATGACAAGATGTCAACAGGTGACATAACATCACATGAATATGGTGGCATATGCCATCTCAGACTGAAGTGTATGAATGTTTAACTGTGCTCATGTGTGACTATATAGAAGTTCATATTCCTATACACACTTTTACCTATCCTTCTGGTTCCATAACCCTAGCCCGGGCACCACTGATACACTCCTTTTAGGCCCAGACAGCTATCCCTCTCTTCAGAAGCAATCCTGTATCCCCAGGCTGACATCCCACAAGGTTTGCCATCACATTGCTATACCTGAAGCCCTGGGACCTCCTCAGTATGCTGCCTTGCCCTGGACTGCCACCTGCAGGACCTCCTGGACTCAGTTCCCATGGAAGCACATGATCTGGTCAGGCAGCTATTGCTGGAGAATCTTGAATCATCAAGCGATTTCCCTTCCTCAGGAACAATGAAGGTATGCAGGTTTTCCTTCGGAATGGAATTCTTGTCTTGGAGTCTCATGCTGGAGCACTGTCATCATTGAGCTGAATGGCAGAATGGTCGAAGAAGTTGATGGTCTCTTCCCCTGGGATCTCTCTTTAAGCAAATCGATAAATCGCTTCTGAGGGCTTTAGCATAGATTAACCAACTAAGTAAGTCAAGCCAGGGTTTATTTAGCATCCAGGGATTCTGTCAGCACTGAGGTTAAGTAAGTAACAAAGGGCCAGGATTTCAAGGCCCAGGAGACTGATCACTACAGCAGACATCATCCCAGAATCACCGAGGCTTTCCCTCCTCCACCCGTGTGAAGCCAAAGTCAGGGGGACACCAGCCAAGACCTCCTCATCTGTTGCTGGGGAAAGTGTCAGAAGAGTAAGGGCTGGAGAGAAAAGCTTCAAGTTAATTAGAGAGGAGTGCTCAGGAGAGGCCTGGGAGCTCCTCCCTAGGCTAAATGCAACAAGCAGAATGTGCCCAAGAAAGCCTAAGATTTAAGAATCAAGAGAAAGCAGGTTCTATAAAGGGTTGTATGGCTCCTGGTCCACACTGCCCACTTGACCACTTCCATTTTAATCTTCACAGACTGTCTTTCAGTTCCTATCCTTGGGTCCCTGGTGTAATTCTTTGAGCTGGGAAGAAAGAACCTGTATAATTTAGTGGGGCATTCTGCTATCTTTTGGGGGGGCATTTGTTCTATGGCCTTCATTGGGACAGGGCGGCATGGGGGAGGGGATGGTTCCCTGCCTGAACTCAGGCTTGGGCACAAAGGGCATTCCAGAGCAGGCTGAGCAACTCAGCCCTTCCTGGGTCCATCCGGTGTGACCCAGCTGGATAAATATGGTCATCCAGGCCACATGCTCTTGACCTTGCTCCTTGATGGTCATTGTACCATTCTTAGTTTTGCCTGATGTGCATGGCTCCTGCACCCTCCATCACTCCTGAGTACATCAAAGCTTACATCTGAGCTGTGGTCTGAGTTCTGTGCTTGCAGTGAGCCTTCTGACCATGAGCCATTCCACGTTCCAAGCTGGGCTCTCTCTCGTTAGTAATCTGTGCCTTCCTTCTTCCACAGCACAGAGCCTTGCATTTTTTTGGTTCTCATTATTTCTGGACAGCTCGGATATCAGGAAAGCAAATCCTCATTTTCCCAGCACTCTGGAGACCAGGTTGTTTCCTACAATAGTTTGGAGAAGAGCTGGGCATTGTACGTTCTTGGTAGCAGTCAGAGAGGTGCTTCCAGTGAGGTATGGGGGACATTCCTGGCCAAGCCATTGTCTAAATGTCTCCCCAGGGTGCCCTTCAGGAAGGTGGCCTTGCTCAGCAAGAGAAGGGTACCCCAAGATGTGCATCTGTCCCTAATATCCATGTCCCCATCAGAGGGAGGTGCAGAAGGGGAAGCCCCATTTTATGTTTTTATGTATTGGTTAAAATATATTTAATTTTTTAAAGCTGGATAAGGACCCCTCAAGAAAAGAAAACTACCGACCAACACTTCCCAGGCACATAGCTGCAAAAATCTCAGCAAAACACTAACTTGGTTTCAAAAATGCAAGATTACTGTAATATTTAAAAAGCAAGGTATTTCAGGCTAGCGAGATAGCTCAGCTGCTAAAAGCACATATTGTTCTTCCACATGACGGGAGTTCAATTCCCAGCACCCACATCACTTGGCTCACAACTGCCTGCAACTCTAGCTTCAAGGGAACCTGATACCACTGGTCTCTGTGGGCAACCACACTCATGTATACACACAACTAAAATAATAAAAAAGACATCTTTTTAGAAAATAAACTCCTCATGCTAGAGGGATATGAGGGCTTATACCTTCTTCTCTCTGTATGTAAAAAAAAAAACAAAACAAATAGCACAACTTAGTATCCACTTGTGATAATAATTCTGCAAACCAAGACCTGAAAAGAATCCTATCAACATGGCACAAGGCTAGATATGTGGTTCAGGTGCTCAGTACTTGCCTGGCATGCAGGACACTCTGGGTTCTGTGCACAGAAGTATTGCAATAATTGTAGCTAACACTCATACCACTGCCAAATACATTCTTTCAAAATAGCCCGCATACTTGATAGTGAGATGGAAAACAGCTCAAGGAGATCTGCTTCCATTGTTTCCCTCCCAGCTCAGGAGTCCCCAGGTGCTGCCAGGAGGCAAGACACAGAAGACAGGGATAGAGAGAGGTTCTTAGCTGGGAAAGGAGATACAAAACTTGCCATTCAAAGATGGTGATACACATCCAGAACAATTACTGAATCATGTGGCAGTTCTAATGGAGCTAGGAAGATGCTGAGTCAATAAAGTGCCCAGCATGCAAGAGTACCTGACTCAGAATCCTCAACTCTACCACCACCACCACCACCACCCGTAAAAGACTAGGCTTGGCAGCACGGACCCACAATCCCAACCCATTGGGTTGTTCATGATTCCCAAAAGCTAAGAGCCACCCAAATGACCATCATCAGATGGATTCCCAGGGTCACACAGCACATAAATGGCAGACTAGGCAAAAAGGAGGACTCCCTGCTTTGAAGGTCATCTGTGTAAACACTTCACCAACCTGCCACAAGACACACTTTGTTGAGTTTTCTGTCCTTCAGAACCCTGATCCTGGCTTTCTGGGGTCTTATACACTCCCTGGCTGACTCATGGCTGATTGGACACCATATTTTTAAAAATATTAAAGATTTATTTAAATAAAAAAAAGAAAGCAAATACACAATAAAGCTAAATGATTACGCTCCGTAAAGGTGTTCACCAAAGAAACCAGACACCAAAAGACAATGCTGTGTAGTAGTGCCTGTGAACACACTAAACCTCTTTACTACGATAGAAAATCACACTGTAGGTCCCTCAGTAAGCTGCCCAGAAACAGCACTGGGGAAATTTCTTGACTAAGACTTTTATGGCTCGAGTGTGCACAGATGTCAAAACCCATTGATCTGGGGTTTACGTTCTGTGTGATTTACTGTATGCAAATTACCCCTTGACAAGGAAAGCTCAAGAAATAAAATTTTACAATACCATCTGAAAATATGAGGAAGAAATTAATCTAACAAAATGCAAAAGGTCTTTCTTCAAGAAACTATAAAATGCTGTAGGCAATGTCGAAGAAGCTTTAAAATTAGGGAAGAAGCATTTGCAGCAATTGGAGGCTCCATCCTCCACTGGTACCCATGATCATATCCTTGAATTTGTGAAGAGCACAGAGTATGAATCAGAATCCCCAAAGAATTTCTGTGGGACTTGACAGGCTAATTCTAAAATTAGGCTCGTGTGTGTGTGTGTGTGTGTGTGTGTGTGTGTGTGTGTGTGTGTGTTGTGTGTGTGTGTTCATGAATATGTTTATATAAATGTGTGTATAGACATGTGGAGACCAATGGTCAATCTCAAGTATCCTTCCTCAAGTATCACCCACCTTGATTTCTGAAATAGGGTCTCATAGTCTGAAACTTAACCAGTTCAACTAGGCTGGCTTTAGAGAGGACCCCAAGATCCTCCTGTACACTAGAACTATACCTAAGTGTAAACCTTATTGCTGAGAAGTCTGTACTACTGTGCTTGGCAATCCACTCGGTGGTAGATTCTGAGAACTGAACTCAAGTTCTCATGTTTGCATGGCAAGCACCTTATCAACTGAACTCTTTCCTTGGCCCTGGGTTCTTTTTGGTTGGAAATACAAAAGTCAAGGAAAGGCAAGACACCATTGTCAAATGATAAACCTGGAGAACATTTGCTCTGTCAGCACCCTGCTGTACCATGAGTCCCCTGTGATGAAGACAAGGTAGGTGTGAATGCATTGAAGGAGGTGAGACAGATGAGACAGCCCTGGCTGGAGGACACGTAAGTGGGGAGGAATTACTAGGAAGAAAGGAGGCCCTGGGACCAGCAGCCATCTATCTGAGAGAAAAACAAAATTTGACCCCCAACTCTATCATACTCAAAATATTAATTCTAGACAGACCCAGGTCCAAACTCAAATGTCAAAACACTCACTAAAGCTTTTAAAAGATGATAGAGGGGACATCCTTGTAACCTTTGTGTGGCAGAACATTTTGAACAGGAGTCAAATACAATAACCAGAGAGGAAATGTTGGGTGTGTTGGCCACATAAAAATTAAGTATTTCTGTCCATCTAAAATTCCAGAAGGAACCCAAAGCAGGAAAGACTATTAGCAGGAATATTTGTGGCACACATGACTGACAAAAATCTCAAATCTAAAGCAAACAAAAGGCAGATTTAGGAGAAAGGCGTGATAGACACTTGAACAAGCTTGTCACACTCATGAATCTCCAACTAGTCAGAAACACAGGAAGTGGTACCCAATGGTTGTCAACCTTAACAGAAAATCACCACCAACCCGCCAAAGAGCCAGAACCACAGAGAAGAGGGTTACAATGCAGAATAAAACACAGAATGATCAAACACCCACTCACAGGAAGAGTTCAGACTGTCTAGGACTCTCTCTCTCTCTCTCTCTTTCTCTCTCTCTCTCTCCCTCTCACCTCCTCTCTCTCACACACTCACATACATGCACACACAACTCTCTCACACAGTCTTACACATTCACTCACACTCACACACACTTTCACACATTCTCTCACACACTGCAATACACACATGCACACACTCTCACACATGGACACATGCCCATACACAGACACACACACGTGCACACCCTCATGCACTCTGTATCACTCACACACATTTACATACACACTCACACACACACACACACACACACACACATACACTCACACTCATACATTGGGGAGATAGCTTACTCAGTAAAGTACTCACTGTGCAAGCAGGAAGACCTGAGTTGGGGCCTTAAGACTTGCACTACCAAAGCACAGAGATGAAGTGCCTGTTGTATGGGAGTTAAAGCAATCTAGATGCCATTATGGACACCTGTTTCACATTCCTACACTGGGAGAGTGTGGATGGCTTGGCAGTCAGGAAGCAGAGAGATCACATTTCATCCACCCACAGGAAGCAGGAAGAGGGAACAGGAAGTAGGGCCAGCTATAAAACCTCAGAGCCCACCCACCGTGACATACCGCCTCTAGCAAGGCTCCACCTCCTAACGATTCCACAATCTTCCCAACAGCACCACCACCAGGTGGCCAAGTGTTCAAGCACATGAGCCCATGGGGACATTTCTCATCCAAACCTCAGCAACAGGAAAGAGCCTGGGGTGGTAGAACACACTTATAAGCCATGTACCTGGAGGCTGAGGCAGGAGAACCACAAACTTGAGGCCAGCCTAGACAACATAGAAAATTCCAGGCTAGCCTAGGCAATAAAAGGAGACTATGCTCAAAACAAAATAAACTGTGTAGGATAACATGTATGGCTTCACAGAAAAGTTCCATGTCATTTTATAAGTGGGATTTGGGCATCTGCAGGTTTGGGTATCTGTAGAGGATCCTGGAAATGACTACCCATGGATGCTGAAGCTATTCTTATGGGAGATACTGGGGCAAAGTGGGAGATAGAAAGGAGAAAGGGCACATGGGTAGGGCTAGCACATATCTGGAAGCAGAAGCCAGAGCTCCTGTAGGGGTAGGGCAGACTTTCTTCTTCAGCTGTGTACCTGTTAGGTTTTTATCATCTTGACACAAACCTTGGGTTTTCTCGAAAGAGAAAAATCTCAATTAAGGGAGTTCTTCCTGCTCATTGGCCTGTAGGCATGTCAATAGGGACATTTTCTTGACTAATGACAGATGTGGGAGGGTCCATCCCATTGTGAGTGGTTACCACCCCTGGGTTATATAAAAACCAAACTGAGTAAGCCACAGAGAGGCAGCCAATAAGCAGCACTCTTCAATGGTCTCTGCTTCAGTTCTTGCCACCAGGTTCCTGTCCTGACTTCCCTTCACCATGGACTGTGATCTATTAAATAAAATAAGCCCCTTTCTTCCCCTATTGGGCATTGTTTTATCATAGAGACAGAGGAGCAACCAGGATAAGATGGGAGTTAAAGCAGTCTACATGCCATTATGGACAACAGAGAGGTGTCCTCAGAGAGCCAGGGGCAGTGGGAGAGACTCCCCAGCTAGGTGAAGGGAACCTTAAGTGAGGTCACATAAAGGTAGGTGTGCCTTGGGCTCTCAGACAGTTCTTCCAACAAAACATGGATCCAGAACAGATGCTCATAGACATAAAATGGTGTCCCTTCTTCTCAGGAAGGATGCAGTTCATTCTATCATATCATGGCTTCTGGAAGAACTGACACTTTTCTGCCCCTCTGAGCTGTCCTCCCCCAGCTGTCCCCCCAACACACACACACACACACCCAGCTTGCCAAGACTACAACATCTCCCAGGTGTAGGAAGCACAGGGTCTACATGGAAAAGCTTACAAAGACCAGCAAAGTGACACTCACTAGGGGCTGCTTAAGCTTGCAGATGTGATCCTCAAGAAGAATGCACTGAGGAGCATCTGCCACCTAGACAAACTTCCACAGAAAGAGTTTGCCAAGTGGCTCAAAGATGTGCCCAGTGCTCTCACAAAAAGCTACACAACCAGTGCAGCTGCAGAACAGGGAGGAGGGGAACTCCTTCCAGAAAATTCCAAGATCAAGGTTCTGAATGCAAAGCATGCCTATTGGCTCTGGGATGATAGCATGGTAGAACTGGGGAGACAGCATCTACTGGGGACCCTGCTGTCTGCAGCCAGCGTCAGAGAACAGGGTCAGAACCCAGGTATGGTAGTCTCTCTGCAATGTTAACTCCAGGCAGGGGATGCTGGCTCCTGATTTGGTGCTAGGACAGGGGCATTCATACTAGTGGATTCAATGGGCATGGAAATTGCCTTCTCTGTGGCCTAAGCACAGACTTCCAAGACCAGCACAAACTTATGAAGCACAGAAAAATGCAAAGGTGTTTCACGATGTAGTTTATGGATTCAAAGCAAAAGCATCATCTTTGGGAAAATGAGATTGGAGACAGCTCATCAGTGACATTGAGTGAGGGCTATAATTTGAAGCCTGAAGGGGAATTATTAAAGTCCTGGGAACATCTGTGGATGACGAGGGAAATGTCATCATTATTTTGAAATATTTGATATAAAAATTTCAACTAGATTCAAAATCTATTTGCATGATTACACACACACACACACACACACACACACACACACACACACAAATCCCAACATTATATTTGTCAGTGAAAGAGAAGAACAGCTCATTAGTTGGGAAGAACAAGATCACCACCCAGCTCAGAGGAGAGAACAGGGTCAAGGACCAGGGTCAGTCCCGAGGTGAGGTTGCCATTGGGCAGAATGACAGCAAGTAGTGTTTGATCACATGACCCCAGGGTCTGGCTAGAACTTTTCGTCAGTGCTTTGAGAAGATGGAGCCTGAAGCCACCACAGGCCATTTCAAACACAAGGTCGTGCACCGTCTGACTTTCATTTTCAATCTTATTTTTATTATATTTTATTTATTTATAGAGGGTGCACACGCCGCAGAACACACGTGGAGACCAGAGGGCAACTTGCAGGAGTTGCTTTTCTGTTTTTATCATGGGGGTCCCAGGCATTGGACTCGGGTCATCAGGCTTGGTGACAGGCACCTCGACCTGCTGAGCCATCTCAATAGCCCGCTTTTCATTTTTGAAAAGGTTTCATTTTGTGGCTTAAATTCAATATTCAATGTCTATACCATGTGGAACTTTTTCCATACCATTCTCTAATGTAAATTTGTGACCATTGGCATGAGGGGTATGTTTATGGCCCTGGGGACAAGAGCAATATTCAGAGGCCCAAGGACTGGGTAGCTAGCCTCCAGACAGGACTGCTAGGTACAAACCCTGTTCCTCACTGGCAGGTGAACAAACAGCAGCAGGGTCATTCTGGTCCTGGGTCTTCATCTGTAGAATGCAACACCTTACCTAGGAGAGTTTTATCAGTATCCAGAGGACAAATTCATTAATCAGAGCAAAATGACTGTTGAGCACACATCAGAAACTACATTGCAGACAGAAGATAGACAAGAAAGGAAGTAGCAGCCACTGAGGATGGCTGGAAGATCACATGACTCAGGCTTCAATGTTCATGTGAAGTCTCAAATGAGTGAGAGTAGGGCCACACCTTGAAGACCAGTGCTTTGCTGACAATATATACCCAGTGACTGTGGGGATAGCAGGGTCAGCTTACTAGGCCTAAGTGCTTACACTGCATACAGCTGTCTGGAACCCACCCAAAGCCCATTTGTTTCTGCTGTTACAAGGAGCCATCGGCTCAGGATGGGTCCCTAAGGAACATCTGGTCACCTCAGTTCCCTGTGGGCCATGTGCACTGGAAGATGGCTCAGAGAAGATGGAGGGGCAGTGGCCTCTTCCTACTTCATCACAGCTTACTCTGAAGCATCCTGAACCAGCCCCAAAGCCTCACTCCAGCCAAAGTCAAGGCTCTGTCAGGCCCACTGAGGCTATGAGAGCTTCTGGCAGAATTGGCTATCCAAGAGACGGGTCCATGTCAGTCATTGGACCTAAAGAGAAATTTTTGGAAATTCAACAGGGCACAGAGTATTCTCCCACACAGACCAGATGGAGGAGGAGGTCCCTGGGGACATCTACACACACACACACACACACACACACACACACACACACACACACACACCAGTTGTCTCCCTGGCATCATTAACTGGGAATACACAGGCACACCAGGTGTCCAGCACATCCCAGCCTCTTGCCAGTTCTGTTGCCGCCAGCTAGTGAGCAAGGCCTTGTGAACCAGATGCCACAGATGCTGCCAGCATGGGCTCTGTCTTAGCCATAAGCAAGGCTGAGGAGACCAAGGTAGCAGACACCCACCTTCCCACAGGGGAGGCTACACACCCTAGTGTGAGGTGTAGCAGGCCTAGGCTCTTCCAAGGTGTCTCTCCTCACCTCAGAAACCATCTTCTCCTTGGGCGTGTGTCCAGCTCAGCCATCTGTGCCTATCTGGGTGTGGGCTTCCTCCTTCTATAACAATACCAGTGACGTTGCATGGAAGTCCACCTGTATGACCTCATTTAGTTGAGTTACCTTTGTAAAGTCCCTGTCTCCAGACATGGTCTCATCCTGGATCTAAGGGCTATTCTACCTGATAGTTTTCAAGGACTACTCTCAGCCCACAATGAGCACCACTGTCCTTTGACTGTCTCTGAACCCTCATCTCTTTTGTCTTCAGATAGCAATGTGAGCCTGTCTGCCCCTGGCACGGCCAGGATCTTCACAAAGAGAGCCACTCACAACTTGCTCGCCAGCCCAGCCCACCTTCCTGCCTCACAAAGAGGAGAAGGGGCAAGAAGCAGGCACAGTCTAGGCAAGAACAGAAAAGTGAACATTTTAGAAAATTAATGAGATCCAGTTTATGGACAGACTGTAACATATTCCTGGGTACCTGGAATAACTGTCCACAAATGAAGTGGATATAAGGACAACACACCTGTTATGAGAAACCCGGACGACAGTGAGGAGCTCAAGGAAAAGGTTCCATTTGGTAATCCCATCTTGTACGCACAAAGCTCATGCCCGAGATCCTGATCCTGAATGTTCCTGGGTCGGCAAACCACCTCAGCTCAGCTGACCAGGTTCAGCAGGTATCTGAGGTATGCACAGATCTCAGACAAGCTGGATTCCTCACACAGCCAGAATTAGGGCTGTTCCTTGTGGGCTCCTTCTGAAGGCTCAGAAGACATCAGATGAGTCCCCAGAGTCTTTCAAATTCAGGTCTGCAGCCTCCCAGTTCCTGGAATGGAAGGATGGAAGAGAGACTAGGAAGAGCCTTCCAGAGTGTTCCAGAACATTCAGGGAGAAAAACCAACAAAATCAAAAGGATAAATAAATAAATAAATCTACCTAATACAAGGGTGGTCTAGAAAGCCTAGAGGACCTAGACCCCCTCAGTGCCAAGTGCAAGGTGTAGCTCTCAATGAGAGCCAGCAGAGCCATTTTGGAGGAAGGCAGTGAGGTAGAGAGCCCAGCTGCATGTTCTGTATGGCCTCTGATCCAGAGAGACCCAGGAGGTCAAATGAATGTATCCACAAACTCCTTCTACGACCTGCTTTGCCTTGTAGGACTGCTCAAAATCTAAACTCAAAGAGGCTCCTCCCCGCAAGGCAGAGGTGTGAGGAAACCCGCATTGCTAAAGTTGTAAGAAGCAAAGCCTACTTTCACCCCTCAGATGCCAACGGAGGGCTCACAATTACAAAATCTGCATGGCACACACATGCTCACTTCATCCTTCCATCGGATCCCCTGCAGACTCACACACCCATCATAGCCGGATGCACACTGGTAATTATCTCCCCAAACCTCTGGTGGAAGCCAGTCTTCTTCGATTCTTGTCAAATCGCTTTAATTATGAGTTTGCAATTGGCCTACTCACAGACTCACCTGGGAGTGGGCAGCCTGCCTTCCACTATGCCAAGTTAGAAATAAGTTGAGCAAGCCGGAGAGTTCAGAAAGAAGTGAATTTTGTTTTAAAAAAAAAAAAAAAAAAAGTGTGATCGGGGGTTGACAAAGGCCCAGAAGCCCCTGGCTACCAGGCCCTGCCCTGCCTTCCCTCTTCCAGATGTTGGAAAGCTAAGCCTGTACCAGCTGCAGAAGACTGGCTGGAGATAGTTGACAAGAAAGGCCCAATGAAGACAGGATGTGAGAATTCTAAAATTATACAGGGGCATGTTCATGTACACACACGCACACACACACACACACACACACACACACACACACACACACATCTTGCTTGTAGTTCAGATACTCCTTCCTTTGTGCATGGGTAGCCTGTGACTTACTTTATTGTCAGGCCTAGTCTGGTCTCAAGGAACCTTGTGGGATTCCATCCTACAAGAGCTCTGCCCAGAGCTCTGCTGAAGGATCTGTAACCAGAGTAAACAGAAACACTGGCCCACTTCCTCCCATGAAGCCTGGTGGGCCCAGGTAGGATCAACTACTACAGCCCAACTGAGCATGCAGAAATGACAGGTGTTCTGACATACTGGATTGCTGGGTGGTTAGTTATGCATCAACAGTTGATTCATTCTGACATCCACCTCAACCTTCTCCTAAGCCTGTCCCCAAGAGGCAGTGCTTGTGACAGGACAGGCTGTTCACAGCCACCTCAACTCTGAGGCACAGGGGAGAACCCCAAAACTCACACTGGAACCATAGTATATTATAGGTGACCTAAGGACACTTCAGGTCCCCAGTAAGGTCCTGCCTTATAGAACTACAGAAGGCCTTCTTCTGACCTTGCTCTTTATTTGAGCCATGTGTTCAAGGTCATCCATGGCTCTGAGACCTACCCAGACTGACCACTGATTTTTTTTCTCTCTGCTGGGAACAAGTGCGTGCACACACACACACACACACACACACACACACACACACACCCAACTTCTAACAAGCACCCCTTATACTCCAAGTAACCAATTCCCCCCCAAATCCATCCTTCTCTGGTGACTTAACTGTCTTGCTGTTCTCAGCAGCCAGCACACTGCCCAGAAGCCAGAAACCTGATGCATCCCAGCCTTTGCCAATGGCCAGCTAGTAACCCAGCCTCTACTGTTTTCTCATCTCTGACATGGACATGGGTTTGGGATGGTCATAGCCTGGTCACAGGGGTGAAGTCCCTACGTGAAGGGCAGTGCTGATGCAGGGGAGGTTCCGGAATGGGCACACCAGCACTGCTGAAGGGCAGCACCCACATCTGTAAAATCCTTCCCTCACTCTTTCCTGCTGGAGAGCTCCTGAACAAACCTGCTGATATCTATACTTGAGTCCCAAAGAAAGAGTGCCTAACCCCAACCTTGCAGCTACAAGACCCGGTGTGGAAGACTGCGACCCAGACAGTCACCTCCTCTGCCAAACCAATGTCCCCAGCGGGCACCTCTTTTACTTCCCACTTGGATATGTGGAGCGGGTAGATGTAGCCTCCTCCAGTCCATCCTTGCCAGATAATTAGTCCATGGCCTTGCAATCTCGGCATTTTGAAATTCATCCTGAACCCTCATAACCCGCTGGGCTTCATCTCAAATGCCTGCATACTTTCATCTCTCCTTCATTAATTCTTACACCCGCACCCGGGCACAGCACAGCTGCCTTCTCTTCACAGGGCCGTCTGCAGTCTCAGCCCTGCAAATTGATCGGGGCTTCCTCTTCGCTGGCATTTGCACAACGGGAGATGGTCTATGTGTTTGCGACTGGCCAGCATCTCCTTTCCCTTCAATTTGCAGACGGCTCAGCTCCCAGCAAAGAAGGTGAGGTGAGATTAATTGGCAGAGCCGAAAGAGGACCATTCTGCCCCAAAAGTGGGTGTGAGGCCACGAACAAGTCACTTTCTAATTGGTTACATGTGACCCTGTCCTTTTTTGTAAAAGAAACTTAATTCTAAGTTTTAACATTTGAAGCATCATCAATATTAATTATTGCTGCCTTTCCCTGAGTCACCCCTCACCTGGGAAAGGGCACATCCATTTCTCACAAGGAGCTGGATAGACTTCAGAGCGACCTTGGGGTTTCTGAAGGAGAAGGTCTGGCTCCCTGCGTTTGGGAAACTGAGGCTCAGTGAGAGGCTGACTCCCTTGACTTCTGATGACTGTCTTGCTTTATGCCTGCCAAGTGCTGAAGGATGAAGCTACTCCAGTTTTTGCTCAAATCTTCTGGCACTTCTCAAGGGTTGAAAAGGTCCTTTCTTGACATTTCCAAAGGATGGGCTCTTGGCATTGCTACCAAGGGAATGGCCTAGCACATAAAGGCTCTGTAGAGATGACAAGTAAAGCCGTGAACTGGTTCTGGGCTTGGTGACCGGTCAAGGTCACTGCCTTCTATCCAGAACAGGTAGGGAAGACTGAATAGAACCCTTGGGGTCAAATAGGAGCCCTTGTACTTATAAGTTGCACTGAGGTTCCCTCTAGCCACTCTCCACAGGGAAGGTACTAAGCTGCATAGGGCCTGCTAAGTGAGTTTCCCAGGGCACATTAGATACAAGGGTCCCTGGAGTGACTGCACTACAAATGGGTAGCCTCAGAGGACATCCTGGATCTTCTCGGAGACAGAGTAAAGCATATACAGAGTCTGGTTGGTCTTCAAGGATGGTACCCACATCCTAGGCTTCTCACTACAGAGACACAGAGGGCCTGAGATTAATATGAAAAAATGATGTGTCTATATACCAAAGGACATTAAAGATAGTCAGCACGCTGAGCCAAAAACTTCAGGGAGGGAGGCTTGAATCAGACCCTCCATGAGCCCATAGGGAACATAGCTGGACAGTACTGTGGCTTCTCATCTCGAGACCCAGAAATGGCAAGTGACAATTTTCTACTGTGAAAACCATGGAGTTTGGGGTTGGCAGCAAGCAGAGAATTAACACAAAAATCCATTGTAGAGTCCCACCTGGCTAGGGGTGTGGCTGAGTGGGAAAGCTCTGGCCTACCCTACACTAAGGTCCTAGATTCCCTCCCCAATGCCACAACAAAAGGAAAAAGAAAGACAGGGCACCCCACTAACCACAGATATAAGCCTATGTTTCATCCATTTTGTAGAGAAACAAAGCTAAGGCACAAAGTTGGGAGCTGAGCCAAGATGACCAGTTAGCCAGTAGTGGTACCTGTGCTCTTGAACCCTGCTCTGTTCTATACCCTTGTAAGGAGAAGGACACCTGCAGCCTCTCGGGGGCAGAATGCACAGGTTCAACTCTCACTGCCCACACTGCTACACTCCGAGACTCCCCTGTGCCCTGGAAGACAAACTAGGCAGCTGGGTTGACTGATTTTTGCAGATTGAGCAACAGAAGGTCCTAAATGAGAATCACATCATCAACCAACAATACCAGGGGTATAATGAGTGAAGAGGTTCAACTGATAGCTACACCAGGGCCACTAACATACCCTGGATGACTGGACACAGGGACCCATCTGCTGGACAATAGAGCCTGAGCTCACAGCTTGTTATGTGTGCTTTCCTTCCCATCAGGCCCTGGGACACCTGCTTCAAGCTTCAGGCCTCAAGTTCCAGAGGTTTCCATCACTGATTACAAAATGTGGTTCTCTGAGCTGCCTGCTCTAATTGTAGGCAAAGATTACTCCTACAGTTTCAGGGCCAGCAGCTGGGCTAAGTGGCCGTCCCCAAAAGCCATTTCCTGCCTGGCTGAGTACAGAATGTTCCTTCCCTCTAAGTGAAATAAACAGGTCTGAACTCATTGGACTTTCTATCTGCCGTCCACTAAAGCCTTCCAGCTCCTGAGTTTCCACACAGCTAAGATTTATAGTATCTGTTCTCCCCAGAGCAGAGTCCCCAGATAATGTTAATAGATGGCTAGTTTTGTCAATAAATCCCTCTGGCAATGGAAATATCTATTTCAGAGGAGTTCTCTAGAGCCGTGCTCCAAGTGTGGAGGGCACTTAGCCTGCTTCTACCCACTTTGCAGACAAGAGTACTTCTGTAGAGCTAGACTGAGCCGACCTCTTATCTCAGGACCCAGGCGGGTCTCAGGGCTGACAGCTTAGGTGGGAAGCCTTTCACAAAGGACCTCTGAGACAGCAGGACAACAGCCTTCCCTAGGCTCAGGAGGAAGGGGCCCAGGGCAGGTCTAACTGAGTATCCACTGCACCTATTATTTGAGTGGTGGATTGGTCCAGGTGCCATATCATCTACTGAGACAGCTTCTCTCACTTCTTACCCCACCAGCCTAGAGGGTATCAACCCCTCTGGGCTTCTGCCTGCATCTCCTGACCTCTTCCGCCCTGGTACTGCTGAGAGACCTCTTACAGTCCCCTGACCTTGAGTTGTCTGGCTATCTGTCCTCACCCCATGGCCCTATCTCTTGTCCTAAAAGTTGGCTTTCTGGAACAAAACCCTCTTGAGCTCTGGGGTTTCCATTCATTTTAAGAAAGAGGCTCTGCCAAAGGTGTGTGAGGGGACCCCATGCTACCTAAGGTCCTGCACAGCTGGGTCCCCAGCTCCTCTTCAGCACTGGCCACATCCAGCATTGGACAATCTCAGGATTATACTCTAGTTCCACATTCTTCTGTCCCCTCTATGGTAGGGGGACAGAGTTCTCTATAGTGTCCTGTGCTCTGCTAAAAGCACCTAATCCTGGAGGTCCAGTAGGAGCTACCTTCTTCCAGGAAGATTGTTAACTCCAGCCTTGACCACATAATGAGTCTGTCAAGAAGAAGGAATTGAAGAAAGAAGGAAAGGATGGTGGGAAAAAGAGGGAAGAGGAGGGAGGGAAGGAGGAAGGGAGGGAAGGGGAGGAAGGGGAAACACAGCTTCTGGTTAATTCTAGAGCCGAAGATGGAGACAGATTCACTGGTATCAATAATAAGAATGAATGGGAAAGGCTGAACTCACATTTACCTCTGTGTTCTGTATTAAAATTGCTCTCATGTGTCACTGCCAGCACACAAGTGACACATTTACTTAAGCTCAGTCACTGCTATTGTCACCTACAGACTTGCCTGATGATTCTTCCTCCACAGCTAGATTCTCCCTCCTAAGAACAGTGGACTCCCCACAAGGCCACATGGACCCAAAAGTGGTAAGGACCTGCTGGGCAGTTCCTTTTCTTAGTGGAAGTTCTGTAGCCTGGGGTGTACATCCTGCTATCTGTCACTGGGGCCATGGGACACCAAAACAAAGCTGTTCTCTACTTCCTTACCTCCAGTGCTAGTGCCTTCCAAACCTAAACCCACCCAGACCCATGCAGTCTGGGAGGGTGTCTGGCCTCTGTTCCATCGGAAGCCTTCCAGATCTGATGCCATGTTTCTTGGTTGCTTGGTATAAGGTGAGACCCACCTAGGTTAGTGGGCAAAATTGTTCCCTAGAATACCAAGCCCCTCAAGAGCCTGTTGGGTGTGTAGGCTAGATGGTAGACTCACCCCTGTCACATTAGGTCAGTCTCAGGAACCGGCTATTATGGTAGCCTAACGTTTCCAGCTAGCTCTTACCAGTTCCCTATAAATCCCTGAGCTTTTCCCAGTACCCCTTCTGCTCCTGGCCTCCCCTTACCACCTTATCAGAGGGATTCCCTCCACCTCCACCTTCCCATTGCCCTCCTCTTCGGTGTTCTTACAAGCACAGGGCCCCGTGAGACATCCCTGTATGCTTGCCTTCTCTCCTGTGTACTGCCATTTTTTTCTCCCTGTCACAAGTGGCAAGCTGCCCAGCACCAGTGCGGGAGACTCCAGGAAGGGAAGCGCAACATAGTTGCAAGCAACACAAGCTGGGTTAAGCTCAGCAAAGAAGGGGATTTGTAAAAGGTCAGGTTGGGTCACAAGGACAAAGACTCTGGAGGGCCCAGAGGAGAAAGGGGTCATAGCAAGGTGTATTGCAGCCTAGCCAAGGTATTCTCTAGCCTTGTGATCAGCACTGCTATCAGAAAGCCAGCACCCACTGACTTCCCTCACTGTGTTCATCCACTCTGGCTGCACACATTTGTGGTCCGAGACCTCCTTTGTGGTCAGTATAATGCAGTCTTGCCACGGCAGGGCTCTGCCAAGAAGACGATCTGCTGGGCAAGCAACTAAGAGATGACATTCTAGGGTTCAGGCTCTGATTAGAGTTTCCCCGTGCCCAGTGCTCTATCTACCTCAGCCAGCTTGTAAGGATGCAGTTCCATTTGGGGGGACTCTATGTCTCCCACAAGGTCTGGCATTGCTTGCTAACATGAGACTCTTGAGGCCACTGGCAAGGAGATGCCTGAAATCTGCAGGGCCTTGGAGGAGCTGGAAGGATCTGGTCTCCGCTCTTAGTTCAGCAGTGAGGAACTTGGTTTCCCCTAAAGGAAAGGTCAGTGAACATCAAGGTCACCATGTCTTTCATGAAGTTTTGATATCCCAGGGGGTGGGGGGGTGGGGAGGGACATCTAGGAAACTACCCAGCCACAGATGCTACCTTCTTGCTAAGCACCCTCACTTTACCCGAGAGGTGGGGTAGAAAGCTTTCTGGTCCCACCGAGGCAGGAACCCTGCCCTCATGGCCCCACCAATCACAGCCCTCAATCACCTTTCAATCACTGAAGTCCTTCCTCCCATATCTGCCTTTCTCTCCTCTGCCCAGACCCTTCCTAAGAAACCCTAGAGGCCCCTGGCTCCCACCCACAGAGACTCAAAAGTTAGTGGGACTCATTAAGCTAGAATCAGGGCGTCATTGACAGGGCTGCATGCTCTTCAAGGCCCCAAGAAACAGACATCTCGTCCTGCTTCTAATGGCACCTCCATTCCTAAGCTCATGGGGTCCACGTCCCTCTTCAAAGACAGCTGCAACTGCTGGAGTCTTGCACATCTGTATGGCTGTGATTCTGCACCCCGAACCTCTTCCTTCACCTTGAAGATCCTGATGTTAAGAAATTTATCCAATATTCCAGAATGGTCGCTGGAATATTGGGGTGCTCCAATACCCTCAGCCACACCCATAGAAGCCTTTTGGCTATGTGTGTTGACTTTTCTATTGCCATACAAACACCATGACCAAAGGTAACTTGGGGAGTGGAGACTTTATTGGAAATATAAAGCCATAATTCATCACTGAGGGAAGTTAGGGCAGGAACTCAAAGCAGGAATCATAAAGGAACCCAGCTTGCTGACTAGATCACTCTGTCTCACTGGCTCATACTCAGATACCTTTTCTATACAGCCCAGGACCAGCTGCCCACAGAATGGTGCTGCCTACACTAGGCTGGGCTCTCCTACATCAGTAAATAATAGAGACTGTCCCTCACAGATATGTCCACAGGCAAACTTGTTCTAAGTGATTCCTTAATCAAAGAGTCTTCTCTCAGATGACTCGAGGCTATGTCAAGTTGGCAGTTAAGGCTAACCAGAACCCTCATCCATGGGCTCCGGGGATTAGAATGCAAACATCTTCAAGGGTCCTGATTCTGCCAACCACACAGGTCCTAGGCGGGCCAACCTAGATAGGTTATTTGGGTCCTAGAGGCAACTCCCAATCGAAGGACTCTCTCACAGATAACCAGCCAGAGGACACTGAAGGTTAAACTAGCTTCCTAGTGTGCAGGAATCAGGCCAGGAGGATGAGTTGGGTGCCAAGGACCCCCCCCACCGTCACCCACACCTGGCAAAGGTCACAGGCAATACTCACCACATAGTCATAAGCAAGAAGAGGTCAGAGATGTGGCCAAGGCCAGGTCCTGAGCTGTCTTCGTAGTTTCCTGAGTTCTGCTCACTGCTAAGAACATCCTTGTCCTGCTGAGAGTCTCCTGGGACTCACATTCTCGTCTTTGTCCATTTTCCCAGCATAACAGTGGTTCCATAGTGCCCCAATTACTCAGGAGTCACCCATCCATGAAATAGCCAAGCTCTCGTGCCTTCCAGATAAACTGACCATTTCTTAGAACTGGCTTGAAATCTCCATCTCCAGCCTTGGAGTCCAAGCAGTGAGCACACCTCCCCCCCCCCTTCCCAGCCGATGGTGGGGGAGGGGCCGTGGGGGAGGGGCTGTGGTGACACCATCCCCAACCCGCTCATCACTGGGGCAAAGTCCCAGCCCTTCTCCAGCCAGGATGGAATAGCATCGAAGGCTGTTTTCTCAACTTTGCTCTGAAGGGATTTCCTTGATCTGGAGCTAATTGTATTGACATTAACCTGTTTTAACAGGACTAAAGTATCCATAAATCATTTTTTAGTAGCTCTTCTTATCACAGCCCTCTGCTAATGCATTGCCCTTATGGTGACAAACAGCCACAGAACCATGGCTTTCCTGTAACACACTTTGTCTTTTTAAGCCTTTTCTCTCTTCCTGCTACTTCAGAGACTTCTAAAGTTGATTTAGAGGCTAGTAATGAGGAATGCAAGGCCACCACAGTGCCTTGGCCACGCCTGCCTGCTCGCCACCATTGCGCCATCTCTCAGTGGCTGTCTGCCTATTTCACCATGTCTGTCTATTTCGCTGTCGCTGCACACAACCAGGACTAAGTCGCAGTTAGCAGGGGCTTTGGAAAAGGGCTCAAAGCAAAGCATTGTGCAGAACAAGTCTTTGTGGAAGGTTTGTGAAGCAGCAAACCCCAAATGCCAAAATCTCAGCATAGAGATTGCCAAAATCTAATGCTAAGCTTACTGGCAGCCAGGGGGTGAGGGGGAGAAATAGTTTCTATATTTTATTTGTCTCCAATCAAAAAGATACTGGCTGAGGATTCAGGAGATGCTCTCTCTCAGTTCTGGGTTCTGAAAGAACTCTGCAGTTTTGTTTAGGAGTACCACGAACAAACGGAACATTGAAATATTTCTCCCTGACTGTGTTCTCAGGAGGCACAGGCCTGGATATTACGCAGGTGGCGGAAGTGTCACAACACCCTACAAGATAGGATCTGTACTGCTCCCAAGTGTGCACAAGAAGCCATGGAACAGAAAAGAGAGAGAACTGACACCTGACAGCCCCCATCTTGCCTGGAGCTGGCATCTACTGGGAATGTTTCAGAACATGCTTAGGTAGTGTTGACAGAATAAACAGCAGCAGGGCTCATGCTGTTAAGGTGTGCTTGCCCCCAAGAAGCCTCCTTCAGCACCACCCCAGGGATGGGCTGTTCAGAGTCTTGAATGTGAAATGCAGAAGACATGGATCCAGCCGGGCAGTGGTGGCGCATGTCTTTAATCCCAGCACTCGGGAGGCAGAGGCAGGCGGATTTCTGAGTTTGAGGCTAGCCTGGTCTACAGAGTGAGTTCCAGGACAGCCAGGGCTATACAGAGAAACCCTGTCTCGAAAAAAAAAAAACCAAGAAGAAGACATGGATCCAAAGCATGCTAACACTTACCTTCTTGTACCCTGGGCCATTCTGTGCTAAAGCTAAATGAGAAAAGCCGATGTGTGGTTCTGGGGCAGCATGGCAGACAGTGAGCTTGGTGGCTGGTAGCCAAAGTCAGAGGGCAGAGGGCATGCTGTCCGCACCTGACTCCAGGGGCATCCATTAAAGGCAGCTCCGGGGTCCCCTTGGTTTGTTCATTGAAGCATACAGGACCAGGGCTGTTCAAAGAATGCATATCTTTTTTTAATAGCTCTGATGGAGGTATCTATTCCTATTTCCATTAGAGACCCTTCCCCAGCAAGAAAAGCTACAACTGCCCGCGGTGTTCATGAGGACAACCCTTGCCACCCAGAGCCCTGTGGCTTTACATTTTTCTGAATATGCATCAAATGAACTGCCCCCTTAGTGAACCCTCCCCACCCAAGGTCACAAGAACAAAGGCTTCCAAGAGGCTTTAGAAGACCTGATGTTGAGAACATGGGTGTCCTGAGATGCCATATTCCTTGCCACAGACCTCAGCACCTGTGCCACAGGGCCAAACATCCTTGACAAGATTGAAAGGCCACGGTGAGAGGGCCAGTCCTGGGCTGTGCCACTTGGTTTTGCAGGAGGGTCCATTTCTGCTTGGGAAGCACGTCCCTCTGGGAGGACCCAGGTATACAAGTGGGCACTGCCTAAAGTCATCTGTGTCAGAATAGCCTCGCGCCAAAGGGACCAAACCTGGAGATGACTGGGGACCCAAACACAAAGCTGAAGGAGCCAGATAAAGACAGCTGCAGGCCAACCCTACCTTGGTCAGGTACCTGTAGTCTGTGATCAGCCATCAGAGACTTACATGGGGTAGATACACCCTGGGGGCTTAAAACGTCAGAAACCTCATCCCTGTTACCTGATAGACAACAGCGTGGGGCAATGTTTGTATTTGAGCTTTAATATTTAGTTTGTCGTGGTCTTGGACATTAATTTTGATAGTTGAAATTGTTGCATTAAAAAAATAAATGTATTTTGGAGTTGAAGAGATGGCTGAGACAGTCAAACATTTGCCCCTTAAGCATTAAGGACCTGAGTTAGTCCTCAGTGTCCACAGATAAAAGCTGGGTCTTGAAGCAGGTTACCCGTGATCCCAGCCCTGGAAAGGTAGAAGCAGGAGGGTGACTGCCATTCACTGGCCAGCCAGTCTCACCAAATTTGTTTTCCCCAGAGCAGTGAGAGACCCTGTCTCAAAAGATAAGGTAGAGAGGAATTGAAGAAGACATCCAACACCAACCTCTGGCTTACACACACACACACACACACACACACACACACACACACACATTCTTTATCATGATGGTGAAGTTTAAGGATCCCTTAAATTTGGAATTGCAGGAGCATGCCCAGATCTCCTTCCACTGCTGTGGGGCCCTGTGTCCCTGCAGGAGGCAACCGTGCAAGGATTCAGAAATGGCCTTGCAGATTAGCTGGAGACCTCCCTAGGCCACTTAGCACAGAGCTGGTGCCATGCTGCTCCTGGATCTGGGCCACCTAGGCCTGTCAAAGCCCTCCCCCCAATTCCCGCTGAGGGTTAAGGATGCCCAATTCCCTAGGTTCCCACTTCCTGTTGTCAGCCAGGGAAGATAATTAATCCTGTTGATCCCTAATTGACTTGAGGTGGCTCAAATACCAAACATGATAGCATTCCCTTCGTGAGGAGTTTCTTCACTGAAACTGCAGTCTTTTTTGGAAGGAAAGAATAAGAAAATGAACGCCACAGGAAGATAAGAGAGCAGAGAATAACTAGAGCAAGCATATTTACGTATGCAATCAGGAGCTGTGAAAGGCTGGAAACAAGGAATACACACACACACACACACACACACACACACACACACACACACACCAGGAAAGCTGTAAATACAAAGAGCAGGGAGCCCATGGCTGTAAGCCAGAAAGCGGTGGGCCAATTCTAGTACAAAAGAGTGAGCTGTTCCTTAGCATCCCATGGAGCCACTGCCTGGCATCTAGAAGGTTCTGGGGCCCCTCAGTATTGATATTTGCTCTGTTGGCCCCCGCGTGCGCTATTCTAGAATGGTCTATTTCAGAGAGTACAGCCCACAGAAGAAAGTCCTCATGGTAAGAAAGAGAATTCTCCAAGCTTATTTCTCTAGGAAGTGAGGAGAGAGGCCGTAGTGGAGGGAACCCTGGGCTTGCACACACAGATTCCATTCTCCCTCAGTATCTGGGACACTGCTCTGAGTATGGGTGCTGCCCATACTGCTAAGGGCAGGACACTAGCTGCAAGTCCCCCACTGAGGCCTTGTTTCTATCTCTCACACTGATATGAACAACCCAACCCAGGTCTGCCACCACAGGGCCTCTAAGGATGCTGGTGTGTTGAGGTGGGGTAGCCAACAGATCCCTTCTCATCCTCCCAAGGACTCTAAGAGGCTGAATTTATGACCCTGTCACACAGTAAAGAGGTAACAGCCCCTAGATGGGAAATCATACCCATTTCACATTCAGGCTCTTAGTCACTGAACCCTGAGAATTAGCACACAGATCACATGGTCTCTACCATAACACACAGCTCTGTCATTGTAAGGTGAGTCCATGCTACATAAACTTGGCTATATTCCAATAAAGCTTTATTGACAAAAACAGACCACAGGCCACATTTAACCCCTGCTGAATCTCTGAATGGGTATGGCCAGCCCCACCACACCTTTGTCAAAATGTCCAGTCTCTGGGCTGGGTCCTGTGATGTAGACAAATACCAATGCTGAACAGAGCATACCAGCTTCATCCCCGCTGGTCTGTGATGAGGAGGGTCATGGAGTCCAGGAGCATGTTGCCTGGTAGGGGTGGCTGCAGGAGTAGCCATGGGTGAGGGTGTTGCTGGTGCCAAAGCCGAGGCAGGCAGGTCACTCTGAGATGTTGGGATGACTTTGTGGGGAGGGGGTAAAAGCTCTCACCAGCAGAGGAAAAACCACCAAGATGATGTATGCTTAAAACTAAGACTGTTGGGGCTCCTTCAGTGACAAGTGACAGAATCCCAAAGCAAGGTAGACACCAAAGAAAACAGGATGAAAGCAGTAAGAATGTTGGCTGGTGGCTGTGCAGCAGGAAGGCAGGCAGGCCACAGGGCCCCACCTAGCATCTGAGGACAGACCTGCATCAAGGCCCATGGACTAGAAACTTGAGAGTCCAGCACAGGTAAGAAAGATCCATTGCCCCTGCCGACCTGAGGCAGGGGAAGAAAAGAGAAACAGATCATAGGCAAAGAATCAGAAGCAAAATGGACTTGGACAGACTAGCCCAAGCCTGAAATCTAGAGCACAGAGAAGCAAAGCTTTGTGGGTATTCAAGCACAGAAAAGCAAAGCCTTATGGGTACTCAGGAGGAAACACTTCTGGCTGTGCCTCAAGCATGAGGAAAGATAGGTGGTATTGTCTGATCCGTGGAATATCAATGGCTAGACTTTCCTGTATCATTCCTTGGGCAAACTGCCCAAAGAAAGAAGCAATGTACAAGATGTGCTGAGGTAGAGTGTAAGAAACACCCCTGAGGAAGATATGGGGAGCTATGGGCAGCCATGACAGGTCGCAAGGCAGCCTGGATCCCTAGACTCCAAGAGACAGAGTTGTCATCCTATCAGCCTTCTACAGAAAACTGAACCTGGGCAAGCCAAGATGGAGACCCCTGACCTGCTCTCCATCCTTTCCTTCATGAAACTCTGCAGAGGTATTATAAGACTCTGGGGAGTCTTAGCTTACCAGAGACCCCCTCCCCCCAGGAGTGAACACCATGAAGTTGGGGACCCATGCAAACAGCAAGAGGAATTTATTGTTCCAGCATGCTGGGATCGTTCTGTACATAAAGGAGAGAGAGAATGGCCATGTGCAGCCCATTCGGTGAGTTTTTATACAGTTTTTAGAGCAGCAGCCACTAGGCACAATGTGATTGGCAGAGCAGTGTGACTTTTAAACTGATTGGTCTTTAGGAAATGAAGCGGCAAAGACTTTATTTGTCTGTAGGTGGCCAACAGTCGATTGGTCCTCCCTGGGGAATGTGTCTACATGCTCTGAGCCTCTCCCACCGGCAGGTGGATGAGGTGGACAGTCAGTGCCCCCCAGCCCCCATGGTCTTAGGAATGTAATTAGCCTCTTCCTTCCAGAAGAGAGGGGTGCCTAAGTGTTCCATGACCTTTCTCTTCCAGGAAAGGAGGAGTCTGGTGGAATTTTCCAAAGGTCCTGAACTGACCTCTTCAGTATCATGCTGCCATCCAGTTTAGAATTCAGGACACAGGAATGCAGGCTTACTGTAGCAACTCCAGCACTATCCTCCCATCCCAGCTATGCTTGTTCCTTGGTCCTTACCACTACATGGAGCATCTGTCTGATGAAGGCAGACATGCACCAGCATGGCTCCCTCCCACCTCCACAGGTCTTGGTTTGGGAACCCTGTGTGCTACAAGCAGCCAGTGCTCTTAACCTTTGAGCCATCTTTTCAGCCCCAACGTTAATTTTTGAAACTATCTCAGAAACACAGTGACTCAGGGAAGGAGTGTGTAATGTGCCCCTACTGTCAATAAAAGGCAATTATGTAAAAATTCTAATTACAATAATCCATTAAAGATGTCATTGGAATTTAGGGAAAGAAGAATAAACTATGCAATAAACATACAATAATTTATAAGTTATGCATCTTCTTGCTTTTTCCTTCATCTTGGTCTGACAACAGACTGCACAGCCTTTATGCAATAATAATTAAATTCCATTTGCTTGGCTACTTAGCCAGCTTTCAGTTACCAAAAGGATAACTTGTAACTTTATACACTTTCCTATGTTGTTTTTTACGAAGGTGTGTTGTCAAGGTGGAGGCATGGAAACAGTTTATTAACTTGAATTATGTCATAAATATTTGAGAGTATAGTAGGCAGATCTATGTTTATATCTTTGCCCAAAGCGAAGGGGGAGGGAAAGAGGGAGATAGAGAAAAAGAATTCAGAGGGCTCTAAACTTCTAGGAATATTTCCCACAGGGATGGTAGCTGTGTGGGAAGAGAGGTCATTGCTAGTTTTCTCTGTATAGTGGTTACAGTTTTCTTCTTATTCTTTTGAATGTATGACCCCCAAAATAGTAGCAGTTAAAACAGAAGAAAGGTAGAGGTACAAGAAGTGCTTGCCTCATGTGGGGGTCCGAGAGGCCACACATGCAGGATGGGGCAGCATGAGGGAAGACACACACAAGAGCCTGCTCTCTGAGCTGAGTGTTCCTCTCAGACTCCAGGCTCAACTGTGCCTCCGCTCTGCTGGAAGAGAAAAGCCCGTTGATGTTTCCCCCACCAGAATTGTTAATAACAGGCTTTCTTCTCTATCGATTCTAAACACAGTGCTTTCCCATTTTGGAAAATTTGGAGATGAAGACTAAAAAGCAAGGATCTATCTCACGACCCAGAGGGAAGCATTGAAGATTGGGTATTATGGCCTTTCAGAATGTGTCTGTCTTTCCATCTGTAATTTTCCCTGATTGAGATCAGCCTCCCAAGATAATTTCTACCTTGTTTTTCTCGCTTAATATGCTAGACGCTCCCTCTGTGTTATTACAAACTCATTGTAAGCATCTTTGGCTGCATAATTTACTTAATCATCTGCTCATTAGAGGACATTTAGACAGGCTCTGGTTTCTCACTCTCGTAAATTACTGTGATGTGAACAGTGTGGAAGATTCCCACTCGCATCTCAGAACCAATATCTAGAAATGGTCTGGGAGAATCCTTAAGACTGCAGAAGCAGCTACTGAAGACTATATGTGCATGACACCGACCTATCTCATCCGTACACTGATGTGTAGTCACCTCAGGACACAGTGTCCCTTATTAAACATATCTGAAAGCCACAGGGAGAGAGACAGATTTGAAATCACATCCCAGCTTTGCAAAATATTGTCTGGGCCATCTCCAAAGCCACTGCCTTGTTGAGCCTTGAGTTTCTCATCTTTCACTAGGGCAGTGTGGTGGTTTGTACATGCATGGCCCAGGGAGTGGCATTATTAGGAAGCATGGCCCTGTTGGAGTAGGTGTGGTCTTTTTGGAGGAAGTATGTCATTGTAGGTGTGGACTTTAAGACCCTCATCTTAGCTGCCTGGAAGCCAGTATTCTTCTAGCGGCCTTCAGATGAAGATGTAGAACTCTCAGCTCCTCCTGCACCATGCTTTCCTGGATGTTGCCATGTTCCCACCTTGATGATAATGGACTGACTTTCTAACCCTGTAAGCCAGCCCCATTAAATGTTGTCCGTGGTCATGATTTCTGTTCACAGCAGTAAAACCCTAACTAAGACAGATAGACTCATGACCAGGTACAGCACTCAGAGGACTTGAACTAGAGGGAGTATGTGCCTCACCCAGTGCCTACATCCAATAAATGAAGACCAACACTAACGTCTTTAAGCCTGTCTCCTAAATTATTTCTGCAAAACCATTCAAGGAGGCTCTGATTGGTCTGTTTTGAGTCATAAATCATCTCCTGAGCTTCAGAGAGGTTCTGATTGGTCTGCCTAGAGTCATGTGTCAGCCCTTGAGCCACTTACTGTGAGCTGATAGGCTTTTCAGTCCTGTGCTCACCTCTGAGTCCATGGCCATTGACTTTAACGGAAAATGCAGGGTATTGTGCAACCCTGAAGCTGTAGCTAGGTGTGGAGTCACACCTACTCAAACTGTAAGAGCTGAGACTCCCAAGTCCTGAAGAAATTAATTATATTCAGGAAGAAAATGAGCTACGTAGGGAAACTATAACCACATATAACTATAACCACAGCTACTTTGGGGATCAGCTGGGGTCCCTGATAAGCCACTGAGACCAAGCAGACATGAGAGTGTAACTTACACAGTATGTGTTTCCATGAGCGGAAACACACACAAAGCAAGGGCTGAAGCCTGCTGCAGTGGCTTCTAAAGACATAGAGTTGAGGCTGGACAATGGTTCTGTGGATTAAACACTTGATGCCCACGCCTGAGCTTCAGAGTTCAGATCCCCACCACCAGCATAATTATCAGGCATAGATGGCAGCTACCATAATCACAGAACTCAGGAAGAAGGGGACAGAGGATCCCCAGAGTAAGCTGGCTAGCCAGACTAGCCACATCAGCAATCACGAGGTTCCGGTGACAGAGTTTTGGCTCGCGAATAATGTGGAGAGCAATTAAGGAAGACTCTCTACATCAGCCTCAGGTCTCTACTCTTACACACATTTTTGTATCTACACATGCATACACACATACACGCACGCATGCACGCACGTACACACGGGGAAGAGTGTTGGAGTCCAGAGAGTTAGGGAATATTCCCAAGACTGGAACATCAGGTAGGTGTAATTGGGCTGAGCATGCTGCTCCAAAGACACCAGAGCTTCCCTAGCCAGGAACCTACACCTCCATCAGGGAAGCATGGGTGAAGCCTCTGTCAATGGGACATAGGTACTCCCAGCCACTGCTCCAAAAGCCTCATTCACCTCCACACCTAGCCCTGTCCAAAAGCCTCCTATGAGGATCCCTGCTGAGCCTATCACACAATCCCAGGCATTGAAGTCAAACAGACATTCACAGGCTCTCCCACCTACCCAACAAGGCTCCCAAAGAGCTGTGGAGCCCACTCTGGATATGGGACCCCTCCAAGTACCAAGACTCATGATAAGGTCCAAGACCTGAGATAAGTTCTGGGTGCGCCCTCAATCAGGGTGGGCTCATGCCCTATCCTGCCAAAGCTGTGTGTAGCTCCCACTGGGCTAGAGCTCTGGCCATGGGCTGTTTCACACTATTCCTTCCACACCCCTTACAGTGTTCTAAGTAGGTTTATGATTTCCCATTGAGCTGATTCATAGCCATCTTCAGCTTCATGTGGCTACAGGCTGGGCATATCCAGAACTCAGAAATGGTGGTAACTTTAAGGACACCAGCAAATACATGAGACGGGTGGTGGGAAGAGTCACCGTGCCTAGCAAACACACAGACTCCCACTGCCACCACTGATTAAATAGCCAACCTTGACTCATGAAGCTTTGGATCTGGCAGATTAATTTTATCTTAAATCTTCTGCTAGGGAAAGCATCAGAGTGGAGGTTATTTTTACAAGTAGATATGGTAACAAGACAGAAATTATATCTGTATCTGGGCAGCATCTGCCAACACTACATAGCACCCTGGGAGAAGCCCAGTGGCTGTACAGGCCAACAACAGACAGTCTCTTCTCCATTGGAAAGGAAACATGAGAGCTGCCTCTCTCTCTCTGCTCAGGTCTGCTGATTCCCAGGAACAAATCAGTCATTCGCCAAGCATAGGCCAGACAAATAATGAATTTCCTATCAGACACTCATTGGTCTATTATGCACCCCTCCCTCCAACTGAAGGCCGGATTCTAGCAACACAGAAGATAAAGGAAGACCTAGGCCATGGGAGACCCTTGCTAGGCAGCAGCAACCCAAGAGGGCTTCCCAGAGCTAGCCATGCCTGGTCCTGAAAGCAAATGAGATTCACACTGAATAAAACAGAAAGGGAGCCTGGGCTTCTGCCCTATCCATCCCCTGCTTAGTGTAGGAGATGGCAGAACCAGTTGCAAAGGCCAATACTTGTCACTGAGGCGGACAGATGCCCCAGGGGGAGATCAGTAAAACAGTGCATAGGAAGAAAGATCTGCAGTGGTGGATGCCAAGTGGAGGGAGGAAAAAGCCTGTAGGCACAGCACACCCACAGCAGGACCCTTGGCTTGCCCCTGAAGATGAAATATTAGCAGAGGAGAAAGCCACGCAAGGGTCTTACCTCTGCCTCCTACAAAAGAACAGAACAGGGCTCCAGAGGGGGAAGTTCTGGAACTTTGGACAGAAGAGGAGACAATGGCTGCAGAAGGTGCTAGAATAAAGGAAGGGAACAGTTTGGCCCTTATAGGTTGAGGCTCCATCCAGAGGCACTGGCCCCAGCTAGGCAGACCCAGACATCTGCCAGGTCAGCTTAGGGTCTGTAAATCTCAAGCCCAACCTCTGCAGGCCCAAGAGGCTCACAGGGACCTGTCTTCCTATAGCTTGAGCCATCCTAGTTGTAAATTAATAGCATTGGTCCCCTGGCAGATGAGGAAAAATGAGAAAAGAACAGGGAAGGCCTTGGTGAGGGGATCCAATGTCCACCATATTCAAGCCTCATTCGACCACTCTATGGTGTGGAGGTCTTCAAAGCCTCCCATGGAAGAGAAAGTAAAGACATATGTTTACCTCATTGTCAGGTGGCATAGACATGGGGACCTGGCCTCCCTGGAGGGGGCAGGTTGCTGCATCTCTCTCCCACCCCACCTCTGTCTGTGTCCCTCTACCTTCTAGCCATAGGGAGGTGAGCCACCGAGCCCCCATCATGGGACTCTGCCTCACCTTGCATACAACAGCCAAGGGACCATGGACTGAAACTTTTCCCACAATAAGCCAGGGTAGATCTTCCTCCCCTCAGGCTGATTCCTTCAGGTATTTGTTACAGTGGCAGTGTCTGACCAGCATGCTGCAGCTCACCAGAAGTAGCCACTGCCTGGCCTTCTGGATTCATGTCCTGTAGTCACTATAAAAAGAACCACAGTCCCAGAGTAACGGAACTGTTATCCTACAGCTCTAGGTGCCAGAAGCCTAAGGTGGACAGAATGCATAGTTCTAGGGAGGACTCTCTTCCCTATTTTCCAGCTTTATCCAGCTCCTCGGGTCATTGGCATGTCTTGGCATACGGCCCCACATTATTTTGACCTCTGCTTCCATAGTCCCAACTCTTTTTTGCTGTGGACCCTCCTGTTTCTCTATCATGGAGACTCTCATGATAGCCTGGAGCCACCAGATAATGCAGGGACAGAGGAGTCTTCAGGATGACTACTAAGTCCATCCTAGCAAGCCTCAGGAAAGTCCATGACCCCTCCAGTCACCTCAGACACCTCTAAACATATAGTTCAGAGTCACATGAATAAACCACTCTGCCTCCTCCATCTTGAGAATCAAAACAGCACCAGCTGAAGGTTTTCAAAACCTCACCCAAACCAAGATCAAAAGCAGCTTCAAAGATGGATCTTGTCCTCGTTCATCTGAATCTGTGGATCTGAAGTCACCAAGGACCCTTTAAAGCAGAATGATGCAAGGAGAAAAAGAACACAAGCTGCGCTGCCATCCTCAGGGCTTCTTAGGAAGGCAGAGACACCGTGCTCTTGTTGCATATCACTGGGTCTCTCCTTGGTCATTCAGGAAGGGGCAAGCACTTGCTTTTACCCAGGTTGCTGTGCATCAGTGTGCAGCATTCTCCATCCTCCCTCACTGGGAAGAGAAAGTGTCTGCCCCAGTGATGCTTGCTCCAGTGACTCCTTGACTGTGGGATGGGAACGGAAGTGTGTTATAAGCCACTGAAAGATATTTCTTTTCTTCTTCTCCGTCTGATGCCAGCAATGCTCCAGAGAGAACCTGCTCCCCAGCCCAAGGCCCAGACAAAGAGCCAAAGCCACTCATGATGAGTGCCACATGAGCAAGGACTTTAGGGGATGCTGTTATTGCAACAGAACTTAGCTTAAGCTGTCTGTTAGAGATGAAGCCAGCTGAGGTGGGGTCATGATTTATCAAGAGGTCACAGAGATGGCAGCTGATCCCAGTCTGGATCTGCCTCTACACTTTGTCTGACCCTTCCTGCCTCTCCTGGAAACTCTCTAACCATTGGACCACTAAGATAAACCAACATTGCTACACTAGTTAGTTAGATAATGCAGCATGGCTACACTAGTTAGTTAGATAATCCAACATGGCTATACTAGAGTCAACTGGGAATAGGGAACCTCAATTTAGGGATTGCATCCACCAGATTGGTCTGTGGAAAAGTCTATGGGATACTTTCTTGACTGAAGATTAATGTAGACAATGGTCCAGCCAATGTGGGCAGTACTTTCCTCGGGCAAGTAGTCCTGAAAGGTATAAGAAAACTAGCTGAGCAAGCCATGGAGAGGAAGCCAGTAGGCAGTGCTCATCTGAGGTCCCTGCCTCTGCTTCTGCTCAGGTTCCTGCTTTGTGATGGGCTATAAGATGAGATAAACCCTTTGCACCCCAAGTTGCTTTCCAACGTGGTGTTTATCACAGCAACAGTTTTCAGATGGGCTTTTGTCTCTTAGCTCATGAGGAAAAAAGGCCTTTGTCTGTTGATCCAACATCTTCATTATGCCAAGATTGTGTCAAATGCTCATTGTAGTCAGCCCAAGGAACAGAAGAAAGGGGCCCCTCAACTCAAAGGACTCCAAGGTGGGAACACTGTGAGCATGTTATATGTGTGATATGGTAATATCATTCCGATGTCAACCTACCTAATTCTCAGCATCCATACAGTGCCCCATAGTAGGAATGCAGTTGTATACAAGGACCAGCTCTCCTGTCAAAAAAGCATATTAACAGCTTCCAGAATCTGGGAAATCACAAGCAACATGGTTGTTCTGCTGTAGATCATGGGTGAGAGAGCATAAAGCTTTACAGACTGCAGCCATGGCTCCAGAATAGCCAAGATCCGGAAATGGGACTACAGAATGCAAGACTACAGCTTTGACAGAAACTATGACCCACAAAAGAAAGAAAGCTCCATGCTCACTGACAGTATAAGGCCAGTCCGTTCCCAATACCATTACCAACCAAGGCTGTCACCAATATTTAAAACTCACAAACCCAACAGCTAGAAAGCAGCACCTCGTTGACTTTGACCCTCTCCTGGAGCCTCGTTGAACAATAGACAACAACTGGGCTCTGTCCTCATCAGGTTTCTTCCCAAGGCACCTCCTCCTGGTCATTCCTTGGGCCTGTGGCCCTTTCCTCCACCCCACACCTGTGTGCTCTAGACAGGAGATTGGTGTCTCTGCAGCTCCTCATCCTGTGGAAGATGTCACCCTAGCCAAATGTGCTCACACTGAGACCAAGAGTGCAAGTTCCTATAAAGCACATACTGTGTGTTTGAAACATTGCTTAGTAGTCTACCCATGGTGGTAGGGTGGATCTCAGAAAAGGAGACCTTGCAAGCTTGAGAATGTGATCATACCTCTGTATCTTTCCAGCATTCAAAGTCTGTACAGAGTTTACATGCAAAGGCAAGGAAATACAAGGACTCCCCCTCAACTCCCATGCTCACAGCAGGCTTCTTTTCTCTCCTGTTTTATGAGGCAAGATCTCATAACATCTCATATGAGCACAGAACGGTCTCAAACACACTTCGTAGTCAAGGATAATTTGAACTCCCCACTCTCCTACTTGATTTCTGAGCGCCAGGATCACAGACATGAGCCACCACACCCTGCTTCCACTGTTCTTAATAGCCAAGATATGGTCCAACCTGAGTGCCCATCAATAGGTGAACAGATAAGGAAACTGTGGCATTGATGCACAAGGATTGGGGAGATAGCTCAGTGGGAAAAGTGCTCACTGCCCAAGCCTGGGGACCCAGATTCAGATCCCCAGAGCCCATGTAGAGTTGGACATAGGATACATATGATCTCAGTGCTCCTTCGGCACCATGGGAAGGGTAAAGAGGATGAGGAGCTCATGAGCCAACATACCCAGGGGTCAACAAGAGAGATCCTGTGTCAAGCAAGGTGAAGGAGAAAAGCGGTATCTTCTGCATATGTACACAATGGCACATGGATACAATGGAACGTGTGTACCTGCACTCACACATACAAACATGCATACACATATACACAGAACAGATAAAACATTTGGGTGGGTTAAGGATACGAGCCCATGGTAAGGTTATATATCTAGCATTTGTGAGACTTGGGGTTCAGTCCCCAATACCACACAATCACAAAAATGATAAGCTTTCACTCCACACCCCAGGCTGTCCTAGCACTCACTATGGAACTCAGCCTGCCCTCCTTTCTTGGCTTCCCAAGAATACAACTCTCCTTTTAGTTCCAAAGTCTAAAGAACATAAAAATCAAAAAGATTTTTCATAAGTTACTTGGGGAAAAAAAATCTGTCCTGATGTCCCACAAGAAGGCCTGGGATCTTTATTTACTTTCTTGGTTTGAATAGCCAGGCTTTGCTTCTAAAATAAATTTGATTGGGGAGTATTTACTCCGGACCCCACAGGCAATGTTAGGCATTGTGATGCGTGCTGTATCATTTTCCCCAACTCTAGAAGAAGCAGCAATGGGAAATATACTTGTCACCAAGGCTATAGTTAAGAAACTGCAGCCTTGTCTGTCACCCTCCTGTTATAGACCAAAAATAAAATAATAATAATAATAATAAATTAATTAATTAATTAAATGGTGGAGAGACCGGTGTCTCTCCTCTAGAACCTGCCATGACAGTGTTCAACTCTGACCCAGTGCCTGGGCCCTTGCCTCAGTCTGGTCCTGAATCCACCTGAATCCCAGTGGGAACCTCTGGCTTGTGAGTGCTGGAGGAAAAGGTTGGTAAGAACTTCTCATTTGTATGGTAACATATGGCTTTAGGTTGAGGGACAGAGACAGGCCCATTAAGCTTACTTGTCTCATTAGGACGGCAATTCCGGGACAGCATCATGGATCATAAATGCTATTCGGTACTGGGACCCCTGGCAGGTTCCTAGATCCCACAGCCTGTGGCTGGGAACAGAGGAACACTTTCCCCCAGGTGTGACCAGAGCTAGCAGGTGGTAGGAGGGCTGGCTCCCTCCCTGGCAGACTAGTTTAATTAAAAGCAGGACGGATGCATAGTGCTTCTGGAGACATCATTAGCCGATCAAAGCCTCAGGTAGAAGGCAGTAATTGCATTTCACAGAAGCTTTACTGCTATCAAGGCAGAAGCAATCGATAATTAAATTAAAAGTGGAAACAGGTTGCTCCCTGACTTAGCAGATACCCAGTGAGCCCCATGATTTTGTTGAGGCTTGAAAAGGTGGGAGGCTCAGCCTCAAGTCCCCACCACCACCACCACAGTCCCTGCTCTACCAGAAAACGTATCGCCATTAAGAAGAGTTTATTCCCGTTCAAGGGTGGAAGGGCCTTTGATGCAATTGGTTCTAAAACATTATCATAGTGCAATGCTACATCCACTGAGACCAATAGGTGAGGGAGCAGAGCAGCTGGCTACAAAGAAACTGCCTCAGCACGGAGGGTTCTCTGAAGCACTGAGAGCCCTATGCTCTGGAGTTGATTGACAGCTGAGCTCCACAGATCTGAGTCGTGATGGATGAGTTTGGATAGCAGGGCAAGAAGAAGAGGAGATGGGAACTCCATGGGCCTGCTGGTAAGCCCCGGTGGGCTCAGTTAGCATCTGAGGCCATGGAAGCTCAGTGTGAGAGAGAATAGGCAGGTTCATCAAACCAGTAGCTTCCAAAGGTGAGAGAGCTTAAGGATGATTTGGGAAGCCTTCATCTAAGGTCCCCTGCCTGCCTGCCTCCATGTTCTTCCTGCTCTTACTAAGTGTTCTCTCTCTCTCTTTCTCTCTCTCTCTCTCTCTCTCTGTGTGTGTGTGTGTGTGTGTGCGTGTGTATGAGAGAGAGAGAGAGAGAGAGAGAGAGAGAGAGAGAGACAGAGACAGAGACAGAGAGACAGAGAGAGAGAGAACCCTCCCCTGGCCCTCAGACTCACGATGTGCCTACCATGAACAGTGTGATCACATTGCTGCCAGCCAGCCCATGAGACACTTCACTTAGCATCGTGTCTGCTCACCCAATGCCTTGAGGATGACTCCATTTGTGACACAGATGGAGATGTGCTTTCTGAGAAGACAAGAATACTTCAGCAGTATGTAAGCTGTGATAGAGGGGCCTTGATTAAAATACTTCCTGTCCTGGTCTCTAAGAACTGGGCTCTAGGTTTGGCTCTCCAGAAGCAGGAGATGAAGCTTGGGATGGGGGCACACAGGTGACATATCTTCAACTTCACTCCTTAATGACCACCTTGGTCATAGCATGCTGGGGAGATTACAGAGAAGCTGGGCATCTCCATGGCCTTCTCTGCTTACAAATATGTTTTTGTGGGAAGCTTGGGCACCATCTTTGGAGTCTAAGGAGAGAGCTGAAATGAAGAGGAAGTTTCTACCTATGTCCACTGGCCTTCCTCCCACTGAGACTCTGAAATGCAATCTTCCCTCTCCCTGTGCTTCTTAGCCTCCAGGACCAGCTGGTAGAATCCTTCAAGGTCTATCAAAGTCACCTCTTCTGTTTAGATCTGCCAAGTCTGAGATTTGATCCTCAGTTCCAGATGAAGATGGAGAGACAGAGAGCGTCCCTCCCGTCTAAACTGCCAAGATCACAGCATCTGCACATCGTGTGTACTGGTTCACTGAGTGTGCACTGTGTCCTTGGCACTAGACCAGAACGAGGAGACAGACTGAACAAGAGGACATGGCTTCTGTCCTTAAGAAAGCCCAGCAGGGACAGCCTGAACTGAACAGACTACCTGATAGCTGGTGGAGAACCCAGAGTAATGGTAAGCTCAGTGGAATGGTTTGAGCAGCTGAGTAGGGGCCACCAGCTTGGCCACTAGCCACCAAGAAAGGTAGACACTGAGCCAGCTGTACCCGAATGGCCAGCAGTCATATGGAACCTTGGATACTTGCCTCAGCAGGACTGCAAGGTCAGATGAAACGGGAAGAGTTTCCCTGGGTAACCAACCGCTGGGGACCAGAAGGAACCAGTCAGCCTGTCCTAGAGAGCTCATCCCAGAGCAGAAGGACATAGATAAGTTGCCCTCTGTGATACTGGTACTCAGACCACAAGGGAGATCTGGGAGTGTCAGGAAAGGCTTCATGAACTTGCCACTTCGTGAACTTGACGTGATGGAGGAGAGCAGATGCTCCAGAGGCCATGCTGAGAAAGCAACAGCAGAGGGAGAGGCTCAAGGGAAGAACTGGGCACAGCGAGCAACACCAGGGCATAAGGAAAGGGGTCCCTGACTGCTCTGCACAGATAAACAACCATCGTGCAAGCCCCAGTGCTCCTCGGGAAGGAGAGAGGAATGGTGTGTGTCCTAGAAACGTTCATCAGAGCCAAGAGGAACAGCTGAGAACATTCAGCTTCATTAAATGAATATGAGTGCAAGCTGAAGCAACAGTGTGCTACTCCAGCCCGCTTTGCTATGGTCGGATGAGACCAGATAGAGAGCAACCTAGAGTTGCAGCAACCTACATTCTTTATGTCTGGGTCCTAGGCACCTGCAGCAAGGGAACAGTCACTGCAGAAGTCAGTGACCATAACCCCTTAGGTAGGAAGAAAGTCATGGTCTGCACAGGTAACTGATAGGCATTTTCTCTCCCTTGGTGATGCAGATATGGGCCTTTTAGACCAGATTAAAAGTAGATAGAGGTTTATTAGAAGGCAGCTCTTGGGTGGGCTCACTGATCTCACAGGTTTCTCCATGAAGTCACATATCCAGGCTAAAGCAAGGGGTTTTATAGAGCTTAGGCAAAGAGTGAAGATGTCCCAGCTAGGAGCTGGGATTGTATCATTAGTGGTAAAAAACTAAGCCCCTACTCAGGCACTCGTGGGTAGGTTAGGAATTTTCTTCAAGTAGGCTGGGGTGAGGGGGTGGGAAGTGGGAGGTAGGATGTCTCTGTGTGGGTGGGGCTGGAGAAGGAGGGTAGATGGAGATTCCCAGCTTGTACAAGGGAAGAGCAGGGGTTCCAGTCCAACAGTAACACTATGTCCTAAAGGTCACCATTCCTGGGGATGGTTAGCAAGGGTTCACCTCACTGTTTTCCAGATGCTATGTGACTGTTGTATTGAATTTGCTCAACATATAATTACAAACAACAAATGCAACAGTTCTTAAAATGACAGATGTTGGGGAAGAATGAACAAAGGAGGAAGGGCCTTGGCTACATCAGGAAAGTATTATCCCTGGTGTTGTTAAGACTTGATAGTGTCTTTGTTTCTTTTCAAGTCGCTGGGATAAAATGTGCTGACAAGAAGTAACTTAGGGAGATAAGGATTGTTTGGCTCCCAATTCCATGTCACAATCCAAAGCAGAAGTCACAGCAGCAGTAGCTTGAAGCAGCTGGTTCCATCACAACCATGGTCAGAAACAAAACAATGAATGCATACATGCTAATGCTCAGCTTGACTTCTCCAATCTTACACAGTAGTAGATCCCCTGTCCAGGGAAAGTGCCACTTACTCACCATGGGTGGGCTTTCCCAGCATCCAAGATAATTCCTCATGGCATGACAAGGTCACCCTCTAGACAAACACACACACACACACACACACACAAAGAATACACAGGAAAATACAAAAGTACCCACTTCCCAGTCAGGAGGTGAGCAGCCCTACCTCTTCTGTGGCACCAGTTAGCTTTGGGGTGCTGGAGTCACTCATATCACCTCTGTATTCACACCATGTGCATCACGCATGCACACACTGAGCAATCAGTTGGTCTTATAACACACCATGTGCATCACATGTGCACACACTGAGCAATCAGTTGGCCTTACAGGACACCATGTGCATCACGTGTGCACACACTGAGCAATCAGTTGGTCTTACAATACTAGTGGACCTGAAGCAGTCTTATTCCAGGATTGCTATCTTAGTGACTGTTCTATTTCTGTGAAAAGGGCTTGCTTACCATTTTAGAGGGTTAGTCCATGATCATCATGGCAGAAAGCAGATGGGCATGACACTGGAGCAGTAGCTGAGAGCTTTACAGCCTGATCCACAGGCCATGAGAGGAAGGGAGTCGACTGGATCTAGTTTGAGCTTTAGAAACTGTGAAGCCTACTCCCACTGACACACTTCCTCCATCAAGACCACACCCTCTCCAATAAGACCACACCTCCTAATCCTTCCAAAACAATTTTACTCCCTGCTGCCTAAGCATTCAAATATATGAGCCTAGGGGGCTATGGTCATTCAAACCACCACATGCCACTGCTTGATCCCTTAACCATAGAGAAAGATACCATGACCTTTCTTGTATCCTTGACTCTCAAGCCAGAATCGCTTTGACTAAAGCTGCCAAGTTATGTTTGCTTGGGCTGAAACCTAGCCCCCTCCTTAAATTAGATTTGCATAAACTTTCTGTTGATGTTTAGGTGTAGGAAATCCCACAGGCCTGAGGATACTACTCACTTTATTCTATTTAGCATCAGGATTTTCTGTAAAAGTTTTTATCTCCTTGAGCCCAGGACTTGGCTCCAACATCACCTTTCCTAGTGTTCTTTTTCTCCTCAATATGAACAGGTTTTATTTCTCTAAGCTCCATTTGCTACTTTTTATTGTAGATCTGCATAATAATGATTACTAATAACCACATAATATAGTCAATGCTAGGCTGTCTTGAAATCTCCTCTGCCAATGACATTAATCCCAAACTCCTTAAATTAGCCTCAGGCAGATCTTTAGGACAAGAGCAAAATTCAGCATCACAAGAATGATCTCTAGGCCAGCTGATAATATTCTTCCCCTCCAAAACCTCTGGATCTGGGCCCCCACAGTCCACACATTTACCTCAGCTCTACTGTCTTCCATGCTCCTACTGGAATGGTCCCCTAAGCCCCTCTTAAGTCCAAAGTCTCAAAGTTCATATCCTCCAAACAACAGCATGGTCAGGCTTGTCATGGGAACAACCCACTTCTGGAATCAACTCAGTCTTAGTCACTGTTTTATTGCTATGAAAAGACACCAAGACCAATGTGATGCTTATAAAATAAAGCATTTAACTGGGAGTTTGCTTACAGTTTTAGAGGGTTAGTCCATGATCATCATGGCAGGAAGTACATACGCATGGCACTAAAATAGTACCCGAGAACTTTATATCTCAATCCACAGGCAGCAGACAGACAGAGGTGGGAGGATGGGTGGAGGAAAGATACTGGGCCTGGTGTGGGCATTTAAAACCTCAAAGCCCATCCCCAGTGACATACCTCCCATTCTCTAACAAAGTCACACCTTCCAATCCTTCCCAAACAGTTTTACTTCTTGATGACTAAGCACTCAAATATTTGAGCCTATGTGGACCATTTTCATTCAAACTACTACAGGTACTTTAACAAAAAAAAAAAAGAAAAGAAAAAAAAAAGAAAATACAACTTATCCATGTTTAATAAAACAAAATTTAAAATCCTTTAAATGACTATTTGAACATTAAAAATTTTAAATATTCTTAAGGAGCTTGAGAAACATTTCAGTAGTCAAGAACATTTCCAGAAGGCCCATGTTAAGTTCCTAGTACCCAAATAGCAGCTCATTGCCACATGTAACTCCAGATTCAGGGGATCTAATGTCCTCTTATGACTTATGTAGGCACCAGGCATGCTCATGGTTCACATATATACATGCAGGTAAAACACTCATGTTCATAAAATAAAGATAAATCTTTAAAAGGTAGTCTTGACACTTGCACCCTTTTCCCCCCAGTTGCTAAGATTAAACACTCTGGCAAATACAACTTAAGAAGAAAGAAACTTATCCTGGCTCACAGTTCAAGGTGCGCTCCATCATGGTAGGGAAGTGGAGGCAGCAAGCACTTGAAGCAGCTGGTCACACTGTGCCCAGTCAGAACTGCAATGAATGTATGCTCACAGCCCAGGATCCCTTGCCTAGGGAATGGTCTCTCCCACAGTTAAGCTGGGTCTTCCCACATCAACTACTGTACCAAGAAAAATTCCCCACAGACATGGCCAGAGACGTGTCTCTGTGTAGTCCTGTGAAGCTAGCACTAACCATCGTATGCCTGTGTGAATATTTTGCCCCAGGTTCTGCCTCTGTCCTGAATCTGTAGAATTTTTTAGAATCATATGTTTTAGTAAGATTTTAAATTTTTTTATTAAAAAATTATTCATGACCTTGCATGTACTTTTAATCAATGCATTTATAACTCTCCTAAAAGAGACATACTTCTAGCTTAGAAATTCTTCTCTCTGCAGGAATGTAGGTTCCTCACAAGCCCAGAGAGAGTCATAGTAAGCAGACAGCATTTCCAAGACTGATGCTTCTGTTCAGCAGGCAGAAAAAGTGCTAAAGTGTTGCTGTCTTTGACCTCAATTTGTAGGATGTGTGTGTGTGTGTGTGTGTGTGTGTGTGTCTGTCTGTCTGTCTGTCTGTTTGTCTGTCTATGGGTTTCTGTATGTCTCTCTCTCTCTGTGTCTGTGTTTCTGTGTATGTATGTCTGTGTGTCTGTGTATCTGCATGTGTGTTCCTGCATGTGTGTGTGTGTGTGTGTGTGTGTGTGTGAGTTGTGAAGGTGCACATGCACATGTGCACACATGCAGGTAAAAGTCAACCTCAGGTAACACTGTCCACTCTTATTGAGACAAGGCCTTTCACTGAGATATGAGGTTCACCCACCAGCCTAGCTCCCTGGCTCCGCAACTCCAGCATTGGCATCTCAAATGTGCACTATCAAGTCTCACCTTTTACATGGGCATTAGGGATCTAACTTGGGTCCTCACACGTGCATGACAGGCACTCTACTGACTGAGTCAATCTCCTAGCCCATCCAGGTAGGTATTTTCAACACACTTTATTTCACAACAAAATACATAGACTGTGACATAGCTGTTCATGATTCTCCTTAATAGCTGGTCCAGTCAAATATGCCAGAAAATTCCTGGCCTTGTTATCAACTCCCTCTCCTCCCTATTACAAATGAACCCAAGGAGAGTTAAGAGCTATGCTGACAGGATCCTCCAATAGGCCAAGGTATGCAAGGTATGAGTCAGGACTACAAATACTATGAGCTTTGTTGTGCCATATGCAGCCCCCTCACCTCACCAGTGTCACGTGCAGACCCCTCCCACTTCTTCACATGCCCTATGCAGCCCCTCCTTCACCTTATTGGGATAAATGGCAGCTGTGTTCCTGTGAGAGAGCTTTGTTTCCCATAATTACAATTTGCTAAAAATGTTAATAACTGACATTTGTGGGTTCTATTCATGATTGCTTCAATTAAGGATTTCCAACTGATTTTTATACAACCACATCCAGAATTTAAAGGTTTGGTTTACAAAGGGCTTCGTGCCATCACAAGGCACTGGAGTCAGCTTGCCAAGTCATTGTTCAAAGGCTCAAATGCTCAGGAAATCTGATGCTGGAGAAAATGGAAGTATTGCCATTCAAAGACATGGTAGACTTAAATAAATATATTTTAAGACCACACAGTTGTTGATTCCAAGGTTCTCTGGGTGTAGGTTCTGAGTATGACCATTGTTTAGGCAAAGAGACTGCTGCACATCACTGGAGAGGCCCACAGTCATGCATGCAGCTCTCCATAGTCAATGACGCAAAATTATTTTTACCATGATGTTAGCCTTGCCAAACTTTGTTTTCCTACTGAAACTGCGAGAACAGATAATTTGGTCTCCATGCTGAGTTTTCAGATGAGTTTACAACAGCATTATGATTTCACCAACAACAGAAGGGGATTCTAAATCCTCACAGATCTTGAAGTCAGAAGATGTTAGCCTGGTGTCTTAGTCAGGGTTCCTATTCCTGCACAAAGATCATTACCAAGAAGCAAGTTGGGGAGGAAAGGGTTTATTGAGCTTACACTTCCATGCTGCTGTTCATCAAGAAAGGAAGTCAGGACTGGGACTCAAGCAGGTCAGGAAGCAGGAGCTGATGCAGAGGCCATGGAGGGATGTTTCTTATTGGCTTGCTTGCTTCTCCCAGCTTGCTCAGCCTGCTTTCTTATAGAACCCAAGACTACCAGCCCACAGATGGTACCAACCACAAGGGGTCCTCCCCCCTTGATCACTAATTGAGAAAATGCCTTACCACTAGATCTCATGGAGGCATTTTCTCAACTGAAACTCCTTTCTCTGTGATAACTCCAGCTTATGTCAAGTTGACAAACAAAACCAGCCAGTACACCTGGGGTCCTCACGAGGCTTCCAAAGCATTTATCCTAACAGGGATGCAGATCTGAGCTGGTCCCTCAGCTTTTGAGTGTAAGAAAAGCACCTGCATGGGAGACTGAGAAAATCACTGCTGGGATGGGCACTGAATTCAAGTGAAAACTCGTGACTCACAGTGGCATGTGGACCTCATGTAAATTCCCTAAACCTCCCCAATGCTTCCTCTACATCTGTTCCTGCATGGTACCTGCATCAAATGTGAGGGTAGGAAGGGGTGTGAATTCCAACAAAGAAATAGTCAATTTGGGTTTTTTTAATTCACTGATGCTAAAATGATTTATGTAAAACATTGGAAAGTATGTGATACCAAGAAGTCAGTGAGTGGATTGGAGAGCAAGGGACCTTGTATCATATGTAGTACAGACCTCTGTAGCAGGCTTGCTGACCACTCCTGGGATCTGCCACAGATGCTCCCACTCTCTTTCCAGAAACACTTTGTAAACATGTTTGGTATACTCCAGATTTCCCACTGACCCTCTGGGACAGCCTGCTCAAGCAGGCAGGGCACAAGATTCAGGTGGTCACCAAGTGGCCACCAAGTTCACTAGTGCCCAGAGTTCCCCCTAGCTATTGCAGACTGGATTCCCAGGAATCAGGCTGGATAATAATCAAGTTCATTGCTATAGGTTAGACTTGAGATGTTCCTACACAGAATCATGCTTGGATCACTCATGCTTCAACATGTGAAGCTATTACGAAGGCTATGGAACTTTGTAGATCTATTAGTAAGGCTCAAGTATTGAGGCCTATTAGCATAAGTGGAGAACGAGAAGCAGGCCCTTGGAAGTTCCAGCCTACGTTCTGTGCTTTCTGTTCAGTTCCATGTGATAAATCCCCACCTCTCATTCCCACTGACACAAAGCCAGTCCAGATGCTGTCCCCACTATGAACTAAAATCTCTGAGAAATCATAAGCCCAAATAAACTTTTAGCCACAGCATCAACACCAAATGGCTAAGACAGAACAGATAGCAGAGAAGTGGAGTTGGTGCTGTGATAAATGGCCATGTGGTTCCTCATCTTCAGAACTAGTTTCCAGGAGGAATTTGGAAAAGTTCTGAACTGTCAGCCACAGAAACCCTAGGGTGCTATAAACAGAACTTAGTGGGTGATTCAGGGGAAGCTCAGAAGACTGGAGTGATGACAAGAATGTGGACAATTTATAAACAGATCAAATGCTCTGTCAGGAATGATTCTAGAGGACATTCATGTGACATTCTGGCAAATATCTGAGTATATTCTGCTCATGTTCTAAGAATATGAGATATGGTAGATTTTAAAAAGTAAATTAATTTGGTGTTTGGGTTACTTTTTTAAGATACACACACACACACACACACACACACACACACATCATATATGTGCAGATACTCTCAGAGGCCTGAGAAAGAATAAGATCCCCTGGATCTGAAGTTACAGCTGGCTCTGGACTGTCTAACCTGCATGCTAGGAATGTTACTACAGTCCTCTTCAAAACCAGCAAGTATTGTTAACCACTGAGCCACCTCTCTGGCCCCTAGAATGAATTCATTAGTTTGGCAGAGGATGTTTCAAGACAGAACAGCATTAAGATTGTGCCTTTAGCCAGGTTTAGGGTGAGAATGAAGGCAGCACACATGCTCCTGTAAGCTCCCTGTGGTGCTGAGCACATGTATCTGTTGCTGCTTTGATTGTTCAAGGACCCTAGAGTCCAGCTTCTCCAACCTGTTAGCACAGGGAACCTCATACCTGAATCAGAACTCTGAAGTATTCAGCTGCTTGGACTGAGAAGCCATAGATGGTCATTTGAAGACAGTCCTCTATCATATAAGCAAATCTTCCCAAGATCTTTTATAATGTGTGTTAATATGTATTTTACTCACCTGAAGTAATTATCATCTCTGAAGCTTACTGCTTCAGTCTGCTAACCTAGACCCAGTCCTGGAAGCTTCTAGCCTCTGTATAATCTTATCTAGGCCTAAAATGTTTTCAGCCTCTGAGACTTAATGATAAATTAGCTCACCCTTTCTGGTTATTTCTGAGCTCTGGCTAGCTGGTTCAACCCAGCTGTTTTGGCTCAAACTCCTCTCTGAGCTGACTGATTCAATCTGGCTTCTCTCTTTCTCTCAGCATCTTTTGAATTGTTCTGCTTGGCCTCATACTTTTTGGCTATCTGTTCAATCTTCTGGCTCCTGCTCATTCTCTAGCTCATTCTGTCTTTACCTGTATCTAACTTGTTATCTCTCTACAACCTCTCTCTGGACAACTGTGGTAAAACTGCCTCCTCTCCCTCCACCCCCTGCCTGCTCTCTTAAGTAGCTTCCCTTTCCTGTCTCTCCTCATGGTATGTTGGGCATATACTATTCTGTCAAATCTTTCTCTGATTCATCACTTTGTCTGCCACTCAATTAGACATCATTTTCAAACATGGGTGTTTCTTTCTACAAACTAACTTTATCTTCATTGTTTAGTATAAAAGGTTTGTGCTAAGGGTGTGTTTATATTCCAGCCAGAGGGATTAAAGGTGTATGCTAAGGCCAACCCACACCACAACTAGAAACAGAGTTGTTGGTTTTGTTTTTTTTTTTCAGTAAATAACACAATCTTGAGGCTTACAGTATGATCAAGTATCCTGCAACAAACTGTGTGTGTGTGTGTGTGTGTGTGTGTGTGTGTGTCAGAGCCCAGAAGTGCTCATCAAGCCTCCTACAGAGCTCTGTAGTGATATAGGCTCCCTTGCCACTTTCTGTTCACTCACCAACTGTTTGAGCACACATTTTCTAAAGCTCACACACACACACACACACACACACACACACTCCATTTGTTCTTTTCTCCTAGAGAAATCTGACTAGTAAAGAGGTCATTGGGGGTGGCTGGCTATGAAATAGAACTTGTGTCCAGCCAAGACAATCTGGCCTTTGTACCTTGTCTGACTGACTTGGTTGTTAATACAGCTGCCCTTGCTGAGCAAGATCCCTCTCTCTAGCTGGGCCACCTGCAAGAGAGTCCAGCACCAGGCTGACCTGCCTGACAATCTCTTGAAGCCAGGCAGGTAGTCTTTCTCCAAAGAGACTGTGGGTACTTTCACCTGTGCCTTTTTCTAGGGCTCCATTAGCCCACTGCCTGCTTAGATCTGGTTCTTGAAAGTATAAGTTTGTATCTCAGCTGGACACAGTCAAGATGGGGTGGTGGATCACAGCCTGACATTCTAATTTGATGGAACTTGTTAGCTTGTCTCACCCACTCCTGATGGGACTGTGGCACACAGATATGTGAGAATACACACACATGTTTACCAAACCCATACCTCCTCTAGCTGACCTTTGAACTTTGCCCATGAACTTTGGCAGTAATACTTCATCTAAATAGCAGAACCTCAGGTAGGCTACCAAGAGGATTGGAGATAGACACCACCTTGGAAGGCATGGGGCAGAAAGGAAGCTCCCTGCTAACAACATACTTCTCCAGCATCTGGCCTGACTGGGAGAGACCTTTGTCTGCTCTTTACCTCTCTGCCTATGAGGACTTCAGAAAGGAGGTTGTTTTCAGGTTTCAGGCAAAAGCCAGGGGTTGGGTATAAAAAGAGTTTCACATCTGCAGTGATGGGTCATTGGTAGGAGCCTCAAGGGAGCCATGGAAGCTCCTGAAACACAGCCCACTACTTCCCATCCACACTGAGTCTTCTACCATAGAGAAACAGGCTGTGGTGACAGACAACCCATGGAGAACGTCCAGAGTTGAAAGTCAGAGTCAGGGTATTGCTAAGACTTGCTAGGAATCCTGTCACCCCCTGGATGTATTGCAAGGCCTGGGTGCTGCAGAGGGCAAAGGTGGAAGTCTTAAAGTTGACAGAGAGAAAGGCCTGTGATCCCCAAATCTGGTGAAAAACAATGTCCAGAAAGAGCCTCATATCTCTCTATTGCTGACTCCGTCTGTGTTGGATGGCCACATGGGCAGCTGACCACAGCCTGGGTGCTGAGACTCTGGGTTCATGTTGAGATTTAACTGCCATAGGGCTAGCTGGCCTGGACATAATGCTTTAGGTGGAAAAAAAAGACCCCAGGGTTTCTTTCTGCCTGACTCCATAGTCTACAATACACACACTTTACCAAGTCATCTTGCCAGGATGTCCAGGAGCTCGTACAACAAGCTGTCTCCTCTATGGTCAGGCAGATGGGTAAGACTGTCCCTATGTTGGCAGTGAGATCTAGAGGAGAGATAACAGTGTTGAGAAGCAGGAGGCTGCCTTCACAGATGCTGCCCTCTTACAGAGTGAGTGTACTACTCAACTCTGTGAGCTCAAAACAGAGACAGTGAATAGTGTCTACTCATGCCCCCAAGGGACAGGTTTCCTCACTTGATGCCCATACTGTTCCAACTGAGATGTCTGCTTCATTCCTGGACCCAAGGCCTCTGAGTCACAGCAGCCTCCTGAGACCCTAAGCCCATCACAGTTTTTCCTAGTAATGGAGATTGAGCAGAAGAATTGCAGTGAAAAATTAAGACAACATTCCCACACCAAGTAGAGGCCACACCATTCTACCTGGCTTGTTTACCTCATTTCCTAGATCTGGAGAGGCCTGACTTCAGGGAAAGTGCATGGGATGGCCCACCTTGTCTGTGACTCAAGGAAGGGGGCAGGAGAAGACCCAATTCTCACACCCACCTTCCTACCTTGTCCATGCAAGGCAATAGACCTGAACCACAGTGTCACTGTGTCAGAATAGACCTGGACTGAACACTTCTCTCAGCAGTGGTAACAAGAGGGAGGGAACAAGACTCGGGGCTGCCAGCAGACATGGTGAGACTGTGATGTTGCAACTCAGCTTGGCATGGCAAACACACAGCAGGAGACAGCCATTCCTCTTCCCCCTTGGCCTGACCTCCTGCTCTGAATACTGGAGCTGCCTTCCCTGGACACCTTATCAACAACAGCAAAATATGTCTGTCTGCACATCCATCTGCAAGCCAGCCTCCTGCCAGTGCCTGTCAGATAACAGTGATACAGACAGAGAAAGTACCTTGGGGATATGAGCTGGGCAGGCTGATGAGAGGCCCAAGGAGCTATCATCACATGTATAGGAGGACATGTATAGGAGCTTGTGCCATCTTGGTCTCAGCCTTCAAGGTGAACCCTTGGTCATTCCTTGTTTCTTTCCAAGGATACCCAGGAAACTACCCAACCAGTGGCCTCCTCCCTGTTCCAGCACCTCCAGATGAAACCAGCTCTGTGCATCAGCCACACACTCCATGGGGATACTAGCTATCTCTGGCTCATCTTCTGTACTGCTGGGTCTAGGAGATCCAGGGTGAGTCTTATCCATTTGTAATGAATTCACCATGCACAATGAATTGCCTCTCAGTGCCTGGTTCTGTCCACGGTGCTGAAAATATTTCATCAGCACATGGCAGCATCCTCCTCCTAACCTAACCCGGATCCTGACCCTGACCTACACATTCCTGCCCACCTCAGAGCCTTTACCTGGCACAGACAGAGGCTTGATGGACAGGGAGAGGGAGAATTTGACTCCATATACAAAGTAAGGCCGTGAGCTGCTGGTGCCTGTACACTGCATACCATGGCTTTCTGGAGATACAGACTGGAGAATAATAAATGCCCTATAACCCTGGTCCTAAGGCAGAGATCATGCAGATAAGTCATCTGGCTACCAACCTTGGTTTGTACTGAAAAAACCGAGGCTAGGAACTGGAAGGTTCAGTACAGAATTACAGTGTTTTCACAGTCGGATCCAGGAAAGCCATCATTGAGAGATGGGTGGTATCAGACTCAAGGCTAGACTTCTTCCTCATTCAAACCATGGAGGAGTAGAGGGCATCACAACACAGCAACTCAAGAAGGCAAAGGCTCTCCTGAATGTCTTCCCATACCCAAGCTGCACAAACACAGCCCATCCCAGAGCCCTTTCCTGAAGTACTTGTCCAAGGGAGGCCTCCAGAGGGCAGCTGAGGGCACACAGGCTCTAATGTGAAGTCTATCCTGGGTACCCCATAGGTCAAAGTGTGCAGCACATTCTCTGAGACTTTAGCCATGGCTCTATGTACTAAGTGTCTCACCCCTTGAGCAGCTCCCTAGACTTCTTCATTTCTGATGCTGGTGTCTCAGGACAAGTGTTTTGTGAACCTAGACCTTTGTTACATACATTTTGTGCATGTAAGTGCACATGTACCTGTTTGTGTTCATATTCACACATGCTCACATATGTGTATAAGCCAAAGCCTTGGGCGTCATTCCTCAAGCCCTGTGCACTTTTATTTTTTTCTGAGATAGGATCTCTTCACTGTGGCTTAGGACTTGCTGGTTCAGGCTGGCTCCTCAGCAAGCCTCAGGGATCCTTCTGTCTCTACTACCCCAGTGTGGGGATCAAAAGAATTCACACCAAGGCCCAGCATTTTACATGAGTTGCTGGGGACCAAATTCAGGCCCTGATGCTTGCACAGAAAGTACTTTATTGACTGAGCTCTCTCTCTCTCCAGCTTTGTGACCATTGTTTTTTAAGCCTGGGCAATGATGAGTTTCCTTTCCCACCCCTGTGTTTGTTTTCTAAAACAATGGTTAGCATTCCTGAAGTATTAATGATCTATTAATATGGACAGCTAGGGAAACAAAAGGGTTATAAAGAACACACATTTTTATTCAAATAAATTACATGAATTTTCTATTAAAATGCTCCACTTATAATGGACACTTAGTCACAGCCCTTTCTGGGCATTCACTACCAGTTCCACGCCTTCCTTCCAGCCATGCAGAACAAAAGGTCTATTCAGAGCACAGGCTATTTGGAATCCAGGATGGTCCAGATTGCTGCATCCTTGTTGCCTGCCCATTTGGTACACCTCATCCCTCAAACCCACTTCTTTGGAAATAAATCAGTTTTGAGAGCCAGTGCAGAAAGAGGAAAAAGTTCTCTCCGCCCCCAGGCTTGCTCTTCCAGAATCTTCTCCCCCAGGGCCCTTTCAGGCTCTTTTTGGCTCTGCCTGTGTTTCCTTCCATCTTGCATCTGACAGCAGCTGGCAGAATGTTGACTAGCTGGCCCAAGCATCCTCTGAAGTAGGACCCCAGCCACATATCTATTCTAACTGTTCAGAGAGCCCCATTTCCCTGATGGCCTGCCTCTGCACTCATTCTTTTGTTGTGATGGATGCCATGTGACCCCATCTTCCCCAGACAGGTCACCCAGTCCAATCCGAACTTGGCTGACGAAGAAAGCCTGCCAGTATTTCTTTGGGGAATCCTCCCCTCCTGGCTGCGCAGCTCAAGATCTATCACCAACTCCTGGGTGGCAGGACTAGCTTTCTACTGCTTCTGCCTCTGAGACTCAGGTCCCAGCTCATAGTTGACCCATCACTCACAGTGTTCACAAGAAGCAGGCACTGCCAGGCTCTGTCACAAGCTGGATATAGGCCTGTCAGTCTTCTTATCTGTAAAGGGGAGTCAAACGAGACTCCCTGTGCCCTCCTCCCAGGCAGCTGAGAGCATATAATGGTATCACAAAATAGAAGACCGCATCATCTTACTGCATGGTGTAGTAACAGCAAGACAGGAGAGATCGGGCTAGCTGCCAGAGCGGCTTCACTCCCCATTCTGAGCCATGCCGAGGATCTGATTGGTCCACTTATCAAGGAAGGACGTAGAACACAGAGATGACCACTTTCTCCAAGGCAATGCAGAAAATGACAGAGCTGACTTCTCACTGTCCATCCACACCCACTGACCTCCTACTGTAAAGGCCCTCAGATCTCTGACATGGTGGCCCACATCACCGCCAGGCTCCCAATACCCTGACAAGTGTTTTCCTGGGGTGAGCTGAAGCTGTGGTTCCACCAGGGCACACTGATTCGTGTTGGAAACCCAAACACCATATGATAGCCTCGAAAGAAGTGGCTTATAGGGCTGAAGAGATGGCTCGGCAGCTAATAGTATTTACTTCTCTTGCAGAGGACCTACCTCAGTTCAATTCCCAGCACCCATATCAGGCATCACAAAACTGTGTGTAACTTGAACTTGGGGAGATTTGTCACTTTCTGAACACCATGGGCACTCACATGGTACTCACAAACTCATGCAGGCACACACACATACATATAAATAAATCTCTCTTTTTTTTTTTTTTTTTTTTTTTTGAAAGATGTGCTATTGCCCATTGGGGACTCACAGGAGATGTAGGCAGGGGATAGATGCCACAGGATTCCCCCTTGGGACAGAGCCCTTGGCTTAAGGTGGGAAGCATTACCAAATGCTTAATCTTACCTGCCGTTCTGCCGGTTGTACATTTGGAAGTACCATACCCTTCAAACAGAGAGTAATCTTGCTGCCATAATGCCAGTCTCACCAGCTCCCCAGCCCAAAGCCTGGCCCTCATGCTTCCTCCATGGGCAACCTCCTCTCCTGATGACAACTGTTCCCCTCTCTGATGTTCACCCTCCTCAGTGACTGCCACCTTCCTAAGTGGTCTCCCTCCTAGAGTTTATCTGACCTCTGTGACCTCTCCCTTCTTGATCTCCTGTCTCCTTTGTGACTGCCCTTGGAACCAGACCTCTATAGGAACTAAGAGACTCTGCTCTTCAGGTCACTCCTAGCCGAACAGCTCAGCCCTGTCCTGGTTCTTTTACTTCTGAAATTTTCTATGCAGGTTACTCTCAAGTGGCCTGCCTCTGCTCAGTTCTGACTATGAATGGAGCCCTTGGTCTCCTGGTGACACCTTCCCCTTACATGCATACTCTTTGTTGGTGTGTGTCCTGGAGGGCTAACTGGGGCCTCCAGCTAGGGTGTGTTTATCTCTCCCAAAACCTAGGCTGTGTCCTCTTAGGATCTCAGGCTATCTGACAAGCATTGGGCTCCCTCTGCCACCTGCTGGGCTGCAAAGTATGTTCCACAAATCACTGTGGTCCACTCTCAGCACCCCACAGATACCCAGTCCTGTGCTTGCCTGTGCTTGAGTGACACCACCCAATGCTCACCTAAACTCCAGGTTATGTGCAGTGGAGATCTGCCTTGGGACCAGGAGACACTGATGGCCACTCACCATGGCAGCAGAAAATATCATACACATCACAGTGTCACCTGTGCATGCCTCCAAAGATGTCTAACAGGGCCACTTTCCCAATGTAACCCAGTGGGCACCGAGGGAGCACACAGCCTGCCTTTGTGTCAGGGTAATGACCAACTGAGAGCATAGGCCCTGTGGGATGGCAGCTTTGGCATATCACAAATACCCAGAAAATGAATATATGAAAATAAGAGTCGTTTGGGCTCGGAGTTTGAAAGGCTCATCTCTTCACTTTGGGCCATGATGAAACAACATAGCATAGAGATAGTCTATGCAGGACAAACTGCTCCTCCTAGCCAGCAAGCTAAACAGAAGGGACCAGCATCCCATCATTTTCTTTTTCTTTCTTTCTTTCTTTCCTTTTTTCTTTCTTTCTTTTTTGTTAATACTTTATTTACATTTCAAATGTTTTTCCCTTTCCAGGTCTCCTCCATAATTTTCTTTAGAGTATGCCAACAGTGGCCTGAGGGCTTCCCACTGGGCCCCACCTCCTAAAGCTTCTGCTACCTTCCCATAATACCACTCTGGAAACTAAGCTCCTAAACCCCTGGGAGAGAGACAAACTAGCGCATGTGTTCAGAGAAGTGTGTAGACCACAAGCAAAGAGGCTCAAGCCCAAGGCAATGCCAGCCAAACTCTTAAAGTACTGTGAGCAGAGAGGACAGATGAAAGTCAGCCCATGGCCTGGAGAGATGGCTCAGCAGTTAAGAGCACTGACTGCTCCTCCGGAGGTCCTGAGTTCAAATCCCAGCAACCACATGGTGGCTCATAACCATCTGTGATGAGATCTGATGCCCTTTTCTGGTGCTTCTGAAGACAGCTACAGTGTACTTACATAAAAAATAGATAAATAAATCTTTAAATAAAATAAATGAAAAAAAAAACTTAAAATTCTCTCATGGAAGAGCCAAAAATATATTTCCTTCCCCTTCTATTGTACCAATGCAACAATGTTATTGAATTTCATTTTTCATTGTTAGCCTTGTACTCAAAGTAAAATTAAAGACGTTTCTATGGTCATGGTTATTGGCTCTCATAGAGGAGAGAAATAAATTCTTGGTGAATTAAAAAAAATTTTTTTTGCAACCTACTTTTAATAAGGGTTCAACCTCTCCTCTAGCCCACCACCCACCAGAGGTAGTGGAAGAGAAGGGTTATTAAGATACAGGGTAAGTGGACCTGCTTAGCAATAGTTCTTTAGGGGCGAGCTCGATCTTCTTGGGCAGCAGTTCAGTCCCATAGCAAACACCAACTATGACTCCGCAGTGGCAGACCCGTCCTCTACGCAGGCAGTTAGCACACACAAACCAGCAGCTACAGTCCAGGCCTTTCAGCAAGCAGACACGAGGCAGCTCTAGTTCAATCCTGAAGAAACCACCAGGTTCACCAGCCGGCCTTAGGTGAGGCTGCAGAAGCTGCAAACTGCTGCAGGAACCTCTGGAGCAGTTCTTGGGTGAGTTTCTCTCAATAGCTGCATTACCACAAGTTGAGTTCCACAATGCTATGTAAGGCAAACCAATGCATGTGAGGTGGAGCAAACCAAACCAAAGCTCAGTGCTCATCCCGACAGTCTGTGGGGTCACGTTTATACTCCTTCATCAAGCATTCTTTCACGTGTTTGCTGTATCCAAACAGCCTTTCATCTGTGTGTGCTTCAGGAAAACAGTTTTTCCATGTTTGCTTTAGCAAGACATCCTTTTACCTGTGTGCCCCAGAAAAACATCATTTGATGTAACTAACTTTCAAAAGAAACTAGAAGTTTCCACCTCATAGGTAAATAGGTAAAGAGCACCTATGATAGAGGGAGGGGAGGGAGATGAGAGAGGGGGGAGATGGAGACTAAAAGAGAGAGACTAGGAGGGAGAGAGACTAGAAAAGAGAGGGAGACTGGGAGGGAGAGACTAGAAAAAAGAAAGACTGGGAAGAAAAGAGAAAGATAGAGAGAGGGAGGGAGAGACAGACAGGGGATAGGGCAGAGGAGGGAGGGGAGAGAGGAAGAGGGAGAGAGACTGGGAAAGATGGAGAGAGTGAGCTATGGATCTTGGGGTCTGATGAAATTTGCATATCAGATTCTAGGATCCTCCTGGAGATGGGGATGAGCGGGATGTCTAGCTTCATTCATAAAACTACTGAATCCATAAACAAACCAAATTTTCAGAGCTGTACCTCTACTAACAGACTCTCCCTGTAAGGTCACAGAGGCCAGAGGGCAGACATAAGAGATCATGAAGCTGGGGTTGAGCCCTGGGATTTCAAAAGGACAGGAACCCCCCCTCCCTTGCTACCCTGGAGACCGGATACAAACTGAACTCAACTGAAGTGATGCTCAAACCTCAGCACAGTGGAACTTTTGGGTGACAATGTGACCAATAATCACTATAACAAGTTAACACAGGTAGAAACACCCAGCCCAGGTGTTGGAGGCAGCACATGATACCTTAAAATGTTACTGTGAATCTGTTAATTAATTTCTAGAAAAAAGAAATGTGGCCAGAGTGAGAGCCAAGAATTTTCAGCAACAACACACAAAGTTCTGCTTGAAAGACTCACATTCCCACTAGGAAAATAAAGATGAAACTAAAAATCTAAAAATATTATCAATGAAATAAATAATTATTGAATAGATTGGCATTACACCCAACATGTCTAAAAACTTCAAGAAATGACTAACTGAAGAAATCTGGATAAAGCCAGTCTTTGGTAAACATTCATCAAACTATTAAAAGACAAAGAAACGTATTAAAGTGAATTCATAAGGAGATGGGGGAAAGCTACATGAGGGTAGGCGAGATGACCCTTGACCCTTGTCTCCAAGCTTGCTGACCTGAATTTAATCCTGGGGACTCACATGGCAGGGAGAGAACTGAATCTCCCAAGCTGTTCTCTGACCTCCACATGCGTGTTTGGCATATGCATGTGTACATATAAATAAATAAATAAATAGGATTTTTAAAATTTTTAAGAACTAGTTGAAAGGGCGTGGGGAATAATGGCAGTAAGAAGACAGTGGGAGTGGTTTTTGAACCCTGGAAAATACAGTAAGCTGGAAATTCTGTATCAAGCAGAGAAATTTTTAATTGAAAATAAAAATGAAGGTATATCAGATATCTTCATTAGGGTTCTACTGCTGTGAAGAGACACTGTGACCACGGCAGCTCCTATAAGGGACAACATTTAATTGTGGCTGGCTTAGAGGTTCAGAGGTTTAGTCCATTATCCTCATGGCAGGAAGCATGGTGGCATGCAGGTAGACATGGCACTGGAGAAAGAGCTGAGAGTTCTACATCCAGATTGGCAGGCAGCAGGAAAATGCCATATTCAGCATGACTTGAGCATCTGAGAGCTTAAAGTTAGCCCCCCCCCCGTGACACACCTCCTCCACCAAGGCCACACCTCCTCCACCAAGGCCACACCCACTCCACCAAGGCCACACCTCCTCCACCAAGGCCACATCTCCTCCATCAAGACCACACCTCCTCCACCAAGGCCACACCCACTCCACCAAGGCCACACCTCCTCCACCAAGGCCACATCTCCTCCATCAAGACCACACCTCCTCCACTAAGGCCACACCTCCTCCACCAAGGCCACACCCACTCCACCAAGGCCACACCTCCTAATAGTGCCACTCCCTATGAGCCTATGGCGGCCATTCACATTCAAACCACCACATCAGACAAACAAAAGTTGGGTGAATAAATATGTAGGAACAGGGGAGTGGCTTCCCTACCTAGGGTCAGAGATAAAAGGAGACGGTGCACAGACTTTATTAAAAATCTTCTCATCCCTTCTTCAGAGGTCATGGTGGATGTCTGGGGCCTTGCTCACCTCAGATGTGTTCCTTACAAGCTGGGGTCACTAGAAATAGATGAGAGGTGTTTTTCAAAAAGGAGTCTCTCCAGGCAGTGGTGGCGCATGCTTTTAATCCCAGCACTTGGGAGGCAGAGGCAGGTGGATTTCTGAGTTTGAGGCCAGCCTGGTCTACAGAGTGAGTTCCAGGACAGCCAGGGCTACCCAAGAGAAACCCTGTCTCGAAAAACCAAAAATAATAAAAAATAAAAAATAAAAAAAGTCTCCACAGGTTGGAAGTCAGAGGGTAGGCTCCATGTGCTGGAGTGTAGTGCCGATATTCCTCCCAACCCCGACACACCCCCTCTGCCATATAAAATGGCCGTGCCACATCCAAACCTTGAGCACAGGATCACGCCATCCCTGCTGGGTTTCAATCCTCATTCCTGAGTCAATTACATTTCACTGGCTTCAGATACATGAGTTAAAGAACTACTGCCATCAGGCCCAAGACCAGGAGACTACTAGGTGGAATCCCTGTCCATGTACATACTGCATACCTGGAATGGGACCAATGGGAGTGGCGGCCAGGACAAACCCAGATTAACAGGCAGCCAGTCCTGTCCAGGGTCAGTGTGGCTTCGAGGTCAATAGCAGCTCATGGATTTCAGCTGTAATTTGACCTTCCACCTCTTCTTGTCTGAACAACAGGGGAAAGGTGAGCCAAGACCCTACTAATGTCCCTGTGATGACTAGGAGCTGTCCCTTCCACCTGTAGTCAGAAGCCAAAACCCTCTCATGAAGTGCTGAGACCAGCCATGGCCAGTTCATGCCATCATCACCACAGGTTAGTGCATAAACTGTATTTCCTGCCAGGATCCTCTGTCCATGTTATTTGGTTCCACAGCCGAGATTCCCACCATGCTGCTTTTGCCAAGGTAAACTGGAATTGGCAGACAATCTGGCAGGAAACCTGCCTCTCATTCCGCTAAGAGCAAAGCTCACCCCTCCCCCCACCCCCCCCACCACCACCAGCATCAGCAGCAGGTCCTCATGTCCAGTCATGGTCTCGCCACTCTGGCCACTACGAGGACTGTAGTTAAATTTCTCCTTTAGAGAAAATGGATTTGTGTTTAACTGCTGCTTAAAGGGACAGGGATGGGGGCATCTGGGAAGGAGAGACAGAAACAGAGGGACAAACAGGGGCCTGGCCAATTGTTTCCATTTAAAGAGGCTGAAGTAAAATGGCCAGAAGAAAGAGTTATGCCCCTCCCCCAAAATATAGCAATAAACACAGGAAGTCACTCAGAGAACAGCACCTGACAGATAAACCCTTAGATAAGAAGGTGAGCTTGTAAGGCAGTTACAGCTGAGAAGAGAGAGCAGGGTGAGGGTGTAGGCAGTGGGACCCAGACCCCAGTGGGTATTTATTCCAGGGAGCAGCAAAGTGTTTTCACAGGGAACCCCAGAACCCTCAGACCCTCCGGCCTGTGCTGCCTGAGGAAGATCAGGCTCCCTAAGAGGAGCAGGAAGTACCCGGGCATCACTGCACTATAGACTCAGCTCCATGACATCACTTGTCCACTCAACAAACACTCTGAGTCTAAGCCTGTGCTGGGAACAGATAAAGATGGTACTTCCCTGTCCTTCCTGTAGCAGTGCCTACATAGGGGAGGTGAGCAGGCATGTTCCCAGCAGGATTCTAACGACCCCACACTGGAAAGCTGGCTTCCTCCGTGGGAGCGGGCAAACCTTAAAAAGGATGCTCAGACCATAGACCAAGAGCCATCTACAGTGAGCACAGAGGAAGAAGCCAAGCCAGTGCCATGGTCATTGGCACCTTGGGCTGTGGGGTATGAGGTTTCCATGGGAAAACAGATTGGACGTGGGCAGGGTCTACTCAAGCAGCTGTGCTTTCATGCTCAGTATGCAAAGACCCTCATCTTTCAATCTTTAATCCTTAAAACAGCTTAGCCTTATAGATGAGAAGCCCAGCCCAGAGCAGGTAACTGGTCTTCCAACACCCGAGACCCCTGGGGTCCACAAGCAGTCCCCTCCCAGAGAAGCCAGTTTGAGATCTGGCATGAGCCAGGTCGGCTGAGCTGGATTGGTTTTACAGAGTGAGCAGTTTCCTCCAGACTCAGAACAAAGTTGTCCCTCCACATGGAGACACAAGGGGTATAGAAGAAGGGTTCCCTTCTACCAGCAAGGAGCTGTGCTGAATGGGAAAAGCCCTGAATCTGGGGTCGATCACTTACTGCTACTGCATTCACAGACCAGAGACCTCGCTGAGCTGCTGCTTCCCATTGCCAGGGCTGGGGATAGAGGAACTTCCTTTAAATGTATTCAAAGATTCAAGTCTTTCCCCTAGAACCACAGTCTTCCCAGGGGCTCCTGCCTCCTCCTTCTGTCTTTCCCTGCCATCTAGGCTATGAGCTTGGCTCCCATCAGGGTTCACATTCTCCAAAGCATCTCAGCAGGTGGAACAGCCCAGCTCTCTCACAAACCTCTTGGCCTTCATCTTATACCCTTGTGGGTGGTAAGAAAGCCAGCACCCCGCCCTCGCTCTGCTCCGATGGGCTGTGTGGGGCAAGCCCATGGCCAGTCAGTCTATGCCTCAGGTTTCCCACATGTAAAGCATCCATGAAAATGTCTCCTCATAGTATTTTGATGAGAATTAATGGAGCCAACGCAGTAGTTTTGAATAGTGACTATCAACTAGTAAGAAGATACGTTAGTAATTAAAGCCACCACTTACCAACATTACCATTACTGCCCTCAAAAATACACTTTCATAGCCATCACCGATACCAGCATCATCACCACAATCACCATCCCCCCACCACCACCATCATCGCCACCACCACCATCACCACTGCCACCATCACCACCACCACCACCATCACCATCACCACCACTATCACCACCACCATCATCGCCACCACCATCACCACTGCCACCATCACCACCACCACTGTCATCGCCACCACCATCACCATCATCACCCACATCAGCATCCCCACTATCCCCACCACCACCTTGACTATTATCACCATCATCACCATAAGCAACACTACCATCACCATAATCATCATCACCAGTTTGCTCACCCATCAAGTGAGTAGGTGGCAGAGGGAGCTTCAGAACTCTCCGGTGGTTTCCTGACCTCCCGCCAAGCTCCTATGTGAGAAGGACCTCGCTGTGTTAGAGCAGAGCGCAGCCTCTCCCACACCCCATCACCTGTTTCTGCCAAGTGGCTGCCATGCCGCAGAGTTATGAGGGGCCATTTGTCTCACTGGTGTAATCGGCCTGAGCAGCCTAATGAACTCAGTGCCGCCCTAGCCCACCCTCAGGATGAAAAGGCCGCTCCAGTTCTGCTCACCCCGACCCAGCGGTGTCTTTTCTGAACGAGGTGTCACTCAGAGGACAATGGTGGCTCATAACTCATCAGCAATATTCATTTGGGCCTTCACAGAACCGCCTTTATGCCTATAAAGTCCAAGGCAATTTGGCCCACTCCCTGACAACCCTGCTCAGGTAGGAATCATCTGATGTTTCCATGGCAACTTCCTGACCCATATGCTCACAGGCTGTGCCAGGTGCATCTTCCTAACATGCTGTGGACTTGGAATCTTCACTATCATGTCCCAAAACCACCATCTCTCACTAGACCTTTGAAGAAACCTCCTTCCTAGATCCCAGGCTCCAGGTTTGCCTCCGGCCCATCCTCCATGTGGTTCGAATCCAGTGATTTCTACAACTCAAGTGTGGGGGGCCCACACCTGAATTTAGGGACTTAACTTCCCTGATATTTCAAAGCTCAAATATCTCACCCTGAAACCCAGTGAGCTCCCAGACCCTGCCCCTCAATCTCAACCTTTGTCAGATGTTTGTAGCTACCCTTTCCCATCGTGGTTCCTTATCACACCCCACATACAATGTGGTGTTCTGATCCTCTAACAATGAGACCTCCCTCTTCACCCTCTCTGACCACAGCCTGCCAGGCAGTCATTTCTTAGGGCTCGGGCTGCAGCATGTAGCTCTTCTGGGAAGTCCCCTTACTCCCAATACTGTAATACACTTTACTAATGTTTCTAGATGGTTAAAGAAAGTCCGGGATGAGAACTAGAATAGTTCCATCTCTGAGTCTCAGGGCTCATCATAAAGAAAGGCCAGGGAGCGGTCAATAGTCAATGACTGGAGAATGCATGCATGATGGAGTAGGTGGATATGGATGGACATATGGGTGGTTGGTAGATAGCTGGATAGATTGATAGATGATGGACAAATGGATGGGTGGATGAATGGATGGAGGGATGGACAAATGGATGGATGGACAGATGGACAGATAGACGGGCGGACGGATGGATGGATGGATGGATGGATGGATGGACAGATGAACGGATGGATGGACAGATGAACGGATGGATGGACAGATGGACTGATGGATGGACTGATGGATGGACGGATGGATGGATGGATGGATGGATGGATGAGTGGATGGATAGATGGATGGATGGATGGATGGATGGATGGATGGATAAGTACATGTACAGATTTGTACACACAGAGTGATAGCTGCATGGGGACAGGTGGACAAATTTGTGGAAAGGATGGAAAGGACAGGTGGGTGAGTGGGTAGGTTTGTGGATGGGTGGTGTATTCCTGAATGGAAAGGTGGGTGAATGAGTGGATGGATGGATAGGTGGCTGATGGGTGAGTGCACTTATGGGTGAGTCATGGTTATAGGAGTAGGAGTCGTTTTTAAGTGCTTTAAGTGTGTTTAAAGCTGTGTGTATCAGTCCAAGTGTGTGTTTATCTTCTACACCTATGTCCCACTTTGGGGGCACTGCATTTACATTTTAGGTTGTTTCTCTTCTTTAAAATGTTTGTGTGGTTGAGACAGCTTAGGGATTTCATTTGGTGGGTCTAGAGGTCCAAATCCTGGTGGTTTTTTTTGGGGGGGGAGGTTGTTTTGTTTTGTTTTAGCTCTATACAAGTTAACAACACACTACTGAAAGTATTCTTCAGTGTCCGCATCTCTTGGTGAAAGGTAGAGATGAGGCAGCATCCTATGACACTTTTTCAGGAAAATCTGACTCTACTTACTTTCTCACTGACCCTCTCTAGGGCCAGTGGCCACAATAAAGACACTAGAGGCTTCAGGGAACATAATTCCACCAGTGAGAGAGGCAGCTAGGTGCAGGAGCGCAGTGCCTTGGCTCTCTTGACTCAGTCCCCAGTACCTGCATCATGGCACCCCCTTGTGTCAATCCAGCCCTGGCCATGTGTCTATCCACAGAAGAATTGTATCATGTCCTAGCCTAGCACATGGGTGTGCACCCTGAATGGATGCCTTCATGATAGCACCCACACATTCTGAGCAGAAACTTATGCAGAGGCACTGTAGCCTAACACGAGGACATCCCAGGACAGCTGTCACTGCCAGCAGGTAATCAGACCCTGTGAAGGAGGGCCACATTAGGGAGATTATACTCCCTCTAGTGTGCCAGCACCGTATGGGTGGTGCTGACTCGTTTGCACTATTGCCATCTAATCCACAACAACCCTGGGAGGTGGGAACAATACCCTGTTTCACATGTCATAGGAAGATGTAGGACTCACCCCAGATCAGCAGCAATTACATGGCAGCGTGGATTTCAACCTTCAGAAGAGCCATAGGAACTCTTACCTGGTAGCCACAATGCCCTGCCCTGGACCACTGCACCTAACATCTACTCCCAGGCTGCCCCATGGAGTCCAGGCGCCTCCCCTTGAGTTTAAAGTGGACTGGGCTGCCTGCCATGACCTCTGAGCTGTTCCTGCTGGAGCAAGCCCCTTCCTCGAAGGCTCTGCATCAGAATGGAGACGGCTCCTGTGTGGCTGCATGGAACCCTGGCTTGTGCTAGCTCCAAAGATGCTATACCACTGCTTCGTCTACTCCTGCTTTGAAAAGCTATAACAAACAATTTGGAGCTTTCAAAGCTTTTAATGAATCTATGTTACACACACACACACACACACACACACACACAAATAGAAACATCAAGGAATCTGAGGGGAGTAGTACCTCTTATCCTCTCTCTCTCTCTCTCTCTCTCTCTCTCTCCCCTTACTTTTTAAAACTGTGTCTTTCAAACTTGGACCTCATTAATTTGGCTAGATTGGCTGACCAGCAAGTCCCCTACCTACCAAGTGCTAGGAGTACAGGTGCATTCCAACACTGGAGTTTTTATGTCTGTGCAGGGGATTTGAACTCCAGTCTTCACGCTTGTGTAGCCAAACATTCTACCCACTGAGCCACCACCCCCAGGCCCTATTATCTGTTTTGACAGCAAATACTTGGTTCTCTGTTCAAGCCAGAAAATGGTGTGGGTCGTGGGCAAGGGGAATCATGAGTATATAAGTGCAAATATATGTGGAATGGCCTGTACACATGTGTGCAAGAGGGCAGAGGGCAGAGGTCAATCTTTTGGGCCTCGTGCTTCAGGGATTGTCAACTGTTGTTGTTTTGTTTGTTTGGGTGGATTGTTTGTTTATTTGGGGGGTTGTTTGTTTGTTTTTCCATGTTTTGAGGGAGGCTCTCTCATTGGCTTAGAGCTTGCCAATCAAGCTGAGCTGGCTGACCAGCAAGTCCCAGAGACCTGCCCCTTTTCACTTTTCCAGGATTACAAATGGCCACTGTGCCTGGCTTTACTGTTCTCTTTGTTAACACCTGACTTATTTAGGAGGGTTCCAGGGATCAAACTCAAGCCCCCAGGCTTGTGTGGCACATTCTTTAACCACTGAGCCCTCTCTCCGGCCCTATCTTTTCTTTACTAATTTAAATCTATTCTCCATAATGCAGGCTTCATCGTGACTTTCAACAACGTTAGTGTTTTTAGGAATGCACACGAGAGTTGGACATTCACATTGTAGAGGTGAATCCCCAGAACTGAGACTTCATGCCCATTCTCTGCCCCACAGAACCCAGAAGCCACCATGCAGTCTGCGCGTGAGAGAGTGATATCCCTAAGAGTGGACCCTCGCACACCTCCTTGTTTACCTCACTTGGCCTAGCATCAGTGCTGCCATAGCCTGAAAGATGCTACGCTGTCTCTTTCGCTCCTGCTTCGAGAAGCTGCAATAAAAAAAAATTTTTTTTGAGGCTTTTGAAGCTTTTTATCACATCTATGTTTGAATTCCTTAAACATAGTTCAAGTTGAGTCTGGGACAGGATTCTCTTCCCGATGAAGACTGTGTAATGTTCTGTTGCAGTTTGTACAAGGTCTATTCATTTATCACTTGGCAAGCATATTCAGGTCCATCCACAGAATGGAAATTAGACAGAAAACGAGATAAATCTCACAGAAAACAAAGAAATGGGCAGGAAAATTGAGGGGTTTCTGTATCAGAAAACCAACCCAATGTTCCAGTAAACCAATATGTAACACCTGTAGGTTTGTTTGCCTGTGAGAAAACAGACAAATCTCTGGGAAATGTAACTCAAAGCATAACACACACACACACACACACACACACACACACACACCACATAAATTGTAAGGGTGCTGTGTGTAGTTTTATGTTGTGTAATAACGTAGTTTTGAATTCTCAATGAAATGGAGCATTTCCCTAGAAAAATCAAAATTTCAAAAACCCTAAACAAACTCAATGTGTATAAACAATGCAAAGAGAATTTTAAATGTAATTTGAGCACCTCTCCACTATTCCTGGCTTAGCCAGCTTCAAATAACATATCTTCAGTGCCAGATAAATAGCTCCAGACCATTGAAGTAGGTCCCTCATTTGTGTGATAACAGCACTTGATCTTGAATCAAAACCTTAGCTTCATGATATTTGAGAAAACCACAGGCCAATCTCCCTTGTTGACAGGCACTCCAAGTCCCTCCTCTCACCGGACACTGGCAGTGAGGATGCCTCAAGCTTTGTCTTCAAGCCCAGCATGGAACAAAGCTGTGAAGAAGTAGACACTCTACATACAAGTCCATCAGTAGAGCTGGCACATCAGCAGTTGGTAAGGACAGGCACCCGAGGACTGCGGCAGAAAGTCCTGATGGGCTAGGGGGTTGTATGATGCCCCAGCCCAGGGAGGAGGAGGAGAAAGATGAGGTGGAGGAGGAGGAGGAGGAGGAGCAAGACAGACGTAGGCCTGCATCATGCTATAAAGAGGGGACAGGCCCAAAGAAACTCCATGCAAGAGGAGATGTTAAGCAATGTGGATGTCATAGGCTGCTATGACAATGCATAAGGGACCTCACAGCATAAACAACAAATAGTCACAAGTCCAGCACCAAGGTGTGAGCAGACAGCGCTTAGCCATCAGAAGAGAGAAATCATTATGCTCTATTTTCAGCCTGAGGTACACTTCTTGTTCATCAGAGATTCACTGGTAAGCAGGAGGCACTAGGCCCCCATCTTTCCTAGCTGGCAACTGTCACCTGTTTGTTGAGTTCTCAGTTTATCCTGGGTTTGAAAAGTCACAGGCAGCCTGCTACATGACTGAGGTCACCAATCAGAAAAGAAGGGAGTCTCAAGCTCCAGGATATCCCGAAACAATAGGATGGGGATCTGGGATCTGAGAGGGAGCTAAGCTAGACCCTGGAGAGGAGCTAAGCTAGACCCTGGAAGGGAGCTATGCTAGACCCTGGGAGGGAGCTATGCTAGACCCTGGGAGGGCTGTGCCTTTCTGAAGTACCCAGTCCATGAGGGATTCAGGGGGAAGGAATATTAAAAAAACAGTTTTGTGTCAAATCGGGTTGCCAGCCATTTTTGCCTTTTCTCTAGGTTGGTGAAATAAACTTCATCACTCTCCCTGTTGAGTCCCCAGGACTTATTATGAAGTAAGGATTCCTGTCTCTCAAACCATCACCTAAAACATCTGCCTTCTCCTACCTGCTCCACCCCATAGGTCCTCAGATGGCAACTGTGGCAAAGCCGGATACAACCTCTAGAAGTTGTGGAAACTCCGGAGGAACCAACGGGACACCCCTTTCCTAACAATAGGGCATGGGGGTACCCCTAGGGACAGTGGGTGCAGGCCAAAGACTTTTTACCTTTGCAGTGTTGGTATAATTAAATCCCATCTCCTAGATCTGCCCAGGTGCCAAGAGCAGAACAAGTGTGTCTTGGTGTGACATCAACTAGAGTCAACTCAACTCTCTACACTCACAACTGTGACATCTCTACAATCAACAGGATTTAAAATCATAAAGGAGTCAGACCCCTCAGTGTGTCTGCAAAGATGTTTCCAGAGATGCTTTCTGAGGGCAAAAGATCCACCTGAGTGTGGCAGCAGCATCCCATTGCATGGAGTTCCTGGCTGAGTAAAAGGGGGAAGGAAGCTGAGGACCAGCGTTCATCTCTCTCTGCTTCCCTACTGCAGATGCTGTGCAGCTTGTGCCTCAGCCACCATGCCTTCCCCATCACACATGACTTCTTAACCCAGGAAGTTGTTTTATTGGGTTATCTCCCCATAACAACAAGAAAAGTAATTAAACCCAGCTGTGGTGGCACATGCCTTTAATTCTAGCAGTCAAGATGCAGAGATAGGTGGATCTCTGTGTGTTCAATGTCAGCCTGATCTAAAATAAACAAAACAAAAAAAATTGATATAATTGGTTAAGAAGAAACTGGTTTCCAGAAAAGAGTAATCATGGGGCAGAACCTTCCCTCAGAGTAGACAGCATCATGCTTACCAAGAAGTCATCTATAAATTCCCAAGTAATCCCAGAGAAATTACTTAAACGTACGTGCCCATACACAATTGAAAATTTAGCTATTTGACTTGATTATAAATAAATATTAAAAAATCTATATTTCTCCTATATAATAGTAATGAATGACCAGTTAATGCCCATAATGGGAAAAATTAAGCAGTTTGCTCAAAATAGCAATTGAGAAAAAAAAAAAAGCACATCAGACCTAGAGTATCTGCAGTTAAAAAGCCGGTGTTTGTGTCAGGGAAAAATATTACAGGTTTTGTTGAGAAAATGTACATGTATGTGGAGCACATGCTATATTATGGAAAGTCCCACCATCATAAACAGGTCAGATCTCCTAACTATGTTAAATATTTGCCCCAGTCCTAGAGGGAGTTCAAGCTGAGAAACAAAAACAACAAAATACCACACAAAAACATGTCAGGTCTTTCCTGGCACCCAAGCAGAAGAGAAACGAAGAGAGTCTGGGATTGGAGGGGAACAAGGGACACCCCCTTCCTACCAGATATTGAAATGTATGCATAAGACAGTGGGATTCAGATACTGTCACAGGCCCAAGATCCTGTGTGGGTCTGACATCTGTAGACCTAAGCCAGCTCTCTCCACACCTGAATGGTTAATAGATGGGTCTGTGAAGATGCTTCCAGAAAAGAATAAGCGTGGGGCAGAGTCTTCCCCCAGAGTAGACAGCATTTGCTCAAGATGACCCTGTATTAAAGGGTCTGAGGACAGAATGGTACTGCCTGTATTGCCTTTACTTCTGTCTGGTGAATGCATCTACCCTATCACCGCTGTGGGTAACCCTCACTAGCACCAGAATCCAGCTTTTCTGTGAAGAACCCTAGTCCCATGGACTGAGAAGCCATGGGTTCTCAGCCTCTCTAGTGTGGCCATTGTTAGGATACCCAGACAGTGTCATGTAAGCCAATGTAATAATAAATCCCCCTTTACAGTGTGTGTGTGTGTGTGTGTGTGTGTGTGTGTGTGTGTAATATCAATATCTGTACATAAACACATATTATATTGGTTTTGTTTCCATAGAGAGCTGACTAATGCATGTATGGCACACAAGAACTCTCAGAGAGGAAGCCACAACTGTCTCCCACTCCCTCTGTGAGAATGGCACCATCACCCTGTGAAACAGTCAGTGTCACTGAGGTATCCCTGTGAAACCAGACTAGGATGTACAGAACATGCCTCCCTGGATCTGGCTCTAACTGAGAGAAGGAACAAACTTCAGGAACCTTCCAGATGGACAGGAGTCTCAACTCAGTTTTTCTTTCACACCCTAACCATCTCTGTGACATCAGCATGTGGACCTCAACCTAGCCCTTGGAAGCAGGTGGGTGAGCAAACTGGAATTGTCAAGAGCACAGGAAGGCCCTAGAAGACACCAGAATGGGTGGACTCTGCTGGAGACACAACCACTGAGTCATAAGCGCCATCTAGGGAGCCAGGGTAAATAGATCAAAGCCTTGTGGGAAGTTATGATGAAACAGAGAAACAAAGCAGTAGAGACTCCTGGTGCTGGCACCCAGTGAGAGGGGGGTTCCACTGAGGAGAAGATGAACCAGCAGGCACCCATGGGAGTCAGAGCAGAGATGCAAGCCTCACCCATGGGTCAAATGTGAGGGTCAGTTTGGATAGTTACAGCTGTACCAAACCAGGCTACTGACACTAATTGAATGCCACTCTGTGTTCAATGGCAAGGGACTCATGACAGAGGCCATTGGGCCACAAATCCAAAGCTATTTACTCTGTGGTCCTTTCCAGAAACATCTGTCAAACCCTGGGTTAGAGAAAAAAGACCAGACTCTGTGATTGCTGCCAAGCTACTGCAAGTTATGGCACCAGACACATAGAAACACATTCACCTAGACAGCCGGAAGTGCCACAGGGCAGCCAACTCCTTCCAATCACATCTTCAGAATGACCCGGTGGCCCACTAATCCTCCATGAAGCTGGATTAATGCAGGGAAGGAAAAGAATTTGAAATTTTCTAATTAGCATCCCCAGAGAGACTCAAAAGGATATCGTGGCCATAAAAAACAAACCAGCTGTGATGTTTCAAGTGCATGATTCAAGAGCAAGAAGGAAGACTTTGATATTGACAACCTAGTTATTGGGGGCTGGAGAGATGGCTTAGTGATTGCTGCCAATGTAGGGGACCCAAGTTCAGTTTTTAGCACCCACACCAGGTGGCTCACAACCACCTGTAACTCCAAGACCAAGGAATCGGACATTTTCCTCAAGGCTCTGCAGGTAGCCACCCATATGCCTCTCTCTCTCTCTCTCTCTCTCTCTCTCTCTCTCTCTCTCTCTCTCCCTCTGTCTCTCTCTCTCTCTCTCTCTCTCTCTCTCTCTCTCTCTCTCTC
>JADRCH010000028.1:3322569-3461302 GCA_019843965.1 Rhynchomys soricoides | reverse complement strand
TGTGTGTGTGTGTGTGTGTGTGTGTGTGTGTGTGTGTGTGTGTGTGTAGGGGGAGTGGAGCACTATAGGGAGCACGGCAGCATTCTGCATCTACTCAGGAAGCAAGAGCCCCTAGACTATATCCATGATGGTTCCATTCTCTATTTGCTGCCTCCATTTCCCCGAGGAGCAGGACAGGCTGCTTTTATTCAGCTATTGAGGATTCAACTATTGAAGATACACACGCATACATGGTACCCTCACCCTAGGGGCTGCCAACATTCAAGACGCTGACAGAGCTCGGAGCTGGGACATCAGAGTTGGCTTCTGTTGAACAAGTCAATAACTGAAGTCAGCATGCCAGGATGGGTACAGTGGTGTACACAGCTCTGGGTTGAATCCTAGGTGTAGCCATGTCCTCACTGAGGTCCTGCATGGAGCCAGAGGCTCACATTGTAGGGGACCCCCATGTGATGAGAATGACATTCCAGAGTGGGGTTGGGGATGGGTCATCCATAGCTGGGTCCAGCATCCCCAAGGTCTCATGTTTCCTGTCTTCAGCTCATCCCAGGCCCTTCGCATCCAGGGGTCAGATAGAGGAGAGAAGAAACAAGCAGCCGGTCTGTGAAGCCAGCAATAGGTAAATCACTTTCTGCAGCTGCACAGAGCTCAGGGAACATTGAGCTGGCATGGTGATCATGGTGGAGGAGCAGGGAGGACTGAGCTGAGTCTGAGGAACAAAGAAGAGCCCCTAAAAACCTGGAGGTGACTCTTCAGAAAAGAGGAGGCTCTGGGGCAGAGACCCTGCAGCTGGCAGTGCTGAGGCCCCATGGCCAGAGTCAGGGGACAAGAGGGAATGTGGTGGGGACCAGGTACAATAGCACAGCCAAAAGCAATCTAGGAAGGAAAGGGTTTACCTGGCTTATACTTTCAGGTCACAATTCGCCATTGAGGGGAGTCAGAAAAGGAACATAAGCAGGAGCACAGGAAAGGACCATAGGCAAAAGCTGCTTAACAGGGCATCTATGTACACAGGGAAGCCATGGTAACTCTCTATTTAGTGCCCAAATTGGCCTCAGGACCCAGAGACACTCCAGTCTTACACAAAGAAAGACCCCTGGAGACTACCCATAGGAGAAATTGGTGTAGCACCCATGTAGTGGCTTGTGTAGCCTTCACCTCCCAAGGGCAGTGCTCCTCATCCAGGATCTGCCTGTGTTTTGACTCTTCATCCTCCCAACCCACACAAAGTAAGGTGCCCAGGGGTTGGGAAGGAGCTACATGCAAGCGCAGGTCAGCAGCCCAGGCTGCCAATGTTCCTACCCACTGATAAGTGGACCAACTTACAACAGAGAACCTGACCAGTCTGAAGAGGTAGGGATAAGAAGGGCCCATCCCTTGCTGGGGCTTTCCCAAGCCTGGACATCAGTCACCTCTGGGAAGGAGACCGTGATCTTTAGGAAGCTCCAGGACACAACTGAGAGAGCATGATCTAGTGATGCCACAGTGGGCAGATCATGGGAAAGCTCTTGCCTCTTGGTCAAATGGAAGGATGTGAAGTATAGGGTAGGCAGGAGAAATATGCAGACCTATGACCAGCCACTTGTTTTACAGACCACACACACACAGATACTCAAAGTGGGCTGATTACAGCCATAGACAGGAGAGAGAGTAGCCAGCTGGATTCTCAAGGTACACCCACCTACCCCCGAAGGCCAATGTGTACTTGGCCTCTGTCCAGAGACCCAGATGTCAGGATGAAAACACCCGTGTCTCCCATAGATCAGTGCTAGCCACAGGGACCACACACAAGCAGTCAGATGAATTGCTTTGACCCAAAGACCCGGAGAAGCTTTGACCTGTTAACCAAGAGACAGGTGTTGCCCCAGGCTGGACCTACCTGCTGTGCCCAAATCATCATCTGTGAATCTGTGCTGTACTCCTGCAGCCCAGCGAGAAGGTTATAGCTTGGTATGGCAGGAAGGTGCAACCTTCCTAGAGTGGTTATTATACTCTGAACCTCGGCCACATGTCTTCATTAGGTCACCAAATAAATTATTACATTATTACAGTTGAAGTTGATGAGTAAATCTTATTATCCAAGTGTAATGACACTATAAAAGACATTTTATTCATCTGCTTTGTCCTCTCGTTCCCAGTGACACTTCATTACTGCTCCCTAGACACGGAGAACTAAAACATTAATTTGGAAAATCGATGGAAATCTTTCGGGACCTGTGCTCTCTGAGCTCAGCTGTGGAGCCCTGGTGGCCGCTCTAGGCCAGGACCAGCTCAAAGGCTGGGGCAAGCTTCCAAGGGTGGGCCCTCTGTGTGGACACATAGAAGGGCTCACCCAACCTACCCTGAGTTGCTCCCATCCATCCTACTGGCCATGATCCTCTTTCAAGCTGGTCATGTGACCTTGACTGTGGTTGGGCACTCTCCCCGACTCCTCCATCTTTAAAAGGGAACAGTGGGTGGCAGGCACCTGCAGAAAGGCTGTGAGGACCAGTGAGAACATCAACTCTGGATTCAAATCCCCGCTCTGCTTCACCAGCTCCATGGGACTGGGAACAGGTCTGAGTTTTGAGACTTGCTTTAGTGGCTGGAAGACAGGCTATGCGCAGGACTGGAGTTGGCACCAAGGAGTTAGCACTGATGCTATGACCAGTTAACAGAAGGGCAGGGAGGGAGGAAATAAAGACACAGCCTGTAATGACTCCCATTCTGATGGATGGCCTGAACAGGAAGTATGGCTCCAAGGGCCAGAGGATGCCAGGCAAGGACTCCACCCAGAGGTCAAAGGCTCATTGACAATGTCATGGGGGGTGCCCCACTCACAGAATCAGAATCTGGAGGTGACTGGGGACCTTGTTTTACCTCCCACCCAGCTCTCCATTTCCAGAACTTTCCTAAATCTGCTGTCCCCATCCTGGAGGAAACAGATGACAGGCACAGGAAGTCACCACCACCTTTGTCTCAGCCCCACAGGCTCAGCTGCAACATGGCCTCTCCCCCAGGAACTGCCACTACCCCCCTCCACCAAATCCAGTGACAGATGTATTTGGTATCTTCTAAACTGCCTCTAATTGGAGACAGCGCTCTTGAAAACAGCTCAATTTAAAGTTGTGATTTTAAAGTTGATCATTTTTCCTTCTTTCTGTCACCATTAGCAGAACACCAGAGACATTTCTAAGCAAATTATTTGAAACTAGGAATAAAGGCAGTAAATGGTCTCCAGAGAGCCCTGAGGAGAGATGATGTCAGTGGGTGGGTGGAGGGCTGCCAGGGAGCTAGGTAGTAGGTCCTGTCCCCCACCTCGAGGCTGCGCCCCATATGCCATATCCCCTGCCTTGGATCTCTTGGATGTCTACATTAGACCCAGGCCCCTTGAAGCTGTCCACTCAGATGTGACCTAGAAGGTGCCTTGGGCTTCTGCCTTCCCTGTTTCCATGGAAGGACTGCAGGAGGTACTGACTCCTCACTGGGCTGTCTTTAGGCACAGGTGTCTTGCTGTCACTGCCCACAGTCATGCTGCTGGTTCTCAGTGTCCCTGCACAAGAGCCATCTATTGCCTGGTCCTTTCCCACTTCCATCCCAGTCTCTTGCACAGTACCTGGCCAAAGCCACAGGTACAACCCAGGTACTAGTACTGTCTCTGAAGGCTCCACAGTCATCAGAGAAAAGGGACTCTGAGAGTAAACAAAAGGCCCATGCTCCATACCTTGAGGCTCCATCCTCAGCCAGCTCTGTGCACAGGCAGGTAGAGGAAAGAAGGACCAAGACGAGCTGAGTGTGGGGACCTGTGGCTCCTTCGAGATGGTATCTCTACTGGAAGGACATAGTGAAGGAAAGTCTGAGCACAGAGACCTCAGATCTGGTCCTAAAGTCCCCAAGATGCTGGCAGGCAGATAGCGTAGGCCACACAGGGCTGAGAACATCATTGGACCTTGAAGGAAGAGTCAAGAGTCCCCTAAAAGACCAGGACACATAGAGCCCTCTGCTCACTGAGGGCCCCATTCCCTGTCCAGGCTGCCAGCAATGGACCTAGGAGGAGAATGAAGGGCTGTGGGGACCATGTCTGCTTATTGTGCAGGAGCGCCTCTTTCCCCTGTTCCTTTTCTACCTACCCATCCTTCCCACCTCTCTCTGGAGAGTACCCTGCAGTCTTCACTGGACTCATAGATTTAAATAGCTGAGAGATGGTCCCAACTCATCTTGGTTTCCATAGCAACATGAGAATAACTCACATTTCCCAGCCAAACTGAGAGCGAACACATTTTTCCTCCGTGTTATGGGTGGCCAATTATTTTTAATAGCCAGGTCAGCACCAGCTGTCCCCAGATCCCTAATCTTCATTAGCATTCCCAAGCGATGACCACATGAGGATGCTGGCCTCTTAAGAGGTCACTTAGATTGCTCCAGAGAGGGGACCAGAAGTATATACTCCAGCTACATGGCCTCCCAGGAGCGCCATGACCAAACTGTCCCATGCCCACACTATTGTAATATATGTGAGATTCTGATTTCCTCCTTCCATGGTCATTGGTCACTATAAAGAGCCTAAATATTCAATAAACATTGAGCCAGCCCACCATCCATCAGTCTCCATATTCCCAGGCCAGCCTTACCCACTTGCTAGGCAAAATGTAGCCTCCCCAGCAGATCCCTGAGACCAGGCCTAGCAGCCCTGGGCTTTAGCCTTGGCGATGGGGAAGGGAAACCAGCTGAGGTACACCAGGAACACCCTGCAGTTGAAAGAAAGCCATGTATAGGAATCAAGTAGCCCTGGCCTCTCTGGATATGGCCCTGAGCATGCTGATTAGCCTCTCTGAACTTCATTCCCCCACCTCTCAATTATCAGAAGGATTGGCCATGTGTCTGACTCCATGTTGCTGGGAACAAGAGTGGCTGGTGACACAGCCTGATCATAGAGTAGGCAGCCTGGAAGGGAGATGAGCATTGTCTAGCAATGTGAAAGGGGAGACATTCATCAAGGTGCTCTACAAGAGCAGAGCTGACAGGGTGAAAATCTATTAAAATGAGTTTATTAGGTGGTCTTACACCATACCATCTGGCTCATTTCACAGTGGCCACCTGCACACTGGAGAGGCTAAGAACCCAGTAGCTTCTCAGTCCATGAGGCTGGCTGCATTAAGAGTCCCACTCCTGCCTGAAGGCCTAGGAGATTTGTGGAAAGCCACTGGTCTTCATTCAACATTGGAAAGCAAAAGAAGCTGGGTTCTCCTGGCAGCCAAGGACAATAGCCATGCGGCGGCATCAACAGAGTAGATGCGCTTACCAACACAACAGGAAGGCAAGCAGGCAAAAAGCAGAAAAGAGATTCCTGTCTGTCTGAACTCCTCCTTATGTTTGGACTGCTGCTAAGGTGCTGCCTACATTCAGGGTGGGGCTCCCCACTTCAGTTAATGGAATCAAGAGAATCCCTCATAAGCATACCCAGAGGCTTGTCTTTTAGTTGCTTCCAGATCCAGTCCAGTTGACACTGAAGCTTGGATATCACAGAGGAGGGGGGAAGGGAAGGAGTGAGGGAAAGAAGGGAGGGGCAGCCTGTGCAGACTGCATCAGGCCTGCTCCACTGTCTGTCTAGTGGGATCTTAGCTGTCTCTGAGGGTGCCTGTCCCTCTCTTCTCCCATGCAGAACCATCGTTGCAGTCCACCACCCACTTGTGCCAGTTGGTAGCTGTTGGGCAGAGGCCACCACTTCCCCTTCAGCCTTCCTTCTGGTCAACGTTTCCGTATCTGCCTCCCACTGGCCATTCCACCTCAGCCTGGGATGCCCTTCAAACTTATTCCTGATGGCCTCAGCTTGTCCATCTGTCCACATTCTCCAACTGCTGCTCCTCTCCCCTAGGCCTCCCTGCTTTCTGCTTGGCAACATTCAATCAGCTCCTTCTACCTCCATCCAAACTCAGTAAGCCTGCCACCCCATTTTAAAAATTAGGCCAATGGGGAAAGAGGTTTTCTTCCTCCAGATCAAAATCCAGTCCAAAACCACAACAAGGAAATGCACGCAGCCTCTACCTGCATGTCTGGCTCCCTGGCTGCTGACACAGAAATTCCATTAGCCCAGCAGGGGTCAGGAGCTGAAGATTTAAAATAAACAAAATCCCTAAAGTAGAGAACTAGCCACTCAGTTAAAGCCCCACTTGTTGAGGTTCCCTCAGGCCCAGAAGTCAAAAGCCAACCACCAGGCTGTAGAATCCAACTCCATGACTACGCATGACCTAGAAATATTGCATGTAGCCAAGCAAGAGGCTAGACATGTAGCCAGAGGTAGCCAGGCAGAGTGCTCAGCTGCTCTTCTGGAGCCCTTGGCTCACAGGCCACTTCACTCCTGGATTCTGACCACAGCATTGGTACAGAGTACCATGAAGCTGTCTGAAAGGTGCCAGACAGGGAGAGTCTCAGACTACAGTCCAAGTTAGTCATTGATTATTGTTGTTCAGTGCTGGGCTGCTTCTTTCTTCTTCTTTCTTCTTTCTTCTTTCTTCTTTCTTCTTTCTTCTTTCTTCTTTCTTCTTTCTTCTTTCTTCCTTCTTCTTCTTCTTCTTCTTCTTCTTCTTCTTCTTCTTCTTCTTCTTCTTCTTCTTCTTCTTCTTCTTCTTCTTCTTCTTCCTCTTCCTCCTCCTCCTCCTTCTCCTTCTCCTTCTCCTCCTTCTCTCCTCCTCCTCCTTCTCCTTCTTTCTTCTCCTCCTCCTCTTCTTCCTCCTCTTCTTCTTCCTCCTCCTTCTCTCCTCCTCCTCCTCCTCCTCCTCTCTTTTCCCTAGCTTTTGTACCAGAGAGATTTGTACATGACTCAGAGTGTGCATAAAGACAGGCTCATGTGCCAGCTGGAGGGATTGTTAGTGAGGGTCTCGGAGCTTTTAGGAGGTGGAGCCTTCTGAGAAAGGTGGCAAATCACTGGAAATGGGTTCCTGGGGGCAGACCTTCAGGCTTTATATCTGAGCCCCACTTCCTGGTCCCTCTCTGCTTCCTCAGTATAAGCAGGCAGGCTCCTGTTCCTCCCTCACCATAACAGGCAGATCTCTCTGGAACCATGAGCCAAAAGAAACCCTCACTCTCCGAAGTTGCTTTTGACACAGTATTTTATCATAGCAATGGAAAAGAAAACTAAGACACGTGTTATAAAAAATAGGTACACAAATCAAACATTTATCAATAATAAATCACAAGAATTTTATTTTGAAACAACTCTTTAATAGACATATAATTTTACTAGTTATTGGAGACTGAAGCAGATCTGCATGCTAATGAGATGGATTGTTTATCTTTACATAAAGATTACATCTCAGCTGAATATTTTATACTACAGGATACAGAATGTCTTTAAGATTTTGTAGAGTTGATCGATATTTTGATCTTAGAATCGTCAATGCCGAGAGCAGCACTTCACACTAATATAGTACAAGAAGGCAGAAGTATGTTTAGGGCCATTTCAGAAATTGTTGGAAATTCTGTCTTAATTCTAAGCCAAAAATTCATTTAATGATTTCTTTTTAAACGACTCTAGTCAACAACTGAAGCAATTTTAAAGATCTGCCATTCGGACGCAGTACAATCCAGTGTTGTGCTAATTTTGAGATGCTCTGAGGAGTGGCAATAGGGAAATGTGAGGGTTTTTTTTTTTTTTTTTTTTTAAATTGAACCATGGTGTGGTGTATGTCCAGTAAGGACACTGCAGTTCACAGTGTGCAATAGTCTCAACTCTGAGCCTGGGCAGCTCTGGCTGCCTCTGGGTAGCATGTGGATGTGCACAGTGCAAGGGGCTCATTCTGGGCATTCAGAACTGAGGCTGCAGCAAGGCCAGCACTGCAGAAACACCCAGATTCGTTATGCCTTTGACACTGCATTCATTCGTGGTTGTTGGGCACTCAGACATTTTCTATCTTCACCACCTTTTCAAAACCCACATTCTTTTTGTGGCCTCAGACAGGGTGGTGGGCCACAGCTGGGCTCCAACTCACAATCACTCGGCCACACCTGTGCTTTCTCCAGCTAATAGACTACAGTTTTTAGAGCATTTTGGGGTTGTAACAAAATTCAGCAAAAGCATGACATTCCCAAACACCCTCCTCATGTCCCACAGGACTTCCCTGTATTAACGTACCATACAGCTGCACAGATGACTCAGTGCAGTGACATAGATCAAGTCATTCCCACAGCTCAAAGTCCACCATGTACCTTGGGCTGACTCTTGATGGACTATGGCTTGAAGAAAATGTATGTCCCCCGCACCCATTACAGGTGCAGAATGGCTTCCCTGCTGAAGACCCTCTCTGCCACCTGTTCGTCCCTCTGCTCTGACTTCTGGCCATCACTGATCTTCCTAGGTGTCCACAGTTTGGTCTTTTCCAGAACTGGTTTTGTTTGTTGTATGCATGAGTTTTGCCCGTATGATTCTGAAGTTCATTTCCAACGTGACAAGCCCCCAAAACACCGTCACCGTGCAGATGTACCATCTTGGCCAGTTCACTTATTGAAAAGATTTTTGTGTCTCCACCTTTGGTAATTACACCTGAACAGCTGCCTGTGGGTTTGGACTGACCATTAAGCTCCCAAGTCAACTGACTGCTTGTGGAGCACACTGTGGAGTCCTGTGTGCTAAGACTGTGCTCAGGGTAGGAGACACCACCAAACTGTAGCCAATGTGGCTGCACCACATGGTCTTCCCACCTGTGGTGAATGAGCATTCCTGAGGCACCTCACCCTCACCTATACCCAATTTGGATAAATTGTTTTGTTTTGAGACAGGATTTCTCATTGTAGTCCTGACTATCCTGGAACAATCAAAGTGATGTGAATGTTGACCCTTCTAACAGGTATCGGGGTACCTCACTATTTAAATCTGTAGTTCTCTAATAATATATGGAAGTGGGGGAGGGGCAAGGGAGAGAGGGGTCAGATGGGGATGAAGGTGCAGGTGGGACTGGGAGGGAAGTTGGAGTAGGGGTGTGTGGGTGCAGAGGTAGGAATGGGATGGGGTGAATGGGGTGTAGGTGAAGCTGGGGTAGAGGTAGAGCCAGAGTGGGGTGGGATAGGATGGGTTGGGTGTGGAGTTGGGGTTTAGCTGACTGCACTAGGTGGGGTTCACTAGCTCAGGCATCTAGCAGCGATGGCTGAAGAATCCCACGGCTACTGCCCTGTGGAAGAGTACTGGGAACCCACAATGCCCCTCAGAGCCACGTTGTAGAAGGAAAGGTAAACAACTTTCTTTATAATAAAGGAGTAAATGGATTATGATAATCCACGCAGCGGCTGTAGGCAGCCATTAAAGTCATGTTTTAAAGAATTTTAATGATTGAGGGTGGCATCTCTGGCATCTGCTCATCCAGACATCCTGAGAGGTCTCTGTCTGAGCTGCAGAAGACCAGAGAGGTAGCCAGAGAGGTAGACTGAGTCATGAATAGGCAAAGTGGCTGTACAACCCACCCTGAAGCAGCCAGGCTAACCACCCATCTCCAGGGAAAGTGGGGAGCAAGAGCCTCACGCTTTGCAGTGCGGAAAGGTAATTTGTCAGTACCTGTTACTGTGACAGATAGCCACCATCTGGCCCCGCATTCCCATTTCTAGACGAATGCTCAGCCCAACAGTGGGCGCTGGCCCTCCAGGATATACACACACAGATGTTGTGAGCAACTCTGTTTATAACAGCTCCAACTAGAAACATCCCAGAGGCCCACCAGAGTCACGAATCTTCACACGGTGTTCTTTTCACCCAGTGTCAAGCCACCCGGCAATGGGAAAGCACGGGTGATGATCCTACAAGGTAGAAAATAAGCGTACACTGAGGGCCAGTGGGATGGCTCAGAGGGTAAAGGGGCCTGTGGCCAAGCCTGCTGACCTAAGTACCATCCCTGGGACCCACGTAACAAAAGGAGACAATCAATGCCTACAAGTTGTCCTTTGTCTTTTACAGAGGTGTTTGCAAAACACACACACACACACACACACTAAATAAAAAATATTTTTTTATCTTTTATTTATTTATTTATTTATTTATTTTACACTCCAGATTTTATTCCCCTCCCTCTCCACCCTCTGACTGTTCCACATCCCGTATCTCCTCCCCTCCCCTGTCCCCACGAGGCTGCCCCACCCCACTCCACCAGACCTCTAAACTCCCTGGGGAGTCTCAACCCTCCAGTCTCTTGAGGGTTAGGTGCATCTTCTCTGACTGAGCCCCACCCGGCAGTCCTCTGTTGTATATGTGTTGGGGACCTCATATCAGCTGGTGTATGCTGCCTGGTTGGTGGTCCAGTGTCTGAGAGATCTCGGGGGTCCAGGTTAGTTGAGACTGCTGGTCCTCCTACAGGGTCGCCCTCCTCCTCAGCTTCTTCCAGCTTTTCCCTAATTCAACCACAGGGGTCAGCAGCTTCTGTCCAATAACTGGGTGCAAATATCTGCATCTGACTCTTTCAGCTGCTTGTTGGGTCTTTAGGAGGGCAGTCATGATAGGTCCCTTTTCGTGAGCGCTCCATAGCTTCAGTAATAGTGTCAGGCCTTGGGGCCTTCCCTTGTGCTAGATCCCACTTTGGGTCTGCTGCTGGACCACAAATAACCAAGTGTTTTCATAAAGCATATATTACACACTCCATGTATAATATGTACACGTACAAACAATGAAGACACAGACAAGCCGAAGCATGAAAGGTGACGAAGGTGAGCCGTATGTGCATAAGGAGACCCTTCAGGACTGGACCTGCTCTGTCTGTCCACCTCAGCTGTCATCCCTTGCTGTGCACTTGGTGATCATTTTCTGGGCGCTTATAGTCAGGTCATGCTCTCTTCAGCTGTGACAAACTTGACAGTGTTAGTGCAGAGACCAAGCTTTCTCTTAGCAGAAGCTTCATGAAGAGCAGAGAGTTAAGTGTGTGTTCATTTTCTACCGCCGTGTAACAAATGAGTCCACCTGGAGCGCAGGGTCAGCTGCCAAGTGCCAATGGACACAGATTTCCCAGGTCCGACAGTGGGTATTGGCTGATGGGTCCAGCATCTCATGTCTTTCATCAATGCTTTAGCCTTTAGGATAATAGATTTCCTACTTTCTTGTTAACTTTACGACTGTCTTATGCTGTATTTTGCTTTATTGCAACCACTGTAAATGGGGTAGTTGTCTTGATTCCTTCCTCTGAGTTTGCTGCTCTTGCAGCAAATGCTATGATTTTAATTCATTTACCAGTTGTACTTTCTTTCAGTACAATCTGTCATGCCAACAGCAAGTAGGGATGACTTAATATCTTCTTTCTGACTCCTTTTTAAATTCTTTTCCTTATCACCTTGTCCAGGAAGGACTTCCAGTATTGGGCTGAGTACTTGCAGTGCTGTACTGAGTACTACCAGTATTATACTGAGTACTTCCAGTGCTGTGCTGAGTACCTCCAGTGTTGTACTGAGTTCCTCCTGTGGTGAGAGCAGGCACCCTTCCTTGTCTCATTCCAGGACTTAAAAAGGGCTTCAGCTTTCTACTGTAAATTGTTGGGTATGGGCTTCTCACACAGAGTCTTCACACTGCAGAGGTATAATCCTCTATACTGTAAATAATTCCTCTATACCCAATTTGGATGCTTTTTTGTTTTTGTCTAGCCCTGGCTGTCCTGGAACTCATGATGTAGACCAGGTTGGCTTCAAACTCACAGAGATCCCACTTGCCTCTGCCTTCCCAGTTCTGGGTGTGCAAAACCATCTAGCTCGGATAATGTTTTTAACTAGGAAAAACTATTGAACTTTTCAGCTGCTCTTCCTGCAGGTAAAACATGATCACATGGCTTTTTCATTCTGTTAATCAGGCACACCATAGTTACTGGTATGCTTAAGTTGAACTATCTTTGTACATTGGAAACAAATCTTATTCAGTCCTCATGGACTGTATTTCCATGTGTCGTGAATTCATGGAACTGTTAAGGATTTTCCTGAGTCCTTGTCCTTTCATTGACTTTTCTTCTAGGGCCCTGGCCTATAGTTGAATTGTTTTATGAGGTCCTTGTCTGGGTTTGGTACCAAGGAGACTGAACGCTGGCCTTGTAAATGGAGTTTGGAAATAGTCCCTCCTCTTTGGGACCATTTTGAAGGAATGTGAGAAAGACTGGTGTTAACTCTTGAAATACTGGGCAGAACGCAGCAGTAAACCACCCAGTCTCACACTTTGTTCTGATGGGAGACGTTCACTAATCTCAATCTGTCAGTGACATGGACTCGAAGGCTCATTCATCTGTGTGTCTCCAAAGCTACCTGTTACACATCTCCCAGGCCAGGGGCTGCAGAGTGGGTCTGAAAGGCCTCCAAGTTACATGGGGCAGGCAGATGTGTGTGGCCTGGTCCTGCTAGCTGAATGCCATACCAGGGGGAAGAATATGCCTGGGGTGAGAGAGGAGTGGGCCAGTGCACAGAGGGAAGGGTAGGGAGGCTCCAGTAGGGGCCTGAATTCAGGCTTTCTGTTCCCACAAACTCTCCTGTATAGGGCAAGCAGACCCTTGGCCCAAGACAACACAAACCTGGTGGCCGCCTGGATGCATGTGAGTCAGGGCCTATCTTCCTGCAGTGCCTCTCCATGCTCCCATGTAGGTTTGCAGGAGTGCTCCCACATGAGCAAGTCATCCCAGGAAACCCTCCCCTCTCCAACATGACTGCTCTTGCCAGAGTGACTGCCCCATGGGGTCACTTCAGGCATTTAGCAACAGCAGAGCTAAGTGGACAGGGTCAGTTTGGGGAATTGGGTGTTCCTGGTTACCACTCAGGGCTTGTCTAGAAACCCTGGGCCTCAGGTACCCATCTGCAGTAAGGAAGTACTCAATCAAGGAGTGAGCAGAATTCATGTTGGTAAATGACAGCATGTGGCAGGGGGGTTGATCAAAGTCTTGACTCTTGCATTGGGACTGAAGGTAGGATGACTCGCCCGGGGTTCCTGAGGGTATGGCAGAGGGGCCCAGGACCAATCAGTATGGGCTTTTATAAAGGAAATTTGGAGTTGCCTCTTGTCCAGAGCCTGACAGAAGGTCTGGAGGATCTGACACTTATTCTTCTGGCTCCTGACAGTACCAAGTCTAGACTTCAGAGGATCAGAGCCAGGAAAGTGGCAAGCCCGTGCCACTGGGCAAGTACTCCTTCCTTTTCTGAGGTCCCATACATGTAAGCAAGGCCACAGCACTGCTGTGATCAAGGCCAGGCCTAGAGCACAAGGCCTAGTGCTGGGATAAGGGCTAATCCTTGAAAAATGAGTCAAGACCACAGGGCTGGCAAGTTGGGTGGCTCAGTGTGTATAAGAGCTTGCCACCAAGCCTGACATCATGTGTTTGATCTCTGATACCCACATGATAGAAGAGAACAGGCTTCAGCAAGTTGAGCTCTGACTGCTACATTTGGACCACGGCACAGGTGCACCCTCCACCCCACCCCCAACCCCCTGCCAAAGAAATGCAATAAAATGACCATAGGCCATATGAAGCATCTTTATTTCATGTTTCCCACACATCACATTCAAAGCACACATCCTGCCCGGCTCAGCTCATAGGCTCAGACACAGGACTGTTCGCCAGCGTCTTGTACACCCAGTCAAGCATTTGCACACATAAAAATACATTCGGGGCTTAAGTTAACCTCATGGGTCCTTGTCATCTCATTAAAAAAACCCCATGGGGCAGATCTTTATGGGCCTACCCTTCTGGCTGAGGGGTGATCTGCACCATGGAAGGACTAGGAAGGATAGCGCTTCTCCACAGAGCCACAGAGGCAGCTTTCCTTATAACTGGGGGCCCCTCACCCAGGACAAGCACTGGTCTGAGGGAGCATGTCCCTCTGCTGATCCAGGACACTGGATTGCCTGCACAGCACTCTGTTGATATCATGCCCCATCTGACCCAGGATGATCTGAACAGAAGCAGGCATACGTCTTCCCTGTGTCTTCCCCACAGCCTCTGGGTAGAGTCCTAGTGCCTGGGCAGTGGTGCGTTGCTTCTGAAGGGATGGGTCAGAGGGTGGGCTGCAGTGGGTAACTGAGGACAGGAGTCTGCTCTAGGATCTGAGGTTCTTGCCCTACAGGTGGCCTGGTGGTCCTTGGGGATCCCATGTCACAGAGGCCAGGCAGCTTGGGGGCACGTGTAGGACATACATGTGAGAAGCAAGCCCAGTAACAGGGGGCAAAGGCTCCAACCCAGTGGATCTGGAAAGGGGCAGTAAGGCATGAAGGGATGCCAGCCCTGCAGCTCCTGGCTATTGCCATCCAGGTGGTGGTATGAAGAACCTCCCTACACAAGGCTGGGACTGAAGAATCACTAATTCCTGCCCTGTTGTAGCCATGTTTGGGCCCATGAAACAGTCTCTGAGGCCCTGACTGTCAATAACCCCTGCCTACCTGAGGGTTCTTTGACCCTTCTCCCCACAAGGACAGGGGGTGGGATAATTAAAGATAGAAAGTAAAGTGACCGTGAGAAGCCTCAGCCTGCCCTGGCCTCTTCTTGTTCCACAGCCTCCCAGGATCCAACTTCTGATCTAAACCGAGTCAAGCCTAAAATGGCAGCCATTAAAGGCTCTGTGTGCAGAAATCCTAGCTCAGCTTAAGTCATGCTCAGCATTTTTTTCTGGACTTTATTCTTTTACTTGACAGAATAGATTTGTGCAATCGAGAGCAGGCTTGAGATGGCTGCCCACCTCTGCCTGTCATCTGTATAGCAGGGCTCTCTGAGGGAAACTTCCTCTTGGCTGTCTGGACTGGGGGCTGTAGGAGGGCATTTGGCAAGGTAGGGCCAGAGTGAGGGACACTCCTGGCCACACTGAGCTTCTGAAGCTAGGATTCTTTCCTGGGCTCTCTTTGGTATCTCATCAAACTAGGCTGCCTATCCTGCCAGCCCTGGACCATGCTGGGGCCCATTCTGCTAGGTCACATCAGGAAAGGACCAGTCCAGAGGCCAGCAACTGCCCAGGCAGGGAGGGGATGCTATCCCCAGGGTGAGGCCACTGTCATGGGCCCCAGGCTCACTTCTTGTAGTGATTGGGGGCATCTGCGAAGGCAAACTTGAGGCGATAGGCCTCAGCCAGCAGCAGGCTGATGTCCTGGTCATCCCAACGGGCAGTAGGCAGGTTCTGGAGAAAGAGCAGCAACTCCTGGGGGGAGAGACAGACAGTCAGGGAGAGTTCAGGCTGCAGGCCAGGTCCCGGCATATACCTGGGAGACTTCCATCTGCAGCAGGGGGAAAGCTTGGGACACTGCCCTCAGCTACGTGGCCCCTCCTACTCACTCAGCCTTCAACCCCACCCAGCCAGACTCTGGCTTTTACAGGGTCTTATCTGCCACCCAGCTCAGCATCTGAGAAGCCATACAGAGAGTCTTTCCCATCCTTCAGTTAGGACCCTTTTATTTAAACCCTCTGACACTCCAAGGAAACAGTATCAGTTGTCCTCATGGCCAGGAAGGAGAATTCTGAGAGCCAAAAGCCTCTCTGAAACCAGAGAGTAACACAAGACTTTTCTCTAACTGCCAGAGACACATACTTCCTCGTGTATCAGGTGACCATCTCAGGTCTCAGCAATGTGCTTATACCACAGGGCAGAGCCAGCAGAGAGGTCCCCCAACAGAGCCACCTCTCTCCCATATTCTTCCCAAAGCAAAGGTAACAGGTTCTGACACTGGGGGGGCTGGGCAACAAGATATCCTACTGAGCACCTGGGGACAATCATTCATGTCGCCTGCAAGTACAAAGACCTCCTTTGTAAACACAGCATGACTGGCCTGCCAGCCAATGGGATGATACATGAACTGTAGGGACAGAGCCAGCACCAGAGACAGGCATACAACCAACACACTAGGCACACCTGCACACAGTGGGCAGACAGCAGATACACATTGCATATACTGGGCATGTACTGAATACAATAAACACACATTGCACAAAGTGGGCATATAGTAGACAGCCAATTCACACAGTGGACATACACCCGACATGCACTGCACACAGTAAGTACACAGTATATACACATTACACACACTGGATATGCACTGCATACACTGGGCACACACTTAGTATAGGTTGAGTACACACTGGATAGTTCCTGCCACTGTCACTCAGTACTGCTGGCACCAGGGATAAGAAGCTCTGCATTGGAATGTCCATGCCACAACTCTTCTGCTTCACCAAGCACCCCAGGTATGCACTGGGCCATGTCTCAGAGTGGGCATGTGGGGGCACCCCTACAGGGATGCCTGAGAGCTAAGAGGACCAAGGATAGACACTATCTAGACAGTGAGTTACTGACAACAGCTGAGGCCAGTGATGGAAGGGAAACCACTGCTGTGGTCTTGGGAGTACCATGGCACGATGCAGGTGACCCTACACACATCATGGCAGTGACAGCTTGACCTCTCCCATCAGATGATGGCTCCCATAAAGTGACTTTGGGGATTTTATCGAGGACTCGGAGGGTCCTGGGAGACTGCAATACTAAGAGGAATTAAGCAGACATGGGCCTTAGAGATCTGTGTGGTTCTGACAGCTTCCAGCAGAGGAGTCTCAAAAGAGGAATGGGTGTGAGCTAGGCCACCCCTCCAGGGAGCAGCACACTCCTTTCCAGTGGTTCTGCACACTAACTGTGTAGGACTTGGACCCTGAACCTATCCTGCCCTGACTCCAGACAGCTGACAAAGAGACAAGAGAACAGCTGGCCTCAAAAAAGTACAGCCCAGTAGGCCTGGTTCCCAATCTATGGCAGCTGCCTGACTGGCTCACCAAACTTCCAGAAATAAATAGAAAGGCCGGAGCTATCCATTAAGGTAGAGCAAGATAGCATGGTCGGTATGGGTAGAACCAGGAGAGGCCACAGTGGTACTCAGGACAGTAGCCCAGGCTTGGCTCTGCCCCATCATCTCCAACCAGTGAGGAGGGAACCTCCAGCAGCCCAGGGCTGCACACCCCAATCACAAGAGCCATGTGCCGGGACCTTTTTTAATCGCCGTTTACTGTTGCTCCCCACCCCTATTTTCCTTTGCATTTTGGATACTTTCTGAGGGTCTTTAAATTGAATTCATGGAGCAGATCTCCCTGGCAGCATGTCTTCGGGGACACATCAACATCAATCTACTGTCTTCCACCATTAGATGCAACTTACACGGATGCCAATCCAATTCTGAGCAGGTCATAAATAAATACCTTTGGTTTTATTTTTAATCCACTTCGCTTCATATTATCATGACCTCGCTACTTGCAAGGTGAGAAGCAATACCCTCCCATTACGGTAACTTACCGACTCCACTGCACACTCAATTTCAGAATCTAATTTAGTCCCCCAGGTTCACTGGATGGAGGGAGAATGGAAATGCCTGGCTCTTCACGGCCTGCAGTGCTAAAGAAGGAAAAATCTATCCAGGTGACCTTTAAGGCAGGCAAAGAACACAGACAAACACAGCCTTAAATACAGATTTCTTTTTTAAAAAGGCTTGTCTTCCTGCTGCAGCAGGCAGCGGCGTCTCCTATCTGAGAACATGATGCATTTATTAGAGACTGTTGTTCGTCACCAACATGGTACACGAGGTGAGCGGGAACTCACGAAGCCATTGCTGGCAGAGTATAGAGGCCGTGGCTGTCAGGGGACAGCTATGTACTGCACAACTACAGTGACTGGATATGGCCCTCCATGGAGCCCATGTTAGAACTCTGCAGGTAGCTCTTGAGCCGTCTGTCTTAACTCCAGAACCAAACCAGTGCTATGACCACACTGGTGGCTGGGAAAATGAAGGGAGGTTTCTCTTCTGACACTGGCACTGTGGAAAGCCAATGTGAGAGCGCAGTGCACTGTTACACCTGCCTTTCTCAGCTAGCCTTGTCTTTCATTGAACAAAGGAGGCCCCCTGTGGGGTCTGTGGTCAGTGAGGAACCAAAAGTAAAGAACCCACTGCATGCCCTGTGGGTCAGTGCTTCTCAGTCATGGGCACATACTGTGATCATCTGAGGAATTCTAGAGCCACACTGATGCCCATGGCGCTGTTGCAGTTGTCAATGTCTACTCAAACCCATCTGGTACAGCACGTTTCTCGCTGCCTGCCCCACGCTACCCTCCCTAAAGTTCTGGGTTCCCGAATGAAAGACAGACAGACACCATACACACACACACACACACTCTCACACACACCCTTATATTTTAATATTTCCTAAACAGCTCGATGGCTGGGCCACTCCAAAACTTTCACATGACTAATACTTCCACTACGATATCCCTGAGTTTTACTTACTAAAATCTGTATTCCATCTTTGTTGCCCTAGATCCAGTGAGGTGCCTGGGGGGGCTGGGGCTGCTCTTCCCTGGCTCTTACATGTTGGCCGTCTCTCGGTCCTTTACTTCTCTGGTGTGGCAGTTACTCCTTTCCCAGCGAGGAGGCTTTATCTCCTCCTCCTCCCCCAGTCCCTTGTCCAGGAATCCTAAAGTCCCGCCTCTGTCTCCCTACCTAGCCACTGGCTGCCAGCAACTTTATTTACCAATCAAAACCATTACATGTGGATTCTCCTACAATTGTGGGGACTCAATTAACATAATACAAGCATTAGACCAAATCCACAATATGACATAATCCAGGTAGACATCCCAGATGAATGAGCTTAGAGCCCCAGCAATGGCCGATAGCCAAGGGTGACTAGGCCGTATTCTGGACACTATGGCTCCCCACAGGACAGCATAGATCCAGACAGTTTCTGTTTCACCAAGAAACCTGGTCAGGGTGCACAGTACCTCCCTCAGGCATGGGCACTTTGGAAGATGCTGAGTCAAGCCTCCAAAGCCAGGCTGCTTCAGCCTGCTCCACGTGAAGTACTAAATGATACCCTCTTCAACACAGTCTCGCTGCCATGTCCAGTCCCTGGGGAGGTTCCAAGAGACAAGGTTTCAAAGAAACCAGCTCTGTCTGCTCCTTCATGAAGAGTTTATCTGTGCAGAGAGTCAGTGCTTTGCAGTGTCTTCTGCACATAAGTCCTTCCATAAAGGACAATGTGGTGATCTGCTTACATTCCCTCTTAGGACCCACTGCTGGGGCTCTGAAGGCTGAGGCAGCAGTGTTGGGGGGTGGGGTAAAGGATCCTGGGTCCGAAGTCAATGGATTTTTCATCCAGGCTCTGGCACTAACCATACCAACCTCAGTGAATTCCACAGTCATGTCCTGGATGCTGTCACAGAGATTACCTTCTCTCTTACATCAGCAGCTCCATGTGTCTGTTGGTTCCTCAAACTTGGCATGCGTGGCCCATCGTGGTCAGTGAGTGTAGAGAATAGGCAGTATAGGGAGTCAATATTTACAAGTGCTAGGCAACCAGGGCCAAATCCTACTCCTGCCTTTGTTGCTGTGTGACCCTGGGAAAATCTCATGCCTCTATTGCTTCTGTTTCTTATCTATAAAATGGAGACAGTACTGAGACCTCTCCTTTTGGTTGCTGAGTGTGGGCACACTATTCCAGAATGCTTGTAGTAAAAGGTTCAGTGACAGCAGCCTGCCACTGCCACTGGTTAATAGTATAACTGTCACTAGTGAGGTGGCTGGCACCCAAAAGACAGGAGGAGCTTCTCAGGAATACAGCTTAGAAGAAGAAACCTGCTACTGAACAAATTCTTTATCTATGGGAGATGAGGGGTGGGGGGACAGACCGACAGACAGACAGATGGCAAGTGTGTGCTCATGCATGTGGAGGCCAGAAGACAATCTTGGGTGTTTCTCTCAGGACCTGTCCACCTCAGTGAGATCTGGGGTTCACCTCATTAAACCTGCTCTTCAAATTCCAACCCAGATGCAAAACAAAGTATTTAATTAAAAACATTTGCAAAGGGCTGACAGGGGCAGGAACTGCTAAGTGAATAAAATGGGGAAAGCTCCCCACCCCACCCCTGTTCTGGGAAAAGCTGGGCAGACTTTCAGGGCAGGTGCACTCAGGCTGTAGAAGGGCAGTGCTCTGTAAAGTTTTCTTGTACAAGACCTACCTTGGCCTGGTGGCAGTTCATATGACTCTTCTATGTGGATGACATACCTGAGTTGGCTGAAGAGGGCCACTGCCTGTCTGTACTAGGGGCGTGGACACCGGGCTCCAAGACACAGGTTTCTTATATAAAAGGCAAAATGTCCACAGTCCTGAAAGGTACCATCAATGTGGCCCTGCCCCACATGGCATGACCAGGACCCACTGGATTCTAGTCCAGGTACACTGGGACAAACTGGAGAGGGAAAGAGAGGGTAGAGGAGATGCAGGGTATACCCAGCCTCTGCTTCAGGATTGAAGTGAAGAGAAGAAAACAGAGGGCTGAGCCAGTGACCAGGCAGGGCTAAGATGTAGGGCCCACTGAACCTCCCGACTGGATGCTCCACACATGAAGGTTGAAGAGAATGGCAGCAGCCTAGGATCCCCTCAGCCACAAAGACCCTGTAAGGGCAAAGAGCTAGAACAGTGGGACAGAGCTGTGTGGACTGGCCACACAGTAGCTGCCAGTGTCACGATGAGCCAGGTGTTATGCTCACTGGCCTATGCTCACTCAGTGGCTCACTGGAGCTCACTGGAACTCCTGGCCTCCATTTTTTGGGACAGCGTTTTTTCTGTGGCCGTGGGGTGTACTGTGAGGAAGCTTGCATGCTGCCTTTCTGTGTGGCCACATGGATTCACAAGCATGTGGGATTGGACCTGATGTTACTGGTGGGGATAGGGAATAAGGTAGGCTTTTAAAGAAAACCAAAGCAAAAACCAAACCACCTGTCTGCACTTTCTCACCTTTTCTAATTACATGCATTAGCAAATACTAAATGGAAAGCCCACTTTGAGTCAAGGGGTAGCCTGATTGCTAGAGTGGCCATGTCTGTCCTAGACTGAATCCTTCTTGTCTGATAGTGTCCCTGCCTGGCTACAGAGGCTTTCTATTTAGAGGGACAGGAAGAAAGCCTGGGCAGTGTGGGATATCACACTGTCCTCCAGCAAACAGAGTGGAAAGGCCAAATTATTATTCATTGGGAATTTAGTCCGACTGAGGACTGTACCTTACCCTGGGCCAGCCCTGCAGTGACAGGAAGTCAGAAAAGGAATAGAGATCGTTTAGAGAAGCCAGAGGATATAACTGAGCGGCCTGCCTGCCTGGCTGCTATGGGCCACAGGACAGCTGACATGGGGCGACTCTAGCTGATATGTACTGCAGTCAAAACCTGAATAATTTTGGATGGTGAGTACAGACAAAAGAAGGCAAAGATTTTCTTCAATAATTCTATATGGAATGCAGATTAAAATGATAGCATTTTGTCTTTGCTGAACTAAATAATGAAGTCTCTTAGACTTCATTACATTAAAAAATAATTAGCATTATAAGACGGGTTTCATTATGGCATTTTCAGACATACAGACGACTGTCACTCACTTGCTCTCCACCCCTCTTCTGCTTCCACATCATGTGTAGATAGTTAGACCCAGGGTAACCGCACAGACAGAACCCTGGCTACCAGCCTGCATTACTCAGGGCTCTCCAGAGGAGCAGGACTTACAGAATGTATACGTACATGGGATTTAGTAGGCTCTAATGCCAGGGAAGGAACAGACTTGCCAGCAAGAATAAGCAGGCAAGACGAAAGCTTCCTTCTTCTACACCCTCTATCTAGGCTGCCAGTAGAAGGTGTGGCCCAGATTAAAGGTGGGCCTTCCCACCTCAAAAAACCTAGATTAAAAGTGGGTCTTCTCACATAGAAATGAACCCACACACTTACGGTCACTTGATCTTTGACAAAGGAGCTAAAACCATCCAATGGAAAAAAGACAGCATTTTCAACAAATGGTGCTGACTCAACTGGCGGTCTACATGTAGAAGATTGCGAATTGATCCATTCCTATCTCCCTGTACAAAGCTCAAGTCCAAGTGGATCAAGGACCTCCACATAAAACCAGATACACTGAATCTAATAGAAGACAAAGTGGGGGAAAGTCTCGAACACATGGGCACAAGAGAAAAGTTCCTGAACAGAACACCAATGGCTTATGCTCTAAGATCAAGAATCTACAAATGGGACCTTATAAAATTGAAAAGCTTCTGCAAGGCAAAGGACACTGTCAATAGGACAAAACGGCAACCAACAGATTGGGAAAAGATCTTTACCAATCCTACATCAGATAGAGGGTTAATATCCAATATATATAAAGCATTCAAGAAGTTAGACTCCAGAAAACCAAATAACACTATCAAAAAATGGGGAACAGAGATAAACAGAATTCTCAACTGAGGAAACTTGAAGGGCTGAGAAGCACCTAAAGAAATGTTCAACATCCTTAGTCACCAGGGAAATGCAAATCAAAAGAACCCTGAGATTCCACCTCACACCAGTCAGAATGGCTAAGATCAAAAACTCAAGTGACAGCAGATGCTGGTGAGGATGTGGAGAAAGAGGAACACTCCTCCATTGCTGGTGGGAATGCAAGCTGATACAACCTCTCTGGAAATCAGTTCAGCGGACCCTCAGAAAACTGGACATAATACTACCTGAGGATCCAGCTATACCACTCCTGGGCATATACCCAGAAGATGCTCCAACATCTAATAAGGACACATGTTCCACTATGTTCATAGCAGCCATATTTATAATAGCCAGAAGCTGGAAACAACCCAGATGTCCCTCAACAGAGGAATGGATACAGAAAATGTGGTACATTTACACAATGGAATGCTACTCAGCTATTAAAAACAATGACTTCATGAAATTCGCAGGCAAATGGATGGAACTTGAAAATATCATCCTGAGTGAGGTAACTCAGTCACAGAAGAACAAACACGGCATGTACTCACTGATAAGTGGATATTAGCCCAAAAGTTTGGAACACCCATGATTCAATTCACAGCAACTGCTGGACTGAGCGTGGGGTCCCAGGTGGAGGAGCTGGAGAAGGGACTGAAGGAACTGAGGGAGTGTTCAGCCTCATGGGGAGGGAGCGACAGTGTCAACTGGTCAGGCCTCCCGGTGCTCCCAGAGACTGGACCACCAACCAAAGAACGCATACGGAGGGGCCCATGGCGCTGGCCACATATGTGGCTAAGGAGGGCCTTGTTGACCATCAGTGGGAGGAGAGGCCCTTGGGTCTGAGGGTGTTAGATGCCCCAGAATAGGGGAGTGCCAGGGAGGGAAGACAGGAGTGGGTGGGTGGGTGGGTGGGGGAATACCTTCATTAAGGCAGGGGGAGGGGGATGGGATAGGGGGTTTCCAAAGGGGAGACCTGGAAAGGGGAAAACATTTGAAATGTAAATAAAGTATCAAATAAAAAAAAGTGGGTCTTCTCGCTTCAGATGATTTAATTAAGAGAAATACTCCCCACGGGTGAACCCGGCTGACGGGTGAACCCGGCCGCCTGGGTCTCAGATGTAGTCGGGTTGGCAGCCAAGAGTGGTCATCACACACTTTCTCTTACCCCTCCTTCCCTTTCTACCCCCAAATGGCACCCGAGGTGTTAGCACACGTTTACAGCTCCAACAGTTGAGGGCTGAGGTGGAAGCAATCCAAGTTCAAGTCTAGCCTGGGTCATATACAGAATCCTTCTCTGGGAAAACAAAGATAAATATGTAGATGGATGAATCTAAGTGGCTCTGCCCCGAGTCATGCTGCCTCCTGGCACCCTGGGGCCCTGTGTGCAGAAAGGCCATGGGTGCGGAGGCCAAGCTCATCGGCAGCTCCTGCACTGCAGAGAACACACAGGTCTGCTTAAAGCTACTCAAGCCTGAGGTTTACAAATTGCCAACACGCAAAGATGACTAAATTAAGCAGGACAGGGCTAAAAGGGCCTGCTTGTCTCTTCTCATTGCTTTCTTCCCTAACTGGGAAAGATGAAGGAGGGGCCTCCATCCTGACACACAAGGCAGAGAATGGGGTTAATTGGTTTAACCCACCTCCCATCCTGCTCAGCTCAGCTCAGCTCTGTGTGTTGATCAGAAACCCCAAGAGCAAGAGGTGGTGCAAGGAGCCCACCTGCTCTCTGCCTGCAAAGAAGGCCAGGTGCCATCTGGGCCACTGTTGGAGACATACAGGACAGAACACAGAATTTCTTGGTAGATGGGTTCTTGACTCCTTTCTCCCAACTTGTCAGTCTTTTAAGATGAGGAAACTGAGGCACAGAGAGGCTGGAAGATGGCTGGGGGTACTGAGGGGAGGGGAGGGTATGGAAGGCACTCTACACTCCTGTTAAAGAATGATACAGCTTATCCTCATCTGCTCAGGAGGCCCCTACACACTGTCCCTTTGAGGGCCACCCTGATCTACAAGTGAGAAGAAAGGACCTCTCCAAGCAGGAGGGAGATGACCCAGAACCAGCCATGCAGAGGAAGGGTCACAGAAACCAACTCTCAGTTTCTGTGTTGCTTTCACAATGACCGTTGACAACCGTCAACCATACTTCCTTCCTCAGGGCAGAGGAGGGGACAAACAGGGTACACCTGAAGCATAGTACACAGGTTAAGGGGCTGCTTGCTCTCTGTCCTCACTACTACAGCCCTGACTAGGTGAGCCTTTACACAATCCTTTTACAGAGCAGGAAATGGAATCTGGGATCCGAGATAAGATGGGACAAAGGCCAGGACAGAGGCCTGCTTGCACCTGGCTCTGGGACCTGGACTTCCACTCCCTCTGCTGTCCTGAGGCCGATCTGTGCCTCAGTTGCTGTCCCTGGCTCACAACTCCCTACTCTGGTTGTAGACTCTGAAACACCTGCAAACCTTGAGCTTGGGAAGCCACGGGTCACAGCTCTGCTCAAGCCCAGACCTCAAGCAGAAGGCAGGGGGATGGGACATTGGCACTCATCTGCAGTGCATTGCTGGGGTTGTACCACAGTCAACATGAAACATCTTGTGTTAGGCACATGTATAAAATGGAAGTGTGTGTATGTGTGTGTGTGCGCGTGCGTGCGTGCGTGAATGTGTGTGTGTGTGTGTGTGTGTGTGTGTATTAGTGACACTCTGAAACAAACTGGCTAAAGACAGGAAGATCAGGTTTACAGAATCAGGAGGCCAGTGAAGAGATGTGCTCCAAAATGGACTGAAGATAACAGCCTGGAGACATCACTGGCCACCAGCAAACCTGGCACAAATCTACAAGGTATGAGCCCACTCAGTTGGCAAGAACAGTTGTTAAGAACAGATCCTGAGCTAGGAAGATGGCTTAGTAGGTGAGGTGTCTATTGCCCAAGCATGAGAACCTGAGTTGGATCCCTGGCACCCACATTCAAATCAAGAACAAGAACACAAGACATGGTGGTGTGTGCTTGAAATCCCTGGGCTGGGGAGGCAGGATTCCAGAAACTTGTGGCCAGCCAGCCTCCCTTGGCAAGCTCCATGCCCATGAGGTACCCAAGGTTGACGGGCACATTATACATAACAAGGGCATACACCCCAGATGTGGGGAGAAATGGAGAGAGGGCACCTGAGTACTGGCTGAGAGCAGGGAACCTGCGTGAACTCTGCTTGTGTGACCGAGGTCCCAGGCCTGTGTGCACACATGCATACAGATCACCTCAGGTATTTCTCTTATTGCTGTGAACAACTGAGACAAACAACTCAGTAAAGGAAGGATTTATTTTACTCGTGGCTTCAGAGGGCTTGGCACAGCAGAGCAAGGCGTCCCCCGCTTTGGTAGCCAGGAAGCAGAGCGAGGACTGCGTTGACTGTCTTTCTCCTTTTCTCCATCAGTCAGTGGGATGCTGCGGCCCACATACAGAGCAGGTCTCCCTTCAGTTAGCTATTTTTCAAAACACCCTCACAGTGCCACTCAGAGGTACCTCTTGCCATTCTCCTAGCTGATTCTAAGCCCAGTCGTGTTGGCAGTGGGTGCTGCCCAGTGCCCTGGTGAAGGTGCTGGTCTTAATGATGCACTTCCAGCTGACTCACCCCATGCTCAACCCCTGACTAGCAATCAATAGCGGAATAAATCTGTCTGCTTGCCAAATCAAGGTGCTATTCTCTCAACCATGCCTTCCGTTTTCCCATATTTAAATTTCTTTAGTAATAAAACGTCAGAGAAAAAGACCACCCCTGCTAGTGTACAAAGAGCCTTGGCAGAGCCGTACAATGGGGTGTTTATTTAGCAGGTTAAAAATATGTTCTCAAGAGTCATGAAGATACCCCAGTGCGTGACAGCAAGTGAAGTGGTGTGGGGGCAATGCAGGCACTCATGGCCCTTCTTATGCCAACAGAGGCAGAGCAGCAGGAAATGGTCCCTCTCTTGAAGAGCTGGGCTTTGGGTGGGAAGAGCTACCCAATGGCTTTCTTTTAAAAATGATCTTTCTAAGGGTTGTATTTTTGCAGTGGAGAGTATTCAAACCATGGTTTTCATTTTCAAAGGCAAGCCAAGCTTTTCCTCCTCCGTAGCTGGCCTGGCAGTGTTTCCTTACTTGCAGGACTAGGCAAACTCTCCACTGCACAGTAGAGGGACTCACACCACGCCATGTGCACTGAAGTAGGGCTGCCTTCTCACTTCTCAACATTCTGGCAGTCACAAGGTTTCTTGAACTGATAATCGATCCAGAGAGTAATGTGGAGCCAAGACTCCAGGTCCATCCTTACACACAGAGCATGAGGCTGACCAGCCTGCTTTCAGGGCTATGCTGGGCCCCGTGGCACAGAGGATGCTGAGGGGAGGAACTGGGTAGCCAGGGACTGTTCTACCTAGGAACTTTTGCCCACTGGATTTGCCCACAGGGAGACTCCAGCCTTCTGAAGCATACTTCTAGAGGCTCAATGGTGTCAGGTGTGGGATACAGATTGACTGAGGAGTCTGGTATATGCAAGTGAGTACATCTCTAACTTGGGGGATTTCTTCCCTGGAGACCAGGCACCAGCCTAGGGCAGGAGTTCCCAAAGAACTGCAGCTCAGAAGTGCAGGTGACATCAGCTGAAGGCTGTAGCCCCATAAATTGTGCAAACCTATTACAGGACAAAGCTTCAATTCTACAAGGATGCTGGCTTCTAAGGTGTATGCTACAGTCATGACTGCTAAGCCACCCTCCTGGCCCTGAGCTTGACCACCAGGGAGGGCCTTCTGGGTGCTTACCACCATCTGATGAACTCGGAAGCCAGGAGCCTTAGTCAAAGCTGTCTGAGACTTCCTGCATGCCCTCAGCTCAGGAACCATGAGTCTGTGGTACAGGAACCACGAGTGTTTTGCCAAGTCAGGATGGAAGAGCCAAAGCTCCATCTCTGACCAGAGGGAGAGAGGCTATACGCAGTAAGTTCCCTGTCTCTTATCCATTGCAAGAAACAGGAAAAGCTATAGAGGTTGTCTCTGACTTCACAGGGTCACTCAGTGGCTATCATCCAGTAAATCAAAAGCATACAGAACTTAATCTAAGAGGCAGCGGCAGTCAAGGAACCACAGAAGGGCAGACTAACTGTACTGGGCCCACACACTGCCTTGGTGGTAGACACTCTGTTGGTCTAATCCATCCAACTAAGGATCTCTGACTTCCAACAAAGTCAGTGTTAGGGTGACCTCAGTGACTAACAAGAGTCCCCAGCAAAATGCTTTGCAGACTTGCATTGTGAGGCCCCCTCGAGTGTCCTGGGTTCTAGCTGGCCCCATGCCTACAGGAGGAGTTGTAGGGCCCATGATTCCCCCTGTTTGCCCCACAGGGCCTGTTCACAGTAGACTCTGGTCCTGAAGTCCTTTCTCGCCTCACTTTCAGCCCAGTTGGTGGGTTCAATCTCCAGCCCTGCTAGTTGACTTCTTTGACAATACACTTACTAGTTTGAGAATCTTGTCAAGTTTGGTCCAGATCAGGACTAAAAATAGGAAAGTGACAGCCAGCTGGAACTGAGCTACTGGTTGACCATCTCTCGGGCTGACATCCCACTCATAGTGGAAAGAAAAGACACCTCAACAGGGCCATCCTCTGAAGAGCCTACAACAGCAATTGGGACATGGACTGTCCTTGTAATTAATTTCATTATTTTTCCAAAGAGAAAAAAACAGCATTTGGTGCTGAAAACAGGGGCTGGCACAAAGACTCCAGCCGAGCCGGCTCCCCTTTCATCTCCCAGCACAGCTGAGACTTCTGATCAACATACAGAGAAAGCTCACATGCAAGCACTGCGATTAGAGTCTGTTTCATCCCCAAGCAGACTTCTTTGTAGCACCTAAGGCCAGGATGTGGGGTCATGTGGTCCTGAGGCATCACTGGGAAGGTGGTGGGGCTTAAGACGGGATGTGATCACAGGGAAGGAGCACACACCTCCACTCTTATCTACAAGGCAGCAGGCTCACTGCCCTCACACTGGGATCCCTAGAGAGAGGGCCTATGGAGATGTCCTCTGTGAGGCCTCTGCCAGCTCCTAATCTCAGAGCTGTCACTAGGAGGCAGATGCAGAGTAGACAGGAGGGGCCATGGCACTATAGCTGTGGGCATGGCATCCTGGGCCTTTCTTGGAGCAGCTGTTAACTCCACAATCTGATTCTAGGCCCATAGGTAGTGGCAGCACCCAGCTACAGGCAAGCTGACTGGGAGGCACAGAGGGGAGGTCCCCCAGCCTCCTAAAAGCTCCAGGCAGCCAGTCCTAACTCTGTTGGGCTGCACACAGGGAGCCTCAGACAGTGCATGGGCTTGACCTGGTCATCCGGTCCTGTCATCACACCCATAGGACATCTCTGGTAGTAGAGCAAGAATGTAGGAGGGCACTGGATATTCCGTTTGTCTTCAGCAGCAGAGTAGGAGGCACAGTGAGAACACAATCTTGGGCCTAAGCAGCCTAGACTTGACCAGCCCATGCAAGCCACATGTCCCCTCTCTACTGGTCACACTTGTATCCATTTATCTCTGGACTTGTCTGTTCATCCTCCAGTAGCCGACCTTAAATGCTGTCTTCATGATGGAGAAAACTCAGTCTAGTCATGAGAGGCCCTTAGATCTCATGGTGCCGGCAGTGCCAGGTAGAGATCATGGAAAGTACCAAGCCTCCTACTAAACTGAGAGCAAGGTAGAGATGCAGCTTGTCAGACATACTCAGGGGCAGCTGGTGAGTGCTGCCCCATCGATACCCAGTGTGCAACTGCTACCCAACAAGTAGGAAAGCCGGAGCTCTGTCCCTATATCACAGGGCTGTGAGGAAGCCGTATCCCACAGAGACACTAGTCCAAACAGCCTGCAAAGGAGCAGGATAGAGTTGCTGGGCCATGACACCTGGGCTCTGTGACATATGCTAGGATACCTACACTCAAGGCTGGGTTTCTAACTCCTTTTGTAAGGACCCAAGGTTCAGCCTTCCAGTCCTTGCCCATCAAGGGTCGTCCTTGTCCCCAGACCAGATGGGACCTTCTTGGTAAGGAATCTGTGACCATTTAAGTCTGAAAGACCTTCAGGGAAATGATGTCCAAGAATGTCCCCAATCACAAGGCAAAGCCAGTCCTTGCATTCGTCACAATCCAGAGAGCTAGCATAACTCTGTGCCCACACATAGAAGCCAACACAGCCCAGTACTCCTCAGTCACCCAAGATTCCAGCCAAGGGATGGAGTTCCTGCCCTTCAGAGTGGGTCAGGAGAGAGCTGGGCTTCAAGGTCCTCTCCCAGCAATGGGCCAGCATTGAAGGATACATTTCAAGGTACAGATTACTGACTGTCACGGGGCTGAGTTCACAGGTTCACTAGGAAGATGGCATTTTCCTTGTAATATACTTGGTAAAAGTTCTTCAATTTCTAGAGTTGTCCAACTCTGAGTTCTCACATTGATTTTCTGCTGTTGGGGAAGTCAGGTGGAAAGACACACGGGAGATGGGGGAAGGTCTGGAAAGGTCAGTTTCCACGCTAGTGCATCCAGGGAGCCATGACCTGTCTCAGTTGAGAATGTGGGGAGCAGACACAAAATCTCATACTGACCAGAGCACAAGAGGGCACCGGGCATCAGAAATCCCCTCAGAGTGATCAATGGTGTATTGAGAACGGCAGTCCACCCCCAACAGCCTGGCTTGCTGTGTACACATGGAAGACTAGGTAGTGGTTCTGGCTCCTCCTCAGATGAACTAGAATCTGCAGATCACAGGCTGAGTTAAGGAAACAGGCCCTGGTGTGGATTACGAGCCCAGGGGCAGAACAAACCACTCTGCAACACTTCTTCTACATAATGACATGTTGTCATTCTGAATCGGTGCATCTTCCCTGAGCCTTGGATCTCTCTGCATACAGTGGGAAAAAGGGCTACAGCCATCTTGTACCCACTCCGGCACATGACCATCCCTGTTGGTCACATCTGTGGACTGCCCATCAAAGGAGAGAGACATGGGTGGAATAGGGCTAGTCTCCTCCTACCTGGCTCCAAGAGAAGGTTACACATGAGAGCTCTATGGGAGTAGAGAAGGCAAGATTTGCATGTAAGGGTCCAAAAGAAGGGCAAGTAGTGGGTAAGGGGCCACACAGAGGCCTGGAGATCAGCACTGCGGCCCACTCTCTGTGTCCAAGAGGTCAATCTGGGCTGGCCTATGAGTGTGTAGAGCAAATGGATGAATCTGCAGGAGAGCCAGCTAAGGAGTGCACACAAGCTGGCAGGAAAGGCCTGGGCAAACAAGCACAGGAGGGCCGAGCAAGGGACCAAAGTGCAGGGTGTCAGCATACTTGGTGAACCAGACGATGCCAGAAAAGGTGCTGGGGCAGGTAAGTATTTTGGATGGAAGGGACAATCCTAACACAGGCTGGCAGGCAGGCAGAGTCAGGACCTGAAACCTTTCACCCTCAAAGGATTTGAAAAGAGGAACTTGTAAGTGGGAGAAGATTGACTTCTGACAGCACCCAGTGCTCCAGCCGCTTAGTGTCACTAGACGAGTACTTAAGATTTCCCAGTGCTTCCAGGGCACCCACTCAATGGGGCATTGACAGTACCATGGAGCCCCAGTGTTGTTGATCTCCAGGAGGGTTGGGGGGGAAGGAGGGGCGGGCACGCATAGCCCATAAGTTGTGAGGGTCTTTTCTTACCCTTACTCTAGGAATGGGCTTAGAGAAAGTACAGGTGGAGAAAACTACACAGAGGGGCTGAGCCACGCCCAAGGCTCTGACTGCCCTTCAGAGTACAGACACAGTTCTCCATGTCGTGATGGAGGGCCCTGGGGTTTCTACTGTATACCTCCTTGAGGCACCTGCTGGGCTCACCTGAGTCTGGAGACTGCAGCAGAGGGGTGTATCACACACTCTTTAACTTGGAGACTGCACCACAAGTGATCACAGGCAAGTCATACTATTGGGACACTTTCAAGAAGTCATTAAACCCTCAAAGGACCAAATGTTACAGAGCCCACAGATCTTCTGAGGTGCCCTAGCTCCAGTATTATGCCTTTCTTCCAGAACTTTCCTTCTTGGGCCTCCACAATGGACACCTGCAGCTTACACCAGCCTCATTCAGCCACTTCCTCTCCCAGCCCATCTGCAGAACACATGTCACCTCAAAGCCTTCACCTGAGCACAGGCAGCCATGCCATGAGGTTGCTACCCCACTGTGTGCTACCCACTATGTACACATGTGCAGGGGTATTCACTTCTGCAAAATGAATAATGCAGCTAACTCTAGAGATAAATACTGGGCGATATCTAATTAAATTCCTATTTTTAGAACTTTGGGGAAATCATGTGAGGGAGATAAATGGAAGCCACATGCCATCCAATAGCTATGTATGCCACACAGGTTCTGTGCTAATGAGGCCTGGGGCACAAGCACAACCCTCCAAGCTCTGAGAGTGTGCTATGGTAGAGACCAACTATGTCCTTAGCAGATCATGCATAGGTCACCTGGCATGCCTGTCATCATCTGTGCTGCATGCATCCCTCAGGAGAAGGACCCTCTAGTGTCACATGACCCAAGCTTGGGGTAACAGGAGAAGTAGATACTGATCATGCATTGGAAGGGACAAGTTTGACTTGCACCATTCTGCACTGAGCCTGGGAGAGTGAACGGACAGAATGAGCCTGGCAGAGAGAGCCAGCCTGGGAGGGAGAGTCTGGATAAGGTACCAGTCAAAAGGGAAGAGGCACCACAGGAAAGGCACTGGGAGAACTCTGTTCCTTGCCCTCCCTCACTTTCTCTGAGTGGTACTCAGTCCATTGAAGCCAGGCTGTGGCACTAACCAGGGGAAGCTGGGACTCACTCCTTGTCTAGGGTCTCATGCATGATCTACAAACTGCTTAGAGACATTTTAAAAAAGATTTCTGTTAAGTCCAACTGTTCTTTTTCTCTTGTGCCATATGCTGTCCCTTTCTGCCTGTATTTGTTTCAAATCTTTTTTCAAGTGTTTGCAAAGAGATGTGTGGATTGAGAGCAGTCTCCTTCTGGCAGGTCTTCAGTAGATCTTGGCCCTGTGGTGGGATCTCACCTTGGAGACCCTCAAGGAAACCCCACTTGCTGCCAGACAAGGCAGAGAGGGTCTCTTCCTGTCCTGCCTGGCTCTGCTGGGTTAAGTACTTCCCACCTTTCATGTGAGTGTCCCAGCTCCTCAGGATGGCAGTCCTTCAGCAACCTTCCTCTGGCATGGCCTTGCATGCTGGCTGCAGCATCAGCCAAGTGGGGAGCTTCCCCAGTTCTCTAACACAGCAGAGGAGGTTCCAGATTCATACTGCCCCTCATGGACTTGTTCTCCTATCTACCCCCACAACAGGCTCATCAGTCCATCTTGGTCCTCAGGCTTTGAGCCAAGTGCTCATTAATGAGGGCCAGGCCCCAGGTGCAGCTCTGGTCCTCTTCTCCTTCCTGACCCCAAAGGTACTACTCCCTGCTGAGTGATTTGGAGCCAGACGCCACATTTGGACTGCAATGTAACTGTCCCACTGTTTCCTCAAGAAGTAGCACAGCCCAGCTGGTGCTCCAGGGGATAAGAGGATGGCTGGGAATGGAGGTCCCTACAGAAGGGAGTCCTCAGCCAGAGTTTCAGCTGCCAGCCTGCAGTCTCCAGATACCCACAATAGCAACTGCTATCAAGGGTGCTAGCATGAAAGATTACCACTTTACTAGATTTTCCTTTAGACTTGAGGATACACACTTATCAATGGAGCCACCACTGACCCTTCCTAGTTTTTCCTTAAGACTCAAGGACACAAAGCAGTGTCATATGAAGGGAATAGCGCCCCAGTCCACCAGTGTTTCCTTCAGTAGACAGCCCACAAAGGTTGGCAACAGTGATGGGCATGTGCACCACTTGGATACACTGAGCTTGATGGACAGGAAGAGGGTAACAGAGTGTTACAGACAGAAAGGCAGAGCACATGTGCCGCTGCTTTGTAACCTCTTTCTTTCTTTTGTTTTTGTTTTTGTTTTTGTTTTTGTTTTTGTTTTTTTTTGAGACAGGGTTTCTCTGTGTAGCCCTGGCTGTCCTGGAACTCACTCTGTAGACCAGGCTGGCCTCAAACTCAGAAATCCACCTGCTTCTGCCTCCCAAGTGCTGAGATTAAAGGCGTGTGCCACCACTGCCTGGCTTGTAACCTCTTTCTAAGGAGGCACTAGTTAACAAAAATCAGCTCAAAGTGGATCAAAGACCTTAATGGAAGACCTGAAAGTCTGAGTCACTAATGGGAAGCAGGGCATGTAAATCTGGCCATGTGCAAGGGCTTTCTGAGATGGACTCCACTGTCTCAGAAAATGACAGCACCCATGACAAACGGGCAGCATTAAATTAACGTAATTCTGCACTGCAAAGAAGACAGTCAACGGTATGGAAGGACACCATAGAGGAGGAGGAAGCCCTGCAGACTGTCAGCCAACAGAGGATTGATACTCAACACAGAACTTCACTAGGGAAAATTATCTGGTCAGTAACTGGGCGAATGAACAGAACGTGCTTCAAATGAAGACCTGGCCATGGTCAATAAAGCTGGGGCTACATCTTAATGTAGAGTACTTACTGAGCATGCTCAAGGCCTCAGTTTGATCTCCAGAGCTCCTATCCACCCCCCAAGAAAAATTATGAAATAAACCTCCTCCCTAGCCACCAGGCAAATGCAAATCAATCATACTGAGATTTCATCTCATCCCTGTCAGAAGAGCTTCTCATCACAAAACAAACAACAGATGCTGGCAGAGAGTGGGGAAGAGGAAGCACCCTCACACCCTGCTGCCAGGATGGAGTTAGTACAGCTGCCATGGGACCCAGGATGGAGGTCCTTCAAGACACTGAAAAGGGACCTATAGTGTGACTCAGCTACACTACCCCCGGGCACACTGAGAGTAAGTCCACTTCCCACAGCAATACATAATAACCACATAGAAGAGCCAGCCTAGGGTCCTGTAGATAGATGAAATGGATGAAGAAACTGTGCTGTGTGCACACAGTTTTACCCGGCCCTACAGAAAGAAGTTATGTTATTTGCAGGAAAATAGACGGAGCCGGAGATCATCATGTTAAGTGAAATAAACCAGACTCAGACACATGGATTATTCTTTCTATTGCTGTAGTATAAATACCCTAGCAAAAGCAATTTAAGGGAGGAAGAGTTTATCTTGGTCTATAATCCAGTCATGACAGCTAGAGCCTGAGACAGCTGGTTACATTGTATCCACATTGAGAAGGAAGAGTTTATCTTGGTCTATAATCCAGTCATGACAGCTAGAACCTGAGACAGCTGGTTACATTGTATCCACGTTGAGAAGGAAGAGTTTATCTTGGTCTATAATCCAGTCATAGCAGCTACAGCTTGAGACAGCTGGTCACATTGTATCCACGATGAGAAGCAGAGGGTGATGAATGTTGGCCCTCAGTTCACTTTCCCTGTTTATACAGCCCAAGATCCCAGCCTAGAAAATGTAGCACCCCACCTCAATTAACCTAATCAGGAAAATCCCTCACAAGTATGTCCAGAGGCTAACTAACCTAATTTAGATACTCTGTCACAATTTCTCCTGGAGGACTGTCTCCTACCAAACTCTGGATCCTGTTAGGGTAACACCCAATGTCAAACATCAGAGTGTTTTCTATCCTATGTGGATCTAGAGGGAGAAAGGAGCATGGCAGTAAAAGGGGGATATTGGGGTGGAAGGGGGAAAGGGGAGGGCATATGTAAAGTAACAGAGAGATGAAGACAATCAAAGTACTTTATAAGCATTTATGCAAATGTCAAAACAAAACCCTCCATTTCATCCAGCTAACATGCCCTAATGAAAAACAACAACAAAAATTCTAGTAGGTGGTCAGGAGTACAGACATGAAGTCATTGCCTATGAAAAAGTGTAGACATGAAGTTACTTCCTAGTTTTTGGTGTAGTATTTGCTGACTTTTTAAATCTATAATCTGGTTCTGAATTCTTTTCCTAAGCTAAACTGGCATAGACTCTAGCTTTGTGTTTATGGTTCATACTTTCTGAGATGTCTTCCAAATCCTGGAACTTTCAGGGCCATGCCCACGCCCTTACACCCATTTAATAGTCATGTGAGCACACCTTCCACAAGCAGGTGTCTGACGAGAGGAGCTTTCCAGGGATTGCCTGAGCATGTGGACCCTATGTGCCTCCCTTGCCTGTGTGGCCTGTGAGCAGGCAGCCTGGCCTGTCTAAGAGGTGGAAAGGCAAGTGAGGTCAGTGTACCTTCCCACATCCACCTGTTAGGCCAGAGCCCTGTGACCACAGTTGCTAGGTAAAACTAATGAAGAGATTTTAGGAAAACTCCGTGAGCTTCATTCTGTAGATGGGAAGGGCTGGCCCACAGCCTCTTGGGCCAGGCAGACACAGCTGTTATCTTCCATGTCGTCCCCACCAGCATGGCCTCTTAATCTCCAGCCAGGGTGTCCAGCACCTCCGCCTTCCTGTAATAGTTCAGAGATAATCAAATCGGATTACCTCTCAGACAGGAATTGATTTTGGCTGGGCAGTGGAGCAGGCAGCCAGATGTTTCTTCTGATACATGGCCTGTGACTCAGTGGCCAATTCTAGATTTGGCCAGAGGAGGGCTATGCATGCTGGGAAGTGGGGGCAGGGGGGTTCTCAGAGAATCAGGGACTCGGGCCAAGACTGGTATCTTCCTGTAGACACTGTTCTGACACTGTCTGTAGCTAGCTGTAGATGGGGCTCTGCCCTCAGCCATGCACTGTGGGATATCTGCCATCTGCAATGGAGCCCACAGCCTTATGGAGATCATACCTCTCCCTCATTCAGAAAACACTTTGGGGCCATCAGCCTGAGAGTGAGTCAGCTTGACCAACCTAGGCTGCACTGGAGCAGGGTTGGGGGAATGGAGAATGGGGCAGGTGGGAAAGTGGCCTTGATGATGGTCTGGGCTGCATGTAAGCTGGCCAGGAAAGAAGGAGACAGATAAACTGGGCTCACAGTCACAGGAGGTTCATGAGTGTCTGGTGAGGAGGAGACACACTGATGTAAAGCCAGTGGAGTCAGGGAAGTACAGAGGATTGTGACAGTCCAGCCTGTGTCTAGGAAAGCGTGGGAGATGATGGAAAGACAGCCTAGACTGTAGCATGGGATACAGGTGCCTGGCAGGTGACTGATGTGGTCATCTGGAACCTAGCGAGACTCGGGTGTCTACTCTGACCTCCACCTCAGCACCGGGCTGCTTCTACTATGTCATAAGCCTTAAGAGTTCCTTGATCTTCCCCAGCTCTCATGGGCACCATGGTCTGCCTGGCTGTAGCTCTTTGTTGGAGGACCCCAGGTAAGCACCTAACCCACTACTCATTCCCACAGCCTCAGCACTACCTATTAGCATTCTGTCTAAACTCCACCCCACAGTTACCTGGCAACAGCCAGGTATGCTCCTCCCCACAGTTGCCTAGCAACAGCCAGGTGGACCTGGCCCACTATAAAAGGGGCGGCTTGCCCCTCCTCTCTCTCTTATCTCTTATCTCTCCACCTCTCTCTCTTACTTCTCTTCCCTCTCCCCATTCCCTTCCCCCCTCTCTCCAGGTGGTCATGGCCTCCACCTCTACTTCTCTCCTCTCTCCCCCTCTCTCCCTTTCTCTGCCTCTACTACCCTCTTAGCTCCCCTCCCCATGCCCTGAATAAACTCTACTTCTATACTATACCTTCGCGTGTGGCTGGTCCCTCAGGGGGCAGGGATGCCTGGGCTTGGGCCTGCTGAGGCCCACCCTTCTCCCACACTACCTCCCCTACACCCATATAACAAATATATCTCTATATTTTATAAACACATCACTACCTATCTCCCAGGCTCCAGGTGATGCTGAGGCTAAGAAGCCAGGAGTAGGGCTGGAAGACTCTCAGAGGTTTGGCAGAAACCCCACAGCCACCTCTAGTCTCTCAGCTTGTACCAACAAAGTCCTTCCTTCCCCACTGGAACTGAGTTCGCTGGGCCTACCCAGACACAGCCTCTGAGCTCAGAGGACTGAGAAGGCTGAATCTAGGACTCACTGCCATAGGCACTCCAGGGGTTTAGCCAATGGAGAATGAAGGCCTGGCTCAGGGAGTGGGGGTGGAGGAGGTCAGGTTTTTTCTAAATAAGCCACAGGTATGAGATGCTGGAAAAGCCCTCAACCCCCTGTGTGGGGACTGTCTGGCCTTTACATCACCTACAGTGCATGAAACCAGTTATCTAGATGTGTTAGTTTGGGCAGTGAAGGTTACCAACTTAGGAGCTAACATGCAGTGTACCCAGGTACCACTGGTGGAAGAGGGAGTGGCTAGCATCCTACATAAGAGAGATTCAAGCACGAGGTGAGGTTTCAACTTTTCCGCTGTCTCTTCAGAAGGGCTGAACCAAGCCTCTTGTCTCCTGTGTCTGCCAGACATTCTAAAATGTCCCAGGCAGGGTTCTAGAGACCAATATTGGGCAGGCTCCTCCTGACTAGTCCAGCAGAGCATATATGTGCACAGAGTTTCCCACAGGATTCTAGACAGGGCTACCTGCTGGGAGAAGGCCTCTGTACTTCTCATGGCCCTGCTCTGTAAGCCACCCCAGGCCATAACCACCTTGAAGGTGTACAATGGCACTGATGGTGATACTTAAAATGCAAACTTATCCCTGGAAGCCGTTCAAAACTAATTAACTAGCCCGGACCTCGGGGCTTCTCACTTTCTAGTTCCAGTAAAACCCAGGCTGTAAATCCTCTGCTGTTAGGACACTTTCCTTTTGTTTTCAAGAATGTGAAAGGGTCGCTGCCAAGTACTCCAGCTTGAGATTTATAGACTCATGAGGGCAGGCACTGCTTTTAGGGCTCCATCAATTTGTAGACCTGCATGTCTGTTCCTCAGAGGCAGGCCTTGAGCTTAGAGGTGTGAAGTCCTGCTGTCTCTGGGGTCCTGACATACCTGGATGGATCTCCTGCCTGAGCATATGTGGATCCCCTCAAAGTCAAGGCTGGGTAGGAGCACACTCCTCACAGTGCCTCCCTCTGAGAAGCTGTGGGATTCTCAGTATTTTCCACAGCGTGTCTCCCGTGCTCTGATACAAAGGCTTAGGATGTCCCAGAACAAGGCTGAGAGGAGAAAGGTAGTAACCAAACAAAATGGGTTTCCTCCTTGGGGAGTTAAAGCCACCATGCATGAACAAGAAAAGAGTGGAGATTTATGAACTGCAGCAGATGAGGCGACCTGTTTCTCAAGCAAGGTCTCCTTGGACAAAGTAAGCATGGACACCTCATTTAGAGAGCCTATACATATTCATATAGGGGCTGCCCACTCCTGAGCAATGCTGTTAAGCAGTTCACTTCTGAGCATGCTCAGTGTGTCATAAATAAGAAGGAAAGAGAGTGGACACATTTGGGGACATGCTTAGCTCAAGGTCATGGCACACACATGTAAAAGTTAAAATGGTGGACAAGAGTGCCTCCAGGAATTCTCAGCTTTCATAAAAATGTTTTAGCTGAAAATAAAGTAAATGTCATTTGAAGGTCCATTAACAGAAGGCTGCCTCTAAAGCTGCCTGTCTCACTAAGGGCCCTAACAGCGTGCTGTCCAAATGAACATGGCCGTGCTGTTAGGATGTGGTAGGATGGCCATGAGAACAGGCTGGTGCTGTGAGGGGTGAGCAGGAGGATGTGTGGTGGGGTGAAGAGTGAGGGAGTGGGGGGGAGGGGTAGCTAGCTGGCTATGTAGGTAGAAGAGAGAAAATAAACAATTCAAGCTCTACAGCCCTAACCTTCCCACAGGGAATGTAAAAGCTGGCCAGTTCTAGGAGGAGCCAACCTCTGCATGAAGGCACCAGGCCCAGCGGTGGTAGGTGCAGGCACACATTACTGGTCTGGCAGAAGGCTGCACATGCAGGAGGCTGATGTCACTCATGTTCTGTCAGCACCATCCATGGCAAAACAATACACAAAGAGCTAATGCATTCCGTGTCAGAACAGTTTGGAAGAGTGAGATTTCAGTTAAGGCTCAAAAATATCACTGGGCTAAGCTATGCTTTAGAACTAGTAGAATCCAATAGATAAAACTATGGTTTTTAAACCAAAATATTGGCCCTTTCTTTCCTTCCTCCTGCCCTCCCTTCCTATGAAAACCAAGCTTTCTAAAATAGATTGGTAAAAAATTCGTTTCTTACAGAATCAAGGTACCTGACTGCGTAATGGCATGGTGGCTGGGATTTCCCAGGGAGCCTAAGCTCAGCTCACCAAGCCAGGTGTCAGCCGCGTGATTCTGGCCAAAACTTTGACACTTCAAATGGAGGCCAGCCTACCTCCCTAAAAGGATTAAAAACACACATGCACACACGCAGCACACCACACAAGAAGGTGCTCAGATCTTACACATACTAGTGACAGCTGCCTTGAGGATGGAGAAAGGCAAAGCCACTCCACTAAAGTGTGCCAAGAAGCAGAGCTGAACTACTCAGCTCTGGAGCCTAAGGTTCAGGTCCTCCTGGACTGCCTACCTGTTCTAGGCTATTTATGCAGGTAGAAAGGGAGTATAAAAGTGTGTGTGTGTGTGTGTGTGTGTGTGTGTGTGTGTGTGTGTGTGAGAGAGAGAGAGAGAGAGAGAGAGAGAGTGTTAGAGTTGCACTACCCATCACAGGGTCTTGGAGGCCACAGTAACTGAGAGACCCCAGAACCACCTATCCCTGGGCCACAGTCTCACACAGACTTTCAGGACCAGCAGAGACCCAACAAGGGCAGTTTGTGGATAAACAAGACGTGCTTTCTGAACTGGGCTCTGCCATGAAGCATTTTTCACAACTGATGAGATCCGTCTGCAAATAAGAGGAGCAAGCAGTGCTGCCCTGGACAGAACAGACAGATTTGGCACTCATATCCAGGGCTGAGGGATGTGATCTCGTCGATTGATTTCTAAATATATACAGCTCAATTTCTGCTCAGAGTGATGTCCACTGTGCTCAGTGAGGAGAAACTGTTTTAAAAAAAAGTTTGCCGAGCTTCATTTGGGGTGCCACTGCTGTTCCTAGAGACAAGTCTCCACAGTGACAAAGTTGTCAGATAACGATTACAAAAGATGCTAATGTGTCGGAGGGGTACAGGCAGAATCCCAGATCGGTACTTAGAGCGAGTCCAGTTCTGTGTGATAATGGAAAAGGGAACATCAAGTCATTTGACACAGTGACAGGCTCACAGGCTGCTTCTCATGGATGGCAGGAACTAGGTTTATTACAAAGGATTATCTGGAGACATAATCTGTCCCAAGAATGGGGCTGTTGGAGGGAGGATGGGTGAGTGGAGTGCAGCTTACTCTCCCTGCCTTCCTCTGCTCAGAGGATGTCACTGTAGACCTACCGCATGACGTAGGAGAGGTGCTTCCCCTTATCCAAACAGTAGGAGGTCTTTGTACCCTGCACTCTACATGTAAGAGCTGAGAAGACATCCCGTGTGAAGGATCTGGGTAGAGCCTAGCAGGGCTGGGTGACCCTACAGGGACACTCCTGATCAGCCTCCCTGGGCAACTGGTTATCCTGAGCAGTAAGGATCTAGGGCCACCCCAGCCAGGACGTCCTCCAGAAACCAAGATAAGTTTCTGACTCATAAAGGCGATGGGAGCTGTGACTACCATGGTACCTGTGGCTCATGCCAGAGGCATTCGCTGAGGTACTGGCCTTGGTAAACTCTGCCTCAACCATGTATTGACAGTAACTGCTCTCCAGAGGCTTCAGATCACTTTACCCAAGCAAATCAGGGATGGATGAGTAAAGACAGTCATCCAACAAACAAGTCAAAGGGCTCCAATCCAGGTGGGTCAGCCATGGAGGGTGGCCACAGTCTAGGTGGGCCAGCCATAGAGGGTGGCCATAGTCCAAATGGGTCAGCCATGGAGTGTAGCCACAGTTCAAAAAGCTGGGAGGGATGACTGAGTTTATGAACAAAGGTGCTGGTGTCACTCCAGAGAGGAAGTTTCTCAATTTAGTCAGAACTTACAAAAAGGCTGATGCCACTCTCTGCTGTGTCACCAGCAGTGGTACCAACTCAGCTGAGTTAGAAGTCACGAAGAGGCTAAGAAGTACCATCCTGAGGCTTATACTGTAGCACAAGGGGATGGAGCTCCCAGACAGGCTCCCTGAGGACTTAGGAGCGAAGTGTACGGAGGCTGAGGTGGGCTGGTTGGCATATGCTCAGAGCTGCTACGCTCCGATGATGTTCCTCTGCCCTTGGCACCAGGTTTGCAGCAACTCCACATTAGCGCATGCTATTTTGATCTGCATGTGCACAGTGGGTTGCAATGCATGCACTCAGCTGACCTAAGATGGAGGTGTTCACATTCTTTGGCAAGCCTTGACTGTCACCATTAGGTCTGTGGTAGCAGAAGTGGCAGCTGTGGTCACTGCAGAAGCTGAAGTGGTGGTGATGGCAGCAGTGGCAGTTGTTACCACAGTCAGTGTAGTACTGGTGGTTGGGGCTGGTGTACAGCCTAGCAGGCAGCATAGTCCTGACTCCTCTCATGCTTTACCCTATCCTGAGGCAAAGCATGGCTACTTGGGCTGTACCTTGGGGTTGGAAAGTGGTGGTGACCATCAGCTAGGTCATGGAGAAGGGGGCTCCTAACTGCAGAGGCATCTCTGACCATCCTGAAAACACCCTTGATAGTGCCAGGCCTTTTCTATTTTGTCTCACTATGATTTGAATATGTCGACAGGGGAAGGCCTGAGGTCACAGAAGTCTTCATGGGTTAGAGACCTAACAAAAGACTCAAAGACATCTTGCCCCTTCTACCAACTGAGGTCACAGGAAGAAGGGCCTTGCCTGTCAGACCCCAGAGCCCTGATTTTGTCTAGCCTCCAGATGTTGAGAACCAGATGTTTGTCATGTACAGGCTCCCAAGGCAAGGTGAGTTGTTACAGAAGCCCGTGGCTAACTCACATGGATGGCACCAGAAGCAAATGGTCACCAGACAGATACTCAGAAGATCAGAGGAGGAGGCAGTCAAAGGATAAGCTTTGGCCATACCTGTTCCAACGTCTCAGGGAAGAAAAGCAGCATGGTAGACCGGGAACAGGGCTGTGGACTACAGACATGGTCCTGCACTTCTCTACAACACTTAATGCTCATTATGGTCAGAGTCTCAGACCATGCATCCTCAGCTGGCACACAGGCAAACAGAGCTGTGGACTTGCTTGATAAGCTCTAACTCCAGGGAATTTTTCCCCTTAGCCCCTGGACTATAGGGAGACTAGGCGGCCCAGCTGGTGATAGACAAGTAACCATGGTGGTGACGGGCCAGGGCAGTTATGCTTCAAGACATTCCTGACACCTTTAAGTATACCTCACTGACAGGTGGAAACCCTAGCCCTACAAGGAAAGCACTTAACTCTGGTTAGGCTCAGGGAGGCAGTGGCAGGACCCAGTCCCTGTCAGAAGAGGCAGTGCTCGAGGCAATGCTTTGGTCCTCTCAGTTTGTGCACCCCATCTTCAGCCAGGGCCCACAGTCCTCGTGGCCCACTTTATCTTAGGCTTTGCACAAATGTTCTTTACCCCAGGTAAGCAGTTCAGAGGCACTTGGAAGGTACAGCTCTCCCGGGTTCCTGGGCTGGAGTCTGACCAGCATGGCTATGATTGCTCACTGGCTCTGAAGGTAGCTACAGTGAAGAAGCCACAGAGGACAGACAGAGCCAAGCTTCACGATGCTGAGGGCAGGCATCACAGCACCACAAAGTTAGGGCTCTGTAAAGCTGACTCAGTGGAGGATGAAAGACATGAATGTGGAGGGAAGTCAGCTTCTTGCTGAGGGGCAGTGAGTGTTCCTTAATGTGATGGGCCTGAGGCTAAATGTCAGGTCTGACTGGAGCCCACCACTGTGCCAACCACACTGAGAATCATACACACTAAACACAAAAAGAGCAATTTTTTTCCTTTGCACAAGGAATTAAAAGATCAACGCAACTTCTTCCATGTGCTTTATTTTAAAAAACAAACACCCCAAAGTTGAATTGAGAAATCCTGTCATATTTGCCCTGAAAATCCTCAAACCAATTAGGGTAACAAAAGGAGCATGTGTACAAATCAAGGGTCTCTTGGTGGGGAGGCGGATAGTAAGACAGTGCAACGAGTCCCTCAGCGCCTTCCCCTATTTCATTTCATTTGTTCTTTTATTTGTGCTAGACATGAGTGAAGACTTTACAAGGTCCCTGTGACAAGTGTTCCCTTCCTGCCCTGCCCCTATTCCAGGGCTGGTAGCTGAGGCACTATGCACTCAAAAGGATATTGCCCACTCTATACTGGGACAGGTCTGCAGGGATTGAGACAGGAGGGAATGTGTGCCACCCACTGTTGGTCTGTTGCTATGTACTGTAGTGTGAAATACTGGTCCCCCAAGATCTGGTTGCCTTAGGGACGAGGGAATCCTTACATACACCAAGTGATGCTATGTAACCTTGCTCCTTAATTTAAAACTATTGGTTGAATAAAGATGTTCATAGCCTATAGCAGGGCAGAAGAGAGGTAGGCAGGGCTTCGGTTCCCAGGCTTAGGGTCTGAGGCAGGGACTATGAGGAGAAGAGAGGTGGAGAAAGGAGAAGATACCATGGAGTAAGGGATCCTAAGAACTGGCCACAAGGGCTGGCCAGTCAGAGTAAGAGAGGCCCAGGCAGAGCATGGCAAATCATATCTCAGGGTTATTGATAGGAAAGTAGACAAACTAATAGAGAGGGTTGGTATCAGCCTGGCTCTAGTGCTATATAAGGCTTATTATAAATATAAAAGCTTTGTATCTTTTATCTGGGAAATAAATAATCAATGGTGGGGTAGAACACACACCCCCCCCCCGTTGATATTAAATACTGACCACAACAAAACTCACTACCACTAACCTAGGCATCAGCAGCACTTCCCACTGAGGGCTTCTGTAGCCTGGGTACCTGCAGTATCCTCACAGGAGGCTGCTCATCCTTCTTAGCACTACCTGGGTCTAAGGGGGACAGCAGGCAAATGGCTGTTCAGGGTCCCACAGTGAAGTGTCTAAGGCTTGGAGAGTGGAGATATGTCTTCAGCCTGGGACCCTAGGCTTCTCTTACTAAGCCTCCCTAGCAGTCAGTCTTAGAAGCTAGCTGGGAGGGTTCCACTGCATTGCCAGCCCCCTCTGGTGTGAGCTGCCGCTCCCCAGCAGAGTCCAGGAGGCTGTCTCCCAGCCTGAGCCCCTTCTCTGGATATGGCTAAACAAACAAAAGGATATTGCCCACACTGTACCAGTAGTTCTTCACCAAGAAGCCTGGGGGTTTGCTAATCAAGGAAGTGATTGTTGCAGGGTTTGGGGTGATGGTGTACACCAGACCAACCAGTTTCTCCCAGCTGCTTTTCACTCAGGTTACCTAAAAGTGTCAGGTCTTCTCCTTCTCAGCCTTTGCAAGTCAGTGTCTACCAAGGTTGGTTGACTCCTCCAAACACTGGCAGTGAGCTCTGCGTGTGAGACCTGTTTCAGCAGGTGGCCCACAATGACAGCAGGGAATCTTGGGTCTGAGGAAACTGCAGGCTGCAGGCCCACCAGCCTCCAGCAGTGCTTCTCTATGGCTGTGTCATTTTTATTGCCAAGGAAGACTTGTCTTAGTGTCCACAAAAGGAAGCAAAATGGGACATGTGACAGCAGAAAGGGGATATCTTAATAGTGCCTAAGCTGTAATTACATTTCTTCGAGGACCAAGCAAGCAAGCTTCCTTTAGTTCATCTGCCTTAGATATCAAACACCATTAATGAGATAATAAGGCCTCTCAATTAATGCTCTGAGTGGTGGTGAGTTTAATTTTTTCCTTAATGGCAGGATTAATTCACAGGCAAATGAGAGAGAGATGCTGACCAAGTTCTGAACTCACTGGCGGGCACACTTCTGATGCAGACTTGGGTGGCCCTTCTGAATCACCTGCAGTTACCTAGGGAAAACACTAGGCACCAGAACGCATTGCTTAGTGACAGTGCACATAATACCATCAACAGGTGATTCAGTGTGTGAGCATTATACTGTGTGGTTGCACAAGCTGAGATGGTTATGACATCACTGGATGGTATAATTTCATGGGGCCATTGTCTTGTGTGGTGTTCGTCACTGACTGACATATTTTAGGGTCTGGTTGAAATTTCAGCTTCACAATAGAACTAAAAAACTTAGGGAGTGACTGTGGTTATGTAGGGTGTCATAGGACAGTCCTCCTTGGGAAGTGACTGTGACTGTATGGAGTAGTTTAAGGGACAGCCCTCCTTGGAAAGGGACTGTGGTTATGTGTGGCTTGAGTCCTCAGTCCTGCCTAGCGTCCCCTTGGGGGCAGTGGGTGAGAAGGGGCGGAATCGTCTCAGTCTCAGGAAGCACCCTTTATACCCTCCACCCAAATCCCATTGGTCCCAAGCAAGCGTGTCCTCTAAGTGGCAGTTACTGATTGGTTGTCATTGTCTGCGAAAATAGCAAAAGAATGGAGACCACTTAATATTCTTCCCTCTGATACTTCTATACTGAGATGCCGCAGTTCTGCTCTCAGCACTGTCTTCCATGTTCATATTAGGATGGCCCATTAAGTCCTGCTTACAGTATCCAACCACTTTTCTAGTCCAAACTCCCAAAGTCTTCTACATTCCTCCAACAAACAGCATAGTCTGGCCTGCCAAAGCAAAACCCCATTCCTTGATATCAGCTTTAGTCTTAGTCATTTGTCTGTTGCTCTGAAGAGACACCATGACTAAGGCAACTCTTATAAAAAAAATTTAATTGGGGGTTTGCTTACAGTTTCACAGGTTGGCGCATTATCATCATGAAAGGGATCATGGCAGCATTCAGACAGGTAGTAGCTGAGTAGCTTTACATCCTGATCCACAGGCAGAGAGGGCATTGGTTTCTTCCAACAAAGCAACATTTCCTACTCCTATAAAAGAGTTTCATTTCCTGGTGACTAGGTATTCAAATATATGAGCCTATGGGGACCATTCTTATTCACAGTACCACATTGCTGTACCAGAGTCCTACCCTAAGGAACTAAAATACAGCCAAACTCCATGGTGAAGATGTTTTCTCTTTTATAAAAACAAGGTAATGTGCCTAGTCCTACATGGTAATGCAGGATGGCATGATACAGTTCCTGCCCCTGGAGCAGAGTTAGCAGGGCGTAGGCCGTATTGACTGTTGCTAGGGTTCTAGGTATAAGGCTTATTTGTATAATTTACTTTATGTTGCTCCCTCAGGAGATGTTCTCTCTGCCAAGATTAATGACTTCATGATAATTAGAAGCAGCATGAGCCTGGGAGGCAAGCATATGTCTAATGTCCTTGGCAAAACTGTAAATGCTGTGACCTTCAGGATAGTCCTTAAGGCTGTGGGAAAGAACTCTGAAAACATGAGTTCAAAATGTATAATTTCTCAACTATGCAAAATATACGAATGCAATATGAATTATATGAGGGGCTTCACAGACCTAAAAGAACAGAAGCAGCTGGATTATGAGCCAGCTTGTCAGAAAGATACTAAGGAAGGAGATAAAAGAAACTTGGGGAATGATGATTAAAGAGCAAGATCCCACCAAGCTAAGTTTGTTGTTTATACTTACAAAGGCAGGCAGATTCCTGAGTTCAAGGTCAGCCTGGGACAGCAAATTTAGGTCCTGGCGTGGTGGGAATGGTAATTTCAGGACAGGATCCCACCTAGCTACCTTATTGTCTATGCTTATAAAGGCAGACTGATCTTTGTAATCATTTGCCATGTTTTTGTTGTTGTTGTGGTGGTGGTGGTGGTGGTGATGGTTGTTTATGTTTTATTTTTTTAAATGTACTTGCTGCCTTCTTTTAAGAATCAAAGGGCTAAGGTGTAAGATGCTAATTCATGGGATAATCAAAAGGTTTAAAAAAAAAAAAAAAAAAAAAAAGGAGAGAGCTACCCAGAAAGAACTACTGGGAGAGTGAACATAGCTCTTTCAGAATTTTTCTAGCAGCTTTTCTGACTTTGATCAGAAAATCTATGAGCTATCCAGAAAGCTTTTAGAATTTTTTTCTAGCAAGAGAGCTGTCTCAACCAGAAAGCTAACTCAAGCAGATTACAGAGCCAAGAACTAGCTACAGAAAGCTGTCCAGGAAGCCATCCTGAGCAGACTACAGAGCTGTCATCTTGCACCCCATCATTTGGCTTCAAGTCATTTCTTTCACTGCTCCCAAATTCTCCTTCCTCAGGACCCCCTCTCCAAGCTGAAGATGGTCCTTGGCAGTAATGTTTTTCTAATTTAGCAGTGAGTAGTGTAAAACTGGCTATGATGCTAAGATCTTGTGCATACCTAGAGTTGAAGCAACCAGTTCTAACATACAATTTATGTTCAAGCACCATCCATTTTCACTAGGATACATAGGGTATTCCTTTTTATAAATATAACCTAAGCATGCTAAGTCTATTTCTGGTATTTACTATTTTCAAGTCTCAATGTTTTAAGGTTGTACCAGCTACCTGTCATACACTTACATGCAGGTTGGGTTGAAATCCCTACCTGGACTGACGGCTACCATGCAGATATTAAGGCCTTGGCTCAAAGTGAAATGCAACTAGAGGCTTGATCTACTGGTGATGTGTTATGTTGAGGCTGAGCAGCTCTACATTCTGGGTACTTCCCATCCCTTTAAATAGCAATGTAATGATAGAGTGGGGACACATCCATCCCATGTGCTGTCCATGGGGAAAGGTGGGGGTACTTCATGTCTAAGCTATAACACTTCACCCTAGCCCCTAAAAGGTTCACATACATTACAAAATAAAAGGTGGAGTGAGCCCATATCCAGGGATCCTCAAGCTTCAAGCTCAGCTCAAGAACCCAGGTGAAATGTTCTCTGAGACTCATGGTGAATTCTTAGCCAAGCGGTTATATAACTCAACGTGGCAATATGTAACTCCAACACACAATGACCCAGAGGAAACACTCTCATTCCAAGAGCAATGGACAGGGCAGAGAAGGAAGAAAAAGAAGAGGACTGAAACCTAGCAGTGTAAACAAGCTCTGTAGATCCAAATGTACATTCAGGGTCACAGTGGCATGCTAGAAGCTCCAATGAACCTAGAAGCTCCACACCAGCTCTGCTAGCCACACAGCACATGGTTTTTCTTTTTGGATGGCTCTCACTGTCTGAAGCTTTCCATGGCAGATACTCCATTCCCCTGGCATCTCCAGTTTCCTTGGGTCTTTACTACATCTAACAGCTTCAGTATCATAGCTTCATGTGCTGCCCTTTGGTGTGTGGGATGCTACTGCTAGTCTTTCCTGGACTCCCAATATTTCGTTTAAAACCTGGATGGAGGCCTCCACCTATATTCACCATGCCTAAAAAGTCAGCAGCACATGGGGGCAGTGATTTCAAGTAGCAGCCAGGGCTCCTAAGACCACAGCTGTAACAGCCTGTACACCTGGGCTTCCCAGAATGATGAAATGAATCTTCATAGGTGGCCCTTTGTGCACAGCATGACTGGGTGGGATGTCCTTCTCAAAGGAAAGTCTTTATAATATATTAATACTTTTACACTCTTTAGTGCCATAGGAAGGATCCTGCCATTCCTGAGATGCTCTGGAGGCAGCGTTTGTACTGTCCTGGTGCAAAATCCTTGGTTTCTTTCTGATGTTACTAATCCCTTTAGGCAGAAGGTATCTCAGTCTTGACTTTACATGCACTTCTCTTCCAGACAAGTTACAAGGTTTTACTCACTTTTCTCTGTTTTAACCATCTTCAATGCAGCATTGGAAGCAGCCAGAAATGCCAATGCCAAAGCCTGGAGGCTTTGTGGTCTTGAATTTTCTAAGTTCAGCTTTATGTAAAGTCTCTAGGTATGGATAAAATGTAGACAAGTTCCCCTCCACAGTATAACACAAATGGCTTCTGGTTCACTTCCCAACAGAGTCCTCCTTCCCATTGGAAGCCTGTGAGCAGTCTTTTCTCTCCACGTTCCTAGCCACATTCTGAGTTAACTCCCTTGAGAACCACCCACTAAACTCTGCTTAAAACAATGGTTCTCAACCTTCCTAATGCTACACCTTTAACCCTCATGTCGTGGTGACCCCCAACCATAAAATGTTTTTCATTGCTACATCATAACTGTAATTTTGCTACTGTTAGAAATTGTAATGTAAACATCCATGTTTTCCAATAGTCTTAGGAGATCCCTTGTGAAAAGTTTATATGGACCTCTGAGAGGTCACAACCCATAGGTTAAAAACCGTTGGCTTAGAGCCTACCTCTCCAGACTTCTCCAATGCCCTCCTGTAAACCAGTTATATGGTCAGGTAACCACAGCAATGACCACTTGTAACAATTATCCATGGTGGCCAGCTTTTCATTCCTATGACAAACCACCTGAGAAAAATAAGTTAAGACACAAAGGTGTATTTGGCCTGGTGAGCTGATCCATGGCTTTCAGGACTGAGGCAAGGCAGAAATTATGGTAGGAGGGAATAGTGGGCAGAACTGTCTAAATCATGGAGGCTAGGAAGCAGGTGAGAGAAAAAAGCCAGGGAGTAACACACTCTTCAAAGCCATGTTCCCAATGGCCCACATCCTCCAACTAGGCTCTACCTCCTGGTCTCCACCACCTCCTAGCAATACCACCCTATTACAAGCCCATTAATGGATAACTCCACTAATTAGGTCAGAGCCCTAGAACCTAATAATCACTTCTCACCGACTGGCTCCACCAGCTGGGATCAAGCCTTTAAATCATAGATTTTGGGGGATTCTTTATGTGCAAACAACTATAACACCTGAGGGAAAGCAGAAGACACATGTGAGGGGTCACTGTGCTGGAAAGGTTAGGCTTCAGGTGGACAGATTAGAGCCACAGGGCTGTCACTGATGCCCGGAAGACATCTTTCTCACTATATTGGTAAAAAGTACTTGGTTCTTTTTAAAAAATGAATTGAATTCCTTATTTTTAAATTGAGATTATAATTTGATTACATTTCTCCCTTTCCTTTCCTTCTCTCCAAGCTCCCCCATATACCCTTCCCCATTCTTCAAGTTCATGGTTTTGCTAACTGTCCTTGGAATAGCGCTACTCTCTTTAGCCACCACATGTCTCTTAGCCCAGTTTTTTATGTATGTGACACAGAAGTCTGACACAGAGGAGTGGCGTGCTCAGTGGATACTCCAGGAAACTGCTCACTGCATTCTGGCAGGCAGGAGGCAGAGCAGGAACAGAGGAGCCAGCTCCTGGTAGAATGTGGGGAGGTGACATCACGTAAGGGTGGCATGTGGAAGCAGCAGGGCAGGGAGAAAACTAAGGATGAGTTTGATGTGAGGGAGAATAACTGCAGACTTAGAAAGCTGGACCATTACCCCACCCACACCCCCCAGTACCCCAGGCCCCTCTGCTGAGCCCTGCTTATAAACCTGAGGAAATGACGCCCTGCAGTGGTCCATTCTGGCTTCTTCCTGGGGAACAGGCATACCGTGAAGGTCCTGAGATCTTCATCATTAAGCTCAATGAGGTTAATCAGTTGACAGTCTTTCCTGCTATTGATATGAAGCTATAACACATTGAAACACTCAGTGACAGGACTCAACAGCATGTCTAAAAGAGGGAAGGATAGACCTGATAAACAGGTATAGGAGATGAGAGCCCGGCCTCTTCAGACACAGGCATATACCATACGCAGATGATCTTTAGGGTTATCTGGCCATGTTCACACTTCTTCACCTACTATACCTGACTCTGGAAGCACTGAGCTTTCCTGTGTGCTTTGGAGGTGTGTTGACATCTGACTACCTTCAACAACCACCTCACATGATTCATTTGTCTGTGATGACCATTATCCCAGTCATGGTCAGATATATGTGTGAAGTTGTAGCTGCTTATTCCCCAAAGACGGTAAACTCCAACTCAGAGAGAGATGACTTTGTAAAATATGTAGGTGTGTCTGAGCACAGTCACTGGACTCAAATTGATTTTCTACAGCCTCTAGATTTCCATTCTTTCTCTGAGAACTGCCTGTGGGTTCATTTCTTAAAGCGGAAGTAACTACAATAAGCTTGAACTAACACAGCCCTCATACCTCTCCAAGGTAAGTGACTACAGAGAGGGTACATGGACCCCCTGCTATGAAGTTGGGGGGGCGGGCGAGGAGCAGAAACTCAGGGACTGGGAAGGGGACAGGCAACTTCTCTTTCTACCAGCCACCATCCTCTTTTAATCAGTGAGAAACTGAGGACAGTGGGGTGTTGGGAAGGTTGGGGAGGACAAAAGTGAAGACAGGATGTCCCCATAGGAAGGGTCACCAGGTATTCCCAAGAAGGTGAATGACTCAGGCATCCCTGCCCATGGGTAGCCCACACTCTGCAAGTGCAGTCAAAGTATCTCCCATGGCTCTAGAGAACACAGAGCCACAGCCACTCATGACCTCTGGCTGAAGAACCATGAAACAAGTTCCCCCTTCCCATACACAAGCATGTATCTTCCTTTATGAACACAGAAGGAGTGAGCTGGCCTCATGGGAAAGTCAAATGCCCCTCAAAGACATAATAACTAAATAGCTAAAGCACAGTGGTCATTGTGCCAACAGAAATCATTTTTCTTTATGACTATTTCAGCAAGAAGTTCCCATTTGTAAAGAGAAAGGGTTTGTTTTTTTCACATTAAGAAGGAAAAAAAAAACCAGCCATATTCTTCATACTTTGTCTCCTAAGAAATACCAAGGGCATATAGGCATGCTTGTGGACACATGCCTCCATGTGTGTGCATGCTTATGTGCTCGTGTGTGTGTGTGTGTGTGTGTGTGTGTGTGTGTGTGTTCATGTTTGTGAAGAAGCTGCAGGCTGAGCCCCTTCTCAGATGAGAAATTCAGACGCAGCAGAACACCACCTCGGTGCTGCCTCTCTTTCTGTGGACCTCCATCTAGGATGGAAAGAGTCACTCCCCCTCCTCCCCCTGCATCAGCACTGCCGCTCTCATGGGCAGCAAGCCCCAGTGTATAGCTGATGGCGCTGCTCCAGAGCTGTGCTTGGCACTGCTCTTTGATGGCATATACTCCTGAAGCTAGTATGCTACAAAGTTCACTCTAGCTAGGGCTGTGAAGCCTGGTACAGACCTCCATAGGACATCAGGCTGTCCTTGAAAGTCATATCGCGCAGCAGCAAGGAGGGTGTTCTTGTGGTGTGCCTTGTGCTTTCCTTGTTCATTCAGCTGGCCACAGGAAAGTAGTGCTCTTTACTTCTCATGGACTTAAGGACTGTAAGGCACAGGGAGCCTCTCCCACAATCTGCTCCTTTCATCTTCCCTCACGCCTCATTTTCAGCCTTTAATCACATCTCCCAATAAGAAAGTTGCTATTCAACTTTGTAGCCCACAGGATACTTCGCTCAGAAATGGCTCAGATCTTCAATGCCTGCCGCTATTACCATAATGAGCAGTAGAGCTTAATAAGGAAGGCACATCTTCTGAGGTCTGAAAAGAAAATTACTGCCCATATTTGAATGTTCAGGCCAGGAAACACTCTACCATGGCACAGGGCATGGGGGTTGGAGGTGCTGGGGAACACAAACAAGGTTGGATATGACACAAGACACTCAGCCTGTTTATTCTCCATGAAAACTGTGTCCCACAACATGGGTTTGGGATGGCAAACTCTGGGCAACTGTTGTCCTCAAAGAACAAGGAGTTGAGAGTTGACCCTGAAGGAAGCAGGCCTTGCTTAGAGCTGAGATGACTACCTGAGGCTGAGTCCCCAGGGGGAGCTATACAACTCAGGCACAAATTTCTGTCCCCACCCTCCCATACCTAAGTCTCCCCATTCTCTCCCTGAACACAAACTTTTCCAGCCCTCCATTACATCAAGGCTTGGCCTGGCCCTTTTTTCCAGCAGCCCTGTGGCCACTCTGACTTTCTCTGTCCCCACACTCCTGCGGCTGGCCTGTTAGGAATCCTGCCGGTGCAGGCTCTGTTGTTCTGCTCTACACCTGAACTTAACCTGTCCTCCCAATTGCCTGGTGGCTTAGATCACCAGACCACATCTACACACCGACTCCTCTCAGACAGCTCTCACCTGAACCCAAACCCATCTCTCTCTGCCATCCCACAGGCCAAGCAGTCTGTGCCTTTAGCCTGTGGCCACTGCTCCCTCACTTCTGAGCCCAGCTACTCTAGACAGCCCTTTGCCTCCTTCAGCACAGCTCCTACCCAGCTGGCTTGCCAGCTACCAGCCACACTGCAGGCCTGCATGCTCAGAGCTCCCACCTCTACCAGCTGTTCCTTGCTCTACTGCAGGCTGTGCCCACAGCCTCTCCTGGACATGCTGTCTCCGCAGCACTCTGACCCTCTCATTCCAGGAGACACAGCAGCAGCTGACATCCACCTTGGTTCCTTTGTCATCTGTTTTGCATGGCCCCAGACCCTGAGGATGAGCCCTCAGTGGACAAGAGTAGACAGAGAACTAGAGAAGCTCCAAGGAGCCAGCCTGGGGGTGAGCAAGTTCTGCTGTATGCATAGCTCATACACTCAGACAGTGTTTGCTGTCTATAGCCTGCCCACCCCACATACTTAGATATGTGCCTGTGTGTTACCCAACTCAAGTAAGGACTGCTATCTCTTACCTCCCCAAAAACCCCTCCTCTTAACTACCAACATAACTGGCCCATCTCACTGTTAGTCCATCGGCCCTACTGCAGACCAGGACACACCTGCCAGTAGGGTTAGTCCTGCCCTCTCCATGTATGTGGTCTAGGAATCTGTCCTCTTTCTACAAGAATGTCTGAGGCCAGGAAGAACCCACAACTGATCTGCTCCAAGGCCAGAAAGTGTAGGCATTTCACTATATCTTGTCAGGACATGGCAGGCCAGGGTCTGGGCCCCAAGGTCCTGTTCAAGAAGTTAGAGTAGCTAAAATACACCAGGCAACCACAGGAGCCCCACAGCAACACATCCCCACTATAGCATATGAGCCCCACACAACACCTCCACACCACAGCACATGAAGCCCACAACAACACACCCACCGTACAGCACAGAAGATCCACAACAACACAACACACGAGCCCCACACAACACCTCCACACCACAGCACATGAACCCAACAATACACACCCACACTACAGCACAGGAGCCCCACACAACAATACACTACAGCACAGGACCCTACCTACTCAACACCACAGGCACCTTTACCTACCCCTACCTCTCATTTTGCAGCAACCTGCCAGAGCAAAGAAAAAATAACAATTTACTTCCAAGATCCCTTTTCTATTGACCAATTTTGTCTTTAAAAATGCCTGGAAACAATGAAGAAGATGATCTTTAGTTTGGCATTTTGTGACACTTGCTGCTTTAAGAGTACACTGGGTGAGAGAGACATCACCTGTATAAAGCCATTAGCCTACAGTGGCTATTCATACATTCAGTTAGGCACTGCACAGGAAAGTGCATGCTGCCTCAAATCTGCTAGATAGCCCATGAGGCAGGACAGGGCCTCTGAATAATTAGCTGGGCTAGACCTGAGGACCAGGACAGCAGTGGTCCATCCAGAGAGATGCTATAAGGCCTTGCCAGCAAGGCCATGCAGATGCAGGTATGCCAAGACCAATGTCATCCACCCTGCCATCTCCAAGTGGTCTTTCCATGTTTACTCCCAGCCCTAGATGGGAAGCTGTGGTTCAAGGGCTCAAGAGAAAAGAACAGGCAGTCACAAAGCACAGTGGTTCAAGTACAAGTGCATGGACTCCTCAAGAGAGGGAGGAAAAACACACCATAGTGAACACTTAGAACAGAAAATAAGAAAACGAGATGGAGGCACCCATCTCAGCTCTCTGACATCAGAAGGAGCTGGTATCAGAAGCAAGCACCTGCATACGGCCAGCAGCATTCTGGGAACAGTAATCAGAAGCAAGGGTACAAGAGTCTTCGGGCAAGATAAGCCTTCCCCTCCCAAGAACAATAAAACCCCAGGCTGCAGTCAGCCCAGCAGACACTGGTCTCCAATACACCTCAATGCACTCAAGCTAGGTACTCCAGCAATAAGAGACCATTCCAGCGACAGCAGTTCCTAGCAGGATCTCTTGCCTCTGGCCTGGCTCTGACCTTAGTGATCCTTGAGTGTCTGGCATCCTAGCTGACCTGGCTAAACAAACAAACACACACACACACACACACACACACACACACACACACACACACACAAAAGCCCTCGCCTCTGCCACTCTCAAGGGAAGCCACTCTCAAGGAGCACCTGCTGCAGGGTGCACCTGCTGTCCTTTTCCCACCAGTGAATGGACACACAGGCATGCTGTGTGCTGGGAAGTGGGACTTGCAAACTGTGCCACCTCTACCAACTGTCTGCTGTCTGCGAGCAAGTCCTGCCTCCAGATCCCAGTGGCATCACTTACAGCTGGATTGTTAGTTGTCTGGTATATTGGCTGTGAACAATAAACTGTGTATTAAAAGATACCTGCCTACCTGCATCTCTGTGACATAAGTTGTGTTCGAGACAGATACCTAGAAGTTGTCTGGATTTATGCCTTCAGGACAGGTGGCAGGGGATGCTCCCTCCTCACCTCATTCCCAGCAGAAAAGTGTCCACAAGGACCTAGGAATGGTTGGAATCTGGAGTAAGTGGTCTCTCCAACACCTTCAGGCAGAATTTCAAAGCTGTCACCAAACTGAAGACAACTCCAATTACTGAGACGCCATACACGCCAACAGGTCAAGGCGTCAGCCATGGAGCCCACTGCTTTGTGGCTGCTCAGGGTCTGTGTCCCAGGGGGCTGTGCATTCCTCAGGGACAGTGTCTTAGGCCCAGAAGATAAGGCCAGTCTACAAGCTGAAGCTGCTGGGTTTCTACCAGGATGCTGCTCTTTGGTAAAAAGTCAGGCTGTCGGGGACGGAGCAGAGGTAGTCTTTCTGGTGGCTCCTCACCAGAGCTCCCTCTGAGGTCTGGGCACTTAAGGAAGCTCTGATTCAGGAATGGAGCTGGGTAGATCTTTGGGTGCATCCCAAAGAAGAGCTAGGCTCTGGGGAGTGGCCCTGATAGAAGATGATTGGAAGGTGATGGGCTGGGGTTTGATCCATTTGTTTAAAGATTCCACACCCATTTCTCAGAAGTGATTTATTAAAACTCTCTTCTCTGCAGATGGGACACCAATGACACCAGGAAGAAGCCTGTCCCAGGGAGTAGACTTGTCATCCATGGATGGGCAACAGTTCCAGAGGTTTCCTCACAGTGGCTACCAGAAGGAGAAAGCATCAGCCACCCCAGCACTTTATACAACTTGGGATCTGTGGGGGACTGTAATATCTGCTTGTCTTGCTGTGTGATTTCTTGCCCCTGCCCCACTCGCACCCTGCCTCCCAGGTTCTCCCCTGTGATTCAGAGAGACACACATCTGTATTCATCACTATACGCAGGCACCTGTGAGCAACAAGGTCCCCGGAAGAGTGGGGCACATACCTCACCTTACACCTATCAGTAAATTCTGTGCATGAGTGCATCTGCCCACATGCCTGACTCCTGTACTGCATCCCACAAAGTCTGTGGGCTCAGAGCCTAGCATACCTCGGTCCCAGCCCTGAGCCATGAACTCACAGAACAGGGGCTGCCCTGAAAGTGGGCACTCCCCTGGTTAGAGAATCACAACTCTGCATATTGGCCAGAAGTAGGAGAACGGAAGGAAAAGGACCAAAGAAGAGAATAAAATTATCTAGACACTACTAATCCAATCTGAATAATGATCACACTATGGCTCCTTTTGTTCAGACTTCTCTGAGCTTCAAACACAAGCCAATGTGGGCTCATCTTTGCACTGCTGCTCCTGTTTATAGGAATGCAATTCTGGGTCAGGTTTCTCCACAGAAAAGTGCCCAGCATTTCCAAACTCATCAAGGTTATTTAAAACCAGTTTGGATAGTTATAAAGTATTACAAACAGCAATTCCCATGGCTTGGAGACAGACTGTAAGTAACCTATTCTCCATGGATCACAGGCTGGTGCTGGGTCAGAAGTCAGCCCTGGACTTGAGGTCTCCAGAAAGGCTCTATACCTCAGCCTCTAGGAGGGGCAGAGCACAGCCTGCTCTGCTCTATACCTGCTGATCTCAAAGTGCATTTTACAAAGTGCTGCCTGTTGACAGCATTGCCTGTGTTCATTTTCAGTTCTATATTAATGACTGGAATTTTTTCTAAACAGTTGCATAATTTTTTAGTGACATGTCTGACTGCTCTGGGTGTCTTCATTCATTTTCCATGGGGACATTTCCTTTTTATTCATTCTCTGTGTGGATTCCCTGTATATTAAGGACACAGGGTGTGTCTTAGTTCCAGCTGAGAACTGCCCCCACCCCCCAAAAAGCTATTTCTGATTCTTATCTGCCCTTTAATTTGTGACACTTCAAACAAACATTTAGGTTGTCAGTACGTGCTCAGAATAATCTAGGGTAATACCTTCCCCTGAGGCTCTTGTCAGTTAAAAACCAACATTTTAGTATCAAGTGTCATAAAAGCAATGTAAATGCTACCCCAAATGTGTGCTGAGTGGGCTGCAGCAGGTGCTTCTAGAAGAGGCTCTGACTCTTGTTCCATTTAGCTAAGCCACAAACAAGCAAGAACCCAGGATCCCAGTCCTGCCTGTGTGTCCTGGTTCCCAGTCAGGGTTCTAGACTTTTACTTCAGGGCAAGGGTCTGACTCTCCTTTGCTAGGCCTGCTCCCCTGGTCCTGTGCCAGCTATTTATATAGGGGCTAGGCCAACAGCAGAAAGAAGTGTGTGCCTTCAGGGTACAAGCTGATACTGGCCTACTCTAAAGAGCTCATAGGTCTGAAATGTCCACAGTGTGTATGTGCAGGTGTGTGCGTGCAGGGGGAAAGCAAGCCTTCCCCTGCTGCCTCCTCACACTACAGATATGACATGCACTCCTGTTTCCATCCCCTGGAGTGGAGTGGAGGCTGCCAGTTTCAGACATCTCAACACTCTAAGACAATATCACTATTTCTACTTAACAATAGAGCTGTTCTTTCTCTTACATTTGGGGAAAGCCACTGTACACTGTAGATCAGGTGATTCTGCCTTTAGCTCATTGTCAGGATGTTGTAACAAGAGTGTGTGGGAAAGTGGTTACCCCTTGCATGGCATCTGGGAATGTAGCTTTTGACCTGCTCTGTAGGTGCTAAAGGCGAAGACCAGGTTAGCTTACCTGGACTACTCACACACATGTGGCAAAACACAAGAGTTTCTTACCTGATTTTAGAGTGCAGACGATGCCCCATGACCAGCCCACAATAGCAGCCTAAGCTCCTGGATCCCTAATGGGCATGGCTCTTCATTTTCTGTTGGGAGAGTGTGTTCCATAGATCTCTTGTCAGGAATTTGTGGGGAGCCTTCCCTGCATGCCTTTCCTTCCTACTGATCTGGTCAGGTATCAGTGACATTCCCACTCAGTATGAGTATGATCAGGGGTTAGTTATTAGCTTTTCTAGTAGAGCCCAAATGTATGGTGACTGGGGGGCTCCAATACAAACAGACTTGCAAGCAGCAAACAGCTCAACACACCTAGGTAAACATGGATTATGAAACACTAGATCGATGTATGGATAAACTCAAGAGTATCTGTATTTAGACTGTGAGTAGAATTAGACTGTTACCTAATCTGTGAACGGGCTTTCTTTAATATTAGTTACCCACATTCGATCATGCTTGTGTTCCTACCTGGTGTCTGTAAATGTGTGAGCCATGTCTGACCTGTGGACCCCATGTAACCCACATGTAACTCCATGCCTCAGTCTCGATGCCTCCAGCATTCAAATAGGGGCACTTAGTCCCCAGGGTGCTAGTACTAAGATGAGTGAGTACTTCCAGAAATCTAGCCCCCTCACAAGCAGAGCAGCACCCTTACCAAGGTGTTGAGCTCTAGTCCCTTCCATTCTCAGCCTTAGCCATGAAGACACAGCACCACGGCTCTGGTCTTGGAAGAAGACCCTAAACCTGCCAGTGGGCTCTTGGACATCCCTGCCTCCAGAACCATGAAAAATGTGTGTCTATTATTTATAAATTATCTCATCTCGGAGATCTATAGAGGCCAGGGATGGATACAGACATGGAGGGAGACTGATGGGCAGACATAGGCACATTGCACAGCAGTCCAGTGTCCGAGATGGGGATGGACTGACATGTCTGAGCTCTGTGAAATGGATCATGAAGTTCTCTCTTTCTGTAGGAACTGAGGGAATGAACTCTCCCAGAAGGACATGTGCCAGTGGCAACAGGCATGCTCCAGCCTTATCTTACTCATCCACCCAGTATGGATCTACCAGGCTGCAGGGCTTGAAAAAAATCACCGAGGCAGTTTTATCATTGCGTGTTCTCCCCAAATATCTAAACTCCTCTTTCCTCACACACCTGCTTCTTGGCCTGCTGTCACTGGCAGCTTTAAGTCCTCCAAAATACACCTAGCAACTTACTTATTGGCTCCAATTTCTTCCTTTTCAATTGTGTGTGCAAGAGAAGTGTGTATGTATATATGTATTGTGTGTTCATATGTGTGAAGGTACATGTGTGTCAAAGGTGCAGGTGCAGGCCAAAGGACAACTTGCCTTCCATCTTCTAGAGACAGGGTCTCTTAGTACATAGACTAGCTGTCTCCCATGGGATTCTCCTGCCCCCATCCCCTATCTCACAGCAGGGGAGAGGAGTGCAGGATTAGAGACATGTTCTACAGTATCCAGCTCTTCATGGCTCTGGCAGTCACAGCAAGTGCTTTACCCACTAAGTCATCTCCCTCACCCTCAACTCTGGCTTCTAATCCACGCATTTTTACTTACTGATTTTTTTATTGTTATAAACGGACCTCATTTCTCCTCTTTTTGAGCTAATGGTGAACTTTGTTTATTTTGCAAAGTTAACAAATAAATGAAATCGCTTGAGCTTGACATCTACTTACAAGCCTGGTACCAGCCTTGTCTCATGTCTAAAACCCTTTCTGTAACTCCACGATCATTTTCACCTGACCCATGTTAATTCTGAAGCTTGGTCATCTGTTTCCCAGCTTGTTGGCATCTGGGTTGTTGTTGTTTTAATTAATCTTACTTATTTACTCTTTTCTCATATATTACATCCTGACCACAGTTTCTCCTCCCTCCTCCCCCTATGCCTCCTCCATCTCCCTTCTCTCCCAGATCCACCCCACCCCATTTCCCTTCAGAAAAAATGCAGGCCTCCCAGAGACATCAACCAAACATGGTATAGCAAATTGTAGTAAGACTAGGCACATACACTCATTCAAGGCTGGATGAGTGGAGGAAGTGATTCAGGAGGAGGAAAAGGGTCCCAAGATCAGGCAAAAGAGTTAAAGACAGCCCTGTTCCCACTGTCAGGAGTCTCACTCCTAACACATATGCAGAGGACCTCGGTCAGACCCACACACGCTCCCTGTCATCCTTCAGTCTTTGAGAGCCCCTCTGAGCTCTGGTTAGTTAATTTTGTGGGTCATGTTCTCCTGGTGTCCTTGACCCCTCTGGCTCCTACAATCCTTCCTCTCCCTCTTCTGCAGGATTCCTCAAGCTCTGCCTGATGTTTGGCTGTGAGTATCTGTATCTGCTCCTATCAGTGGCTGGATGAAGCCCTCTGATGACAATTGTGCCAGGCCCCAGTCTAAGAGTATAGCAGTATATCATTCGGAATCATTTCATTGACTTTTTTTCTCCAGTCATGTTTGGTTCTATCCCAGGTCTCTGGGCTATCCAAACTCTGGTTCCTGGCCATCCAGGCATGGGCTCCCTCTCATGGTGTGGGTCTCAAGTTGGAGCAGTCACTGGGTGTCTGTTTTGAAGAACTGTGTTGGGGAAGGCAGTCTACATGGACGGCTACTCTGATTCTGAAAACTTTCTAACTTGTTTCTGTAAATGTTACAGTGTCTTAAAAGATGGATTCTCTGTTAAATATCAGTTTCTACCCAGAGCTGGTCAGCTCGTCTCATTATCAGACTCACAGTGATGTCATTTTATCCAGATGAAACAGGACTTGGTTTCCTCCTGCAGGTGCTCTGCTCAGTTCCTCTGTATGTTCACACAGGTGAAGTACAGGGTTCACGACTTCCATGATGATACATTTGCAGCTACCACTCAAGGTAGAAGGCACAAAGGCCTGTACCATGAGGTTGTCTGTCTACCACCCATCTGAGATACTTTTGGCTCTGAGCTGAAGTAACAACCTCAATGCAGAGTCTGTGCATGGACCACACAGGATTCACATTGACTCCCCCACAGACTATTCTACTGTGCAGAACATGTTTCCAACTCAACCTGAATGGCAGCTGCAAACTTCTCTTTACTGTAAAGCCCCTGTCCTTTCATCATAACTGTCAGGCCATCTCTTCTACTCAGCAGACTCACTCTGGAAATGCTGCTTCCCTCTGCACTCCAGCTCCTTCAGTTGCCCCATCCCATCCCAACAGGCTTCTCTCTCAGCCTCACTCCTGTTGCCTCCCGCATACCTTTGCTGTGGGATATACTAGATCCTCTTTCCAATGTGCCTGTCTGGTCATCCCTCCCCCGATGAACCTTGATATCCCTTGCCCTGGGTATAGGGTCTCTTCAGAAAAAAGGGGCTGTCCCTGCCTGTCTTCCCCATCTCCTTTTTTCAGGACAGTAGTCACCAGGGTCATCTAAAATGGCAACACTCGCCTGATCTCTCGCCTGCTACTGCTCATTGCCTGATCTTATTTCTCTTCCCTGTTCCCACTGAAGGTGCCCATAACAGAGAGTCCTATGTTGCCCCAGTGGATGAGCCCCACTCATTCCCAAGCCACTTCCAGCTTGAGCTACCCTTGAGGGTGAGAACAGGACCTAAGCCAAGCAGCACTCTGGGGATGAGTACTGAGCAAATGCAAGAAAGTACAGATGGAGGTTGAGAGGACAAGGGACCACACAGCCTAGAGCCCACACTCAGAACTGCCCACTCATGTTGTCTCTAGATTCTTACTTAGTAGTCACAGCTGTTTCAGGCCTCTACTCATCCCAGAGGAGAGCAAGAGGAAGTACCAGGTCCTTACAGGCCAGCTAGGGCCTATCCAAATCCTGCGGGCATTGATTTGACACAGAGTGTGGCTTTCAGAACAGGCACTGCCTCTCAGTCTTTCCTTGCTGCTTCACAGGCCTCTACTCACCACATGCATACAGATGCTACTTCTCATGATGAGGCTGCAAGCTGTGCAGAAACAAGGCACAGCAAGGCACTCTACAAGAGTGTTCATAGACAACAAAACCTGCAGGCTCCTCAGCAGCTGGGGTCCACAGAAAGGCCCGCAATTGTCCAGGAGACATCATCTAAAACAATGCTGTAGGTGACTGCCACCTCCTGTTTCTACAGAGAGTCTACCTTTTAGACTGAGAATAAAAGTTCCAGTCCCTCCACAGGTGGAAGCTCATCAACATACTGGCTCACTACACCTCTGGATCAGCCTCCAAGGATGGAAGCTCATCAACATACTGGCTCACTACATCTCTGGATCAGCCTCCACAGGTGGAAGCTCATCAACATACTGGCTCACTATGCCTCTGGACCAGCCTCCACGGGTGAAAGCTCATCAACATACTGGCTCACTATGCCTCTGGACCAGCTGTTTCTAGAGATTGGCAGGACACAGCCAATCCTGTCTGGGCTAAGTGCAAGTGTACCAGGTGACCAGCTCTAGAGGTAGGAAGGATTAAGACTGTAGTCAAAACCTCAGTGAACCCTGACCAGGGAGCTCAGAAATTAGGGATAAGATAGACACAAAACAAATTTTACAACACTGTACTTGGACAATGAAATCCAAAGGCCAGGAAAGCCAAGACAATGAACACAATGCCTCCTGGGGAGGTATCAGCAGTCTTGTGTGGGGTCCTGCATGGTCCATGTCTCAGCTATGCAGCCACTCAAGAGTGTCACACTCTTGTCAAGAGTGTGTCACACTGCACCCAGAACTTTGGGGTCATGTGTCCTGGAGGGAACAGAAGGCACTGAGGGAAGGCACGGGCTTCCTTCGCCCAACTCCCAAAAATGCTTTACTGCAAAAAAACACAAAAAGACCAGAAAACAAGGAAGGCAAAGAGTGACAAGTCCCCGTGTCCCCCCCCCCATCCCCAGGGGATACAAGACATTCTACACCTTGGAGCTCCTTTCACCTCAAGGACACCTTAAAAATATAACTGAAGAAGGACAAACACGAACATAAGACCTCACTGGATGGCATGGAAATTGCGGCTTATGGAGAGACCCCAGCTATACACACTGTGGAGAGCCTATGGGCATCATGGGTAATATCCTGGGGGCACACCAAACATAAACAGCAAGGAAGGTGCCTGTGGAGGACACTGCCATGTAGTACACAGATCCTTACACACCAGTCATGAATATTCTCTTGGGGGGGAGGGGTGCCTCTACCCAGTGCACAAGCAGAATCCTTACCTGTCCCACACTCCTGAGCTGGCCCATAACATCTACAGAGCCATACAGAACCAGCCCACAGGCAGCACCCCAGCTGCCACCTCCCTGCTCTGGCCTGTAGGCCAGTGCCTGCCTTGCCCTGGGTGTGCCTCCTCCTCAAGCACAATCCTGCACCTATGGAAATGACAGGCAGCAACACACGACTGCCTACACAGCCAATCCCAGTGAACAGAGTAGGGGCTGTGGCAGCCATTTTCCAGGAACACTCCACTGCCAGTGATTCACCCTAATCCACTTCCACAGGGCAGAATCATTTCCTAAAATGTCACAGTGGCAAGCACAATCTCTGGCTCTCACCAGGACCCCAGGGTTCATCACTTAATTTAATTCAGTTCTCCACAAAACATATTGGGTTCATGACACACACTCTCTCCAGCCTCAAAAACATCATTCTAGCATAGCATAAATCTACTCTGTGGCTCCCTGTCCTCCCCATCCACATCCGAGCTGTGAGGCTGCAAGGATGGCGTCTAGGCAGCACCACACCCTGCACTGTCCTGCCCTGCCCCTGTCCTCATCCCAAGCTGTATGAGGAGAAGAGGAGGACGCTGGGCGATGACACACTCAAGATGTCAGCAACACACCAGATTCAGTCTCTCAATATGAACCCATAATCACAACAGAACAACTGCAGCCCAGCAGCAAACACTTAAACAAGCATGCGTTGAAATAAAGGCAGCCTGAGCAAGAACAGGGGTGCCATCATGGCAGCCTGTCAGAATGCCATGGGTCCTGTCTATCACACATGGCCACAGTGTCCCCAGCCACTCCAGTATCTAGTAACTGCACATACCTTTTGATCACCTCCCAAGGGGCTTAGACCCTGCTGTGACACATCACTGTATATCCTCACAAGATAAAGGCTGCACCTAAGAGCCCATGATCAGTGTTCCTGGTTTGATCTGAGCCAGTGTGGGGGGAGAGGTACAGACAGCCCCTTGCTAAAGATGGCTGTTTACGCACATGTGGTCTAGGGTCTTTGCAGGGAAGCTGTAGAGATACTGTTGTAGGAGTGGGGGAATACCTCCCCTAAGCGCATGGCTGTGTCCAGCATGGGTTCTCTGCTACCCATATCCAACCCTAGGCTGGCCTAGCCTGGAAGGCAGCAAAGTCCACCTAGAGCCTCGTTAGACACTATGCCCAAATAGCAAGGCCAGATTCAAGATGGCAGTAACCTGAAAGCCTACCTCAGCTGAGACCTCTGACCCTCGGGAAGTTGGGCAGGGACATGAGTCTGGCACAAATTCTCCTGGAGGCTCCTGGGAACCAGTCAGGCCAGGAATGTATAGTGTCCAGTGGGAAGCCAACATACTGGCCAGTACACTGAGTAGCCACTGTACATCAGGAATGCAGGGACCTTTGCTTTTCTGTAAGCAGGCAGTTAAGTTAACAGGTCAGGCGGGTACCTGTAGAGCCAGCCCTTCTTCCCAGTGTGTCTTGGTGACAAACAAGTATACTGTGGGAGATGGAGCTGAACATTTAGGAAGTTTTAATCTAAATCACTTGGTGACAAGGCAAGTCAAGCTCCCTAGGGCCTCCATATTCTCAGGATACAAGAAGGTCAGGTAGGCCGGATGGCCTCAGCTCCAGCAACCTTACATACACCTAGTGGGGCAGGCAGCCAGTACATCTCAACCACTTATAAACCATATACATGAGGCTAGAGGAGGGAGCCTGGAGTCCTGACCAGCCTAAGACTGCAGACAGCACACTGAGCAGCCCACAGGACAACTGAGTTCTGTAATGACAGGGTCAGCAACTGAGGAAAAGGACAACCTCATATTCCATGTACTTAAAACACTGTGGACTGGCGGGCAGGCTGGTTCTCTGTCTGCCAAGCCAAGGGTAGCACTGACAACTCCTTCCCCTGGCCAATGCCCTCACCTGTCCTCAGGCCTTCTTTCCACTGTGCCCTTACTTGGGCTGCCACCCTCAGTAGGAGTGGGTCTTCACACATCAGTTGAGGCAATCGGGGCAGCTCTTCAGGTGAGGTCCCTACACAGGTCATTCTAATTTGCAGCAAGTGGACGTAAAACCAACCATTACCCCTGAGGTCTCACCAGGCCTCTGTGAGACTATGCAGGACTTTACTGACTCATCCAATAGTCATCTGATAGGAAGCAGGGAACTCAGAGTCATCTGAGAAGCACAGAGCTGAGGAAGAAGATCATTGAGCTGCCACAAGTTGCCACACTGGGAACTCCAAGGACCACAGGCCACCTAGCCTACCGAGAGCTGGAGGCCAGGGAGTGACCACAGATAGTGCAAAGTCCTGTCCCTACAATGCTGGTGCCTTCTTTGCTGCACCCTAGACTGCCCCACCCTGCCCAGCAAGGGCCTTGCCCACTAGGCATTATGAGCCAGACTCAAGCACTTTCTGACACCTCAGTGATAGCAGAAAGCACCTGGGAAGGGTCAACAGTCCTCACAATACCTGGGCCACCTCCTGAGAGACTCAGGTAGTCCAGGATCTGGGGACCTGGACCATGGGGTTTCCTGGTGGAACACACAGCTGGCAGGACATATGGTCAACAGGCCAATGCCAAGTGGGTTCCTTACACTTAAGTTCTCTTACAGTTAAGATGGTAGGAGAACTCGTACAGAGAGGCTCAACAGTGCTTCCCGATTCACACAGCTACCAAGTGGCTGCTTGGATGGGAGCTCAGGCTGTATGGTTCTTTTCCAACTCAGGCCCCAACATATCACAGGCCCTGTGATGAGGGCCTGGGAACTGGAGGTTATGCCAGGCCCTCCAGGGTCACACTGATGAGGACACACAGCGCAGGGAGCCTGGGGCTTGATACATAATAGCTCTTGATGCCAGTTCACACCATGGTGACTAAGTGCCACCAGCTCTGAGACCCCACAGGAGGAGCTTCCCAGCAGCAGGAGGTCAGGGTGGGCCACAAGCAGTGCTCCTCATAGCTCCTCCACAGATCAGGCGTGAACTAGAGTTTAATAAACCTTTCTCTCAACAGAGACCTAACTCAGGCTCCTCTGAACAACAGTTACTTACTTGAAAATCTCTTTCTTCTAGAATTTCTCTCCTCCATCTCACGAGGAAAGCAGCACAAACATATAAGTGGAAATGAGAAAAGCCCTCGGGTTCAGACTGAAAGAGAAAAAACAAGGAGAGTTGCTTAGTGTATGGAGCCATCAGCCAGGGCCACGGGGAAAGTTCACTTTCACTCGGAAAGTGCACTGCAACATGCCCATCTCATTACAATAAATGCCATTTTAAATACCCACAGTTTGGTAAACGGGGTCCCTGCCTAGGCTTTCAACAATGTCAGGGACAGCAACTTTTTTCGGTTATGGATGACAACAGCCCAGGATAATGCTGTTAGATTTGGTAATGTCCATCCTACACTAGGCACCAAAGCTGAGCTTTGGAGAGCAGCTTCTACTTCCCAGAGGAGAAGCAAGCCTGGAAGTTGAGGAAGAAGCCCGAGTGGGACCCAAACAAGCAGTGATGGAAGAGCTGTCTGCAGTGTGGGTGTCAATAAGAAATGCAGCTGGCAGGACACAAAGTCTAGTGGCTTCTACCCGAATTCCCACCCTTCTGTCTCCTTCCAGTGCAGTTGGATGCATCTCTCTCTCTGTTCTTACCACCTCATACTGCTGTCACCCCTGGAGACCTGCTGGGCCTGCCCAGACCACCCTACTGGGCCTGCACAGCTCCCTTCTAGGAGGTTCTCATTCCTTCACTCCCTGCAACTCCTACTTAAGTTCAAGGTCATATCACCAACTACTCAGATTAAGGGTCCCCAAGCTTAGGGCTCAGTGTGTTACCTTCATGGTTCTGCTATGTCCACACATACCTATGTCCACACATTATTGGCATATTAAACAATGTAAGTATGCAGTGTGTCAGAAGGCAACATGCTTTGGGAAAAAATACAGCAAGCAAGGGGGAAGGATAACAAGAGGGGTGTTTATGCACACTCAGGGTCGGTCAGCTATAGAAACTCTCAAGCAAAGAACCAAGAGGGAGTGCCAAGCAGACAACAGAAACACAAAGGCTCCGAGGTCAGAGAGTGCCACAGACCACCCAGATCAGCAGGGCTATGACAGACAGCAAGGCTGGCAGTGCAGGAAAGTTTGTGGGGAACAGATCTGCAGGGCCTATGTCACCAGGTGTTCCCACGAGCCTGGAAAGCTCTTAGCAGGCAATTCAAAGGCTCCACTGGCTTTCCTACTGAGAATAGGACACAGGGCAAGATGGAGAGGAAAAGCTCAGGATGAGCTTGAGGCCTAGCCATTATAAAATGACAGGTGTAAGCTGGTTGGTTGTGGCACATTCTTTAACCCCAGCACTCAGTTGGAAGAGGCAGGTGGATCTCAGAGTTCAAGGTCAACCTGGTCTACAGAGTGAGTTTTAGGACAGCCAGGACTACACAGAGAAACCCTGTCTCAGAAAAATAAAACCAACCAACCAAAGAAACAAAAGAAAACCTGAAAGTTGTTAGTAATGTGTGCTAAAAGGGGACAAGGGCATGTAACTAGCATGCACATTCGAGGTCCACATTAAAGGGTGAGCCCATAGTATACTGCTACATGTGAGACTTCAGGGTCTAAGGGGAGGAAGGACCTTAACTCAGGTGAATTTGCCACTTTCTAAGGTGAGAGGTTTTGCAACTGCAGCAGAACACATTTGAGGTAGTTGTGACTCTCCTAAGCCTTAGCATGGGATGCGCAGGACTTAGGAAGCAGTCTTGAGCAGGCACACTGACAGTGATCAGGGAGCTGCAGGGAACCCAGAGGCCCCATGCAGGAAGAGTGGGAATGTGGTGACTGGTCTTAGGGACATGGAGGCCACTGGGCAGGGCTGGCTGACCACCCTCAGTCCTAGGGGCGAGTACTGTTTCTTCATCTCCCTGTACCCCCTGCCCAGTGGTGTGTTAGCAACTTGAACAGCCAAGCCATTTTGCCTCTACTTCCTGACTGTGAGGGGTCAGCTGCCATCATTTCATTGCAGAGAATGATGTCCACTGAGGCCTGACATCACAGCAGGTTAGGAATGCCTCTTGTGCTCCAGGCTGAAGAGAATTCTAATCAAAGTCACAGATGATGTCTGTATCCACCAAGATGATAAATGGTGTTCATTCATCTGGTAATGGAGAAGACACCCTGAGAGTTCCTTTGACTGAACCAACCTTGCATTCTCAGCATAACTGCATCTGGTCACAACGGACCCCAGCTTTTAATGATATCTAGGTCCTGACGGCACTCACTCTGCCATCAGATGAGACTCTAGATATCTTTTCTCTAACTTCTTTGTAGGGTCTAAGCATTTGGCTGTTTGCCTCTTTCCCCTTTCCTTTCTCAGAAGGGCACATACAGGTTTGGGATGTGTTTCCTTCTGATTCCTGATAGACAGCCCCCATGTGGTGGGCAGGGTCTGATGACTTCTCTGTGAGACAAACAGCACCCCTGAATTAACTTCTATATGGTTACAAAACAATCCAGACTTCCTCAGAGTTTGTATATTATTTTTTTTCCAGAAATGTCTCATCAAAGTTTTCAAACTTGCTCATTATTTATTTTTTCTCTATATTTCTGTGCATTTAACAGTAATGTCGTATTTGGAAATGTATGCTCCCCACACACCATTCTTTTAGACAGGATCTCACTAAGTAGCGCAGGCTGGCCCTGAGGTTACACCCCTCCTCATCCCCCCCTGCTGCTTGGACCTATTAGAATTCTTCACTCCACTTTAGTTGCCCTTTCCTCCATTTTAGTAGCTAAGCAGATACAAAACCAAATGAACAAAAAACTGAAGAATTCAAGGATGGGTATCCTGGCTGGTTTTGTGTCAACCTGACACAAAGCTAGAGTCATCAGAGAAGGAGCCTCAGTTGAGGAAATGCCTCATGAGATCCAGCTGTAAGGCCTTTTCTTAATTAGTGATCAATGGGGGAGGGCCCAGCCCATTGTGGGAGGTGCCATCCCTGGCCTGGTGGTCCTGGGTTCTATAAGAAAGCAAGCTGAGCAAACCTGGGGAAGCAAGCTAGTAAGCAACACCCCTCCATGGCCTCTGTGTCTTTTCCTACCTCCAGAATCCTGCCCTGTCTGAGTTCCTGTCCTGACTTCCTTAAATGAGGAACAGCAGGTGATATGGAATTGGAAGCCAAATAAATAAACCTTTTTCTCCCCATCGTGTCTTTTGGTCATGGTGTTTCCTCACAGCAGTAAAACGCCTGTCTAAGACAATGGGTGTCTGTCAACTTCTCCTGTCACCTTGATCATTCCCTTCCTCTAAATGTGGCTCTCTCTAGTAGTCCGTTGTGGGCATTATCAAATACAGACAGAGGAAGTTTCCAGTTCCTTTTCTAACTTAAGGGAGCTGGCTGCAAGCTCATTAGTGGCTGGCGTTTTTCATTTCTGATACGAGCAAGCACTACAAGTCTGTCAGTCACCCTCAGAAGCCACACTTCAGCCCGCGGTGCTCCAGCCTTAATGAAGCTTATCATCCCAATGTCTAAGAACATGCCACTGGCTTTTAGATGTCTTTTTTGGATCATACCTGATTTATCAGTACATTTTCTAATCTGAAAATGTACGGTTCATTTTTATCCCTTTAGCTTCTGAGTCACTGGCTGCTGTTAATCAAGTTCTTATATAAGGATGGGACTTAAGGACTCCAGTTCTTTGAAGGAAATTTGGGTTTGGGTTGGAATAAAACACAGCTTCCACAAACATTTCCTGAGGCAGCATCCTTGGAGGACAGAGCATGAACAGTGAGGTCACAGGCCTGGCTCTGACACAGCCAACATGACTAGGCTGCCAGTGAGTGACCCACGTGGACCACCCCACACTCTGTAAGTAGCCATCACAGACTCCCTGGTTCACCAACCTGGACCTGGACAGGGTCCCTCCTTTGCTTTGCTGGTGTTTGGGGTGAGTAGATGTTTCTTTAGATAGCCATAGAAAAAGTCATGCCATAAAATGCTTGCTGTTCTTAAATACATGGCTAAATTCCTGGAGGCAGCAATATGAAATTTCATATATGAAATATGTCTATTGAAGAAAATTAACTCATAGTATTAAATAATCTTCAATCTACCAGGAAATAAGGATGTATTTAAAAATCTTTATGACAACAGTAGATTTATTTTCTCCTCGTAGAGGTGCCAAATTTGTTTTCTATACTGGAAAGTATGTTATTGGGTACACACAAACTCAAAATGTCTTCAATATCACTGTCAATAAGCATCACCCCCTTATCTCAAGCAATCCACTGCGCAAGTCTCTGGTTTAGCACAGCAATGGGCTAGCAAGACACAATGATCTTCTATCACCTTTGTTCATCAGTTATGTATCATCACAGTCAGAATAGAGCACACGTCTAATCACCCCATATGTGTTCTTGCGGCCATTTAGAAATCCTCCCACAGTGCCGGGTCACTACAGAGCTGTTCTTCAACACACACCAGTTTATGACTCATGTTTTCACTGAGATGCCACTGTACGGTATGGACTGTTCTTCCTAATGTCCTTCACTCAGAGCTACTATTTTGAAATTTGTCTGTCATGTCCCATGCACCTGGAGTTCATTCTCTGCAAATTCCACAGAACATTCCCTTGAATGGCACACCACAGTTTTTCCATTCCCTGTAAATGCTAAAGTTCCCCTGAATGGGCATACCACAATTTATTACCCACAAATACTGAGGTGTTTCCCTGTATCTATTCCCTGCAAACACTGAGGCATGTTTTCCTGGACGGGCATACACATCACAATCTATCTTCATCTATCTAAAGACACTGAGCTGCTTCCAGCTCAGGACTATGATGCAGAGCTGTGCATTAGTCTCCCCATGGACACATGTTGCCAAACTACTTTCCAAAGTGGCTCTACCACTTTATGTTCCCAGGAGCAGTGACAGAAGTTCACGCTGCATCCCATCCTAGCCAGCATTATACAGAGCCAAATAACTCTGTTTTAATTGAGCTTCTAAGAGCCTTCAGTAGTGTTTAACTGTGGCTTCCAGGCACCTAGCTGCACTTCCCAAATGAGCACTAAGCGTCCCTCATGTCACCCAAAATCTTTTGGTATCTGGAGCTTTTTCTGGCTGTTTGCTATTCTTGAGTTTTGCAGATTGTTTTCTTAAGATTCATTAAGTCTCTTGTAAGCCTCTGTTAGGAAAATGTGACTAGACCTTGTCTTTCCACACTCTGAAGAGTGACTTTGGGGAAATGTGTCTTAAATTCTGCTGGAGGTTCCATTTTAATTTGTTACATCTAAAAAACCTTCCCCCAACTCAAGGGCACACAAGGTTTGCTTCTATTAGAGTTTTACATTTTCTGTTTAGGTCTCTGCTCCATTGCCAACTGCTTTGTCACAAGTGTAAATAAGCTGAGGGGGTGCCTGTGTACATGAACATTGCTCTAACAACTTGCTAAGAAGCTGATGCCCACCCCCTGAGTTAAGGTTGAGGTTACCCTGGCTTTCTTTTTTACTCTTTTCCAGAGCTCTGCTGCCTTGAATCTCCTTCATTCTATATCCATTGCACGGACAGTTTGTCAATTACTGCAAAAAAGCTTATGAATCTAAAGATCAGTGTGTGTGTGTGTGTGTGTGTGTGTGTGTGTGTGTGTATGCACGTGCACTTGTTTGTGTCTCTGTATGTTTATCTGCTTGTGTGTGTGGCTATGTCTGTGTACATCTGTAATTGCACACACGCCCATCTTGGAAACCTTGAGTTTTTCTGACCCTCACTCACTCGGGTCTCCTTATCTTCAGCAGCATTTTACAGTTTTCAGGATTCAGATAAATTGCAGTGTTTGCCAGAATGTCCCTAAAAATGTCATTTGTTCTGATGATACTGAAAATATTACCCTGAAATCCTCCAACTCTGCATCCTTTTGCTAGTTGTTGACTGACTTCTGGAACATGTTTGTTCATGGTTTTTATCCTTGCTTCCCCTTTGTCTCTATAGAGACAATCTTCCCAAACGAAGTCAAGGTCCCTAATTCAGCAGCCAACCATGACTGACACTTTCTGCTATTCTGCATCCTAAACTCTCAACCTGCTGGGGGTTCCGTGTCCTCACTTCTTTTTCCTCCTGTAGTGAACTGACTTGTCTTTACTCGTTATTCCAAGGTCTACCTCTAATTGACACAGAAATTAGCAAGTTTCTGCTCTTAGCTTAACACTAGCCTTATTTTAGCAGACAAGCCTAACTCCATGGTTAAACTGGGCCTGCAAGATGATGCATGGAGTAAAGGTGACTGCCACCTGCCTAAAAACCTGAATGCCATCGCTGTGCTCCACACGCTGACGGTGAGAACAGACTCCCTCAAGCTTCCCTCTGACCTCATGCGCACTATCACACACTGTACAATATAACCAATTATCCTTATTCTAACCCAGCTAACACAGGAAGTTAGGAATACCTTCACTGTGCTCACACATTGCTTTCCCCTTCCCCAGCTTCACACGAGGGGACTGCATCATCCTGGTTATCTTCCTTAGAACCTGGGGTGTCCTGTGTGTTGCTTTCTGTATCAACACTTACTCACTAGAATTTGCTCAGAGACCTGTCTTCACCACTTTTCGTGAAATCCAGGAACCCAACTTTCCTGCCACCCTCAGGGCAGTCCTAAGTTGTCTGAGGTTAAACAGTTCACTGCACCACTTTCTAGCTTCTGCTATTTAATGCTCTCGGTCTATTTGTTATTCAGCCCTAGGAACTAACTCTCTTTGGCTGCTCTCAGGAACCTTCTTGGTCTTTGGTCTTCTGCAGTTTCCTTATAATGGTTATTTTGTCTGAGATGTCTTATCTTTTGGAATCTAGGGGAAGTTCTGATGAGAGGAAACCATGATCAGATCTGTTAACTTCACACCAAGAATTCTCCTACCCCTCTGATGGTCTCTGCATTTCTCAGAATTCTGGTAAGGTTGACTTGGGCTCTTGTCATTCTATCCCCCATTTCTTTTATATCTTGCATCCCTGTGGGCAAAGTATTTTCTTTAAATCTTTATTCTAGCTAACTAATCTTCTTTCTTCTTCTTCCACCATGTAAGTTCTGGTGATCAGACTCAGCTCATTAGGCTTGGTGGCAGGCACCCTTACCTGCTGAGGGATCCTGCACATCCCCTGTGTTATGTTTTCTCTTTAATTCATTTATCACATTTGACTCTGAGGACTTTTCAGTCTTGCACACTGTGTCGGTTCCCTTTCATTCTCCTTCCATTTAATATCTTTCTTGTTCCATCTCCAACAGTCCAAGCATACTCTAGGCTGCATCTCAGGCACCTCCTCACACACCACTCTCTGGAGCTGTCTTTTCTGCTGACTCCTATATCTGTTCCTATTCATTGGAACATAAGCCTGTTGGGATTCCCTGATGCTGCTTTCAAAAAGGCCTCTCCTTTGCTTGTTGTCTTACAGGACTTTGAGCCAGGCTGCTTAAAGTAGATTTTCAATGGGCAACTTTTCCAGGCAACTGTCATGTGACCTGGAGCCCCAAGCCCACCCAAAAGTAGGACAATGGTTGGAAAGTGTGTGTTGGTGGATCCTTCCTTTTTTCATTACCTTCATGGCCAAAGCTAAGAAAGGAAAGCCTAGCACCTGGTAGCTCTGAATAATGTCCAGGTTGTAGCAGTTAGCTCACAAAAAGTAACTGGCAAACCCCAGAAATCACAGGGCAGACATCTAGGCGATGCAGCTTTGAGGCCATTCTTTCAAGTTCCTCAACTTAAAGAGTCCCCCAGATGTCTGGTCTCTGTAGTGGTGGTCATGTTTGTAAAACCACACCAGCCCTGTGGTGCGTTCTGGACGAGGGGACCTTATGGATTTAGCCTCTGCCATCCTATTCCTTTAAACAGTCTCAACTTCTTCGAAAACATGCGTTCAGTCCTGCTAACCCTGTAGCATGTCTGCTGCGGCAGCTGTCACAGCACCACCAACACACAAAATCTCCATGTAGAAACAAGCGGAAACTGAGTACGGGTAATAAGATATCCTAAGACCTTCACCCAGTGACCTGAGCACTCTGCCACAGTGTCACTAGGACACCTCCTCTAACTAAGAGGTACTGTCATGTACTATCATATCATGTCACTAACCATGGAGGACCACTAGCCTCTTGTCTGATACCCCTGACCTTTGACCTTCTCCTGCTTCCTCCAGTGCTCCAGACCTGCAGTCTGCCTGGCTTGTGCAGAGCTGTTGGCACACGCCACATACCCTTGTTCTGCCAGAGAACCTCATTCACTTTTCAGTCAGCTGGTGAGTCTCCTGGGGTCCTTACCAAGTCTGCTGTCATTTCCCACACTGTGATCATTGATGGTCACACACTCTGTCTTCTAGTCCTCTGTTCCACCTACTCTGGGGTCTCTGGGACCCCCTTTTCTTTGCAATCCTTGTCCCAAAACCCAACAACAGAATTAGAGACAGAATGAAACCCCATTCTCCCAATCTCCTGGCTCCCTGAGAGTCCCGTGTGGCTGGCAGGCAGCATTAGTGCACAAGACACTGAACAGTATCTAAAGACACAGGCATTTGTTTTCCTTCCTAATACCTACAAAAGATGAGCTGATCCTTAAGGACTGGAGGGACGTTCCCTACAGAAAGAAGGGCAGAGCTCAGCATTGTAAGCACTGAGAGCACCAAGGGCTCAGGAGTGCTGGGGACGTTCCAGATTGATGGATTCTCTGCAGAGCCTTGGACACACTCTTAATTCACTCACCAGCCTTTTATTAACCAGAGAAGGCTCAGGTGAGCTGCAGGACACCCTCCAGACTGACCCTACTAGGAATTCAAGAGCTGGACTCTGACTCCTGCAGCCTGTACTGTCTCCAGCTGAGAGTGGAACAAGGCGTGAGCCGAACTCCACAGAACAGGCGTTGTAGACAAATGGAGTTTTACGGCTCGGTCTAAGTGGATTATTTGTCTTCAGTGACTTGGTAAATTATATTAGAGTAACAATTTGATAAATAAAAAATTCTCATCATAAATGGAAAATGGGCCTCTGCTGTAATGAAGCTTAACCCAGATGATTCATACCAGCATCCCAGGAAGGGTGCATGTACAGTGGGGAAGGGGGAGGGCAGCAGCTAAAGACATACCCCAGGCCACACCTGCTCAATCTGCTTCACCCACATAGCTTGTCACCATTCTGGACAATAGTCAAGCCAACAGGCCACTTCTAAGCCTTGTAGGGAGCCCTTCAGCAGCAGAAAAGACCATAGCTTCTAGAATCTCCTTGGCATTTCAAACCACAAAGTACAGTGTAGTCTGTTCAGTGTGGTCATGCTGGATAGCTGGACCATAGGCTTTTGAAAGGGTCTAAACCCTGGTCCAGTCCTTCCTTCCAACCCTGGTTCCCTGTCTTCTCTGACCTTCCTAACCATAGCCATGGGCACCAGGCCTGCCTCAGTTTCCCAGGCTCTAGGCTCCATGGAAAAAGAAGGAGGAGAGGAGCAGAAAAGAGGAAAGAGTTGTCCTGGAGAAAGAGCTCCTGAACAACTGTGGTCCTGTTTTGTCTGGGAATTTCACGGGTGGGGCAGGAGCATGGAAAGCTCCCTCCAGTGGCCCAAGCACCAACAAAACTGTAGGGATGCTAGGAATGGCCTGCTTTTCCCAGCAGAAACCCAGAAGTCAGAAAACACTGTCACATGTGTGAACGTTTCTAGATAGGGGGTGGGGTGTGGAGTCTGGGAGGGTATGAGGTGCTTATTCGCTATCTTATCAGCTAGGGGTTCTTATGTAATCCCTGTACCTGTTTAGATAAGGGGGCTCCAGCTACCCATTCAGGCCTCTGTGTTATAGAGATCCCTCATCAATGGTTCCTGGACCTGCCCTGCTTCTGCTCCTCTAACTACAACCTGAGAGGACTGAAGAGCACAGTCAAACCCTAGAACCTGATGGCTAGAGTGGGGCACCATGGCACTGCCCTTGCTCTCCCCAAAGGAGCATCTGGACCTCATGCAGGAGGCTCCCACAGGCCAAGCACAGATCAGAGGTGTGCCTAGAGGGAGTGCAGCTAAAGCCCCCCTAGATGTGCTGGTGGTCAGTGGCTACCAATCTTAGCAGAGCTTCTACAGTCTGTCCCAGGGCTCCTCCCTGTAGAGGTGGCACCACATCACTGTCTTCACACCTCCTGTCTACAGAGGAAACACATCACAGGAGCACTGAAGGAAATCAGGGTGCATGGTTCTTTATCATGTGGGGTGTTAGTAACTCCCTGTTGCTATGATCAAACACCAAGACCCAAAGTGACTATGGAGGGAAGAATTTATTTGGGCTCATGGTTCCAGAAGGATGAGTTCATGGTGGGAAGTATGGCAGCAAGGGGACAGGCACTGTGGTCTGAACAGGAGGCTGAGAGTTCACACCCTTAACTATAAGCATGAAGGAAACAGAGAGAGCAAGCCAGAAGTAGAACAAAGTTATTCATGTTCACCCCAGTGACCTAATTCCTCCAGCTAAGGCTGCACCTCCTAAACCTTCCCCCAAAGTGCCACCAACTGCGGGCCACGAGCTCAAACACCCAAGGACGTAGAGACAGCTCATTAGAACCACCATACGTGATAACAAGAGAAGAGCAGGTTTTGTTTCATATCATTTTGGTATTCCTGTCTTAATCACTAGGTAAGAAAACAGTAACTGACGACTTGGCACTGTGCAAGTCAGGAGGTGCTCCTGAGCTTAGAGAAGGAATGTGATGTTTGAAACAGATCCTGCCAGGCTCAAGTGCTGTCCCACAGAAGCCCAGAGCTAATTTAGTTAAAGCTCTTTCCATCTACCCAGAGACTGGGTATCATACTCCTGCCCACCATTTGTAGAAAAGATCTCCTCCCTGACAGGGGCTAGCGATGCACTAAGGACGAGCCAGGACTAACTTGTGACAGCAGAGGTGGGCCAAGCACAGGCTACAGAAGCCACCTAGTTGGGCTTTATTCTCTCTACTATATAGCCCTAATCACTTCCCTGCAATAGCAGGTCCTATTTGTGGCTGTCATCACCTGCCTGTCCATCATCTACTCTGTAGTTTATGTCCCTGTCCCCAGCACAGGCCCCTCTAACCCAGGACTGAGGCTCACTGTCCTCATGAGAATACACACCCAACACCCAAGCTGGGCAGGCCCTTAGGATTAGCTTGGGTGGCTCAGCCACCATCCCACCCTAGGGCCTCACTGCGGTTCAAGTATACAAAAGGCCCAGTATGAGCAACGACCCTGATGTCTACTGGGATGTGACAATCCCTACCTCATCCTTTTTTAAATTTATTTTTATATACCAAGGGTGGAGCTGAATACTGACCTATAGCTCTTCCCAGCTCCTTCCCCAAAACACAAGTCACCCTGGCTCTACCAGCCACGGGCCTTCAAGCCTTTCTACACTCCCCCCAACCCCCTGCTTCCTACATGGTTCTGGAAGTAGGAGCGGAGTCTAGGCCCTTCTTTCTCTTTATATTCTAATACCCTCCATGATGAGAATCAGGCGTCTCGGCTTTATGAGGGCTAGACTTCCACTTCTGCAGTGACCTTAGCAAGAAAGCATAGAATGTGCGGACTACAACATTTTCTCGAGAACATTCTCCCAAACTGTCAAAGTTTGTGAGGAAGGAACTCATCCTCAGTCCACCTCCAGTTGTGACTTTTCTACAGCACGGGGATCCTGAAAGTGAAGAGCAGCAACTACCGTTCCCCACAACTACAGGCTTCCCCAGCTACCTGGCCCACACCTACACAGCACAGCCAGCTACCAGGGACAAAAAGCCCCATGTGCAGACATCCCTGGAGTCTACACATCACTCATGGGGGAAAGCTGCCAGTGATGGTGACAGACAACAATGACTGCTACCTGATCCATCATAGAGATGTGGGATGGAGGAGCAGGACACCTCTGTTGCATAAGACAGAGATGAAGCAAGGTGATGCTGTGGCCCAGGGGCAGTGGCATCAGGGTGAAATGATGGTGATAGCTGAGTCATGGCTGCCTCTGAATGTACCTAGCTGCCCCATTGTCCCACTGAAGACAGATGTGCTAGAAGAGGGCCCTCCTAACTTGCTTACCCTGGAACGGCAGGACTCTCCCCTTGACATGGTCCTCCTTAGTCACTCAGAGCTACTCTTAGCAATCCTAAGTCCCCCAAACCATGGTTAAGAGACAGACAAGTCCTGGCAGCACCTAGTACAATGGGAAAAGACCACTAAGAACTCCTCAGCCCACACAGCTACATCAGACTCTGGAGTCTCCCAAGTGTCTTAGTGTGCACTACTGTGTCTCTAAACTTTATCAGAATATAACTGTCAAGAAGAAACTGAGGATATAGAACCAGCAGAGTAGAGACAGCTCTGTGTGAGCTGAGTTCCCATAATCAAGTTCATAAGTACATCTGTCACCCTGCAATTACCTCTGTATGTGACCAAAACTCTTCAGACCCACCTTCTTAGCAAACATCAAGTCTCTAGACAGAATTATTGAAGTAGTCAGTAGCCTGTGTTCTCCATGTCAGAGTTCACTGGTCCTGGATAACTAAAACTCTATACCCTTTCAGACCTCCCCATTCTCTACCCCAGGCCCCAGCAACCACCATCCTTACATCTATGAGCTCAAACAGTTTAGATCCTACATGCTCGTGAGATGATGCAGTACTTGTCTTTCTGTGCCTAGCTTAGTGCAATGTCCTCCAAGGGAACATGAAAGGCAAGACCTCCTCTCTGGAAACTATATACTTAATGTACATATATGTTATATACTGATACACAGAATATGCATGTGGCTGCATGCCACATATGGTTAGAATCACATGCAATTCTGCATACCATGTCTTGTTGAGAATGGACATCAAGGACCTTTCCTACCTTGGTTATCAGAAATAATGTGACTGCACCTCTGTCAGACAGATCCCCACAGCGGGATCACAGATCATACGGCAGTTCTATCTCTAATTTTCAGGAGCCTGCAAACTGGTTTCTATAATGACTATGCCAATTTAAAATCCCACCAACCTTGTAAAAAAGGAAATGTTATTCTTCAAGTTGTTTAGGGCCAGGGCATGTGGAGATGCATACAAGGTCAGAGGTGAAGATCAGTACGAGGTCAGTGGTGGAGACAGGTCCAAGGTCAGAGGTCAGGCTGAGAGTTATTTGTAGTTGCAACATACTCAGGAACTGTTGAGCTGTGTGACTGGGGAACAAATAGAGCCCAGCCCATCTAGCCATCGAGGAACTGAGGTATAGGAGCAACAGAGTCAAACCCATCACGACAGACCAACACTAGCAACACAGAGCTGCATTAATCATGCTGTGAATGAAGTTTAAGCATGATACTATTAGCAGACTATGTATCCAGTGTAGTACTAAACTGTTTGTGGATATATACATTTGATTAATAGACTAACTCTTTACAAAGGGGGTGGCAAAAGCCAATTTCAAGGCACTTAGCTATAGAAAGGAAGGGGAATAACTTTGAGGTATATATAAAATTTAAGTTCTAAATAAAGAAACAAAAGACCCAAGGCAGGAAATTTAAAAAAACAAAAAACAAAAAACAAAAAAACAAACAAAAACAAACAAACAAAAAAAACCAAAAAACCTCTTTTAGATTTAATATCCTGGGCATTAAGTACATGGGTATTTGTTGAAATTATCACCTGGACTTTTTGTATACTACATATTTTTCATAATTAAGAAAAACACGAGAGACCAATTTTACATGGTCTTCCATAGTCATCAACAGTCAATAGGGTCTCCCCATCTGGGTATCCCAAGCCTGAGGACCACAGGACATGAAGACAGGAGTAGACTGCTCAGCCTCCTGCGCTGCCAGGCAGACTCGATGGCCTCACCTCCTTGCAGTCTGGTTATCATGACCTTGGGCATTCCTGCCCAGTGCCTTCTTTCTGGCAATGTTCCTAGCTGCTCTTCCTCTCCTGGCCCTGAGCTATGGGACTTCTGCCCACTTGTTTGTTCTGTTAGAGACTGCCCTGGTCTCAGCAACCAGCATCGCAGATTACAGAGACACCCAAGGGGAGAAGTCACCCCTGCCCTTCAGCTACCTCTTACCATCAGCTTCTTCTGTCTGTCAGCGACTCTCATACATCAGCAATTGTCCTCTTTCAGTTACCAGAGGAAGAAAGTAAACCCTGACACTAGTGATATCAGTTCTCCCAACACTGCACACTAGCTCTTCAGTAGCTTCTATGTGGCTTTCAAAATAAAATGAAGTTCAAAGGTGACTACAGATTAACTAAATGCAAATTACATACAGCATGCAGTTTTTAAAATGTAGTAAACAAGGCAGAAAAAAAAAAAAACCAACAAACCCACCTATAATCTCCTTCAGTTTTTTGAGTGTGTGTGTGTGTGTGTGTGTGTGTGTGTTAAAAGGGACAATTTTTCACTGTTAATTGCATCATTAAATTATACTCATAAGTTTTGGCACTGGAAAAGCTGACTGGCCTTCTAGCACCAGGAGATTCTCTGATGTACATGTATTTATATAGATGTATTTCTGAGGCCATTCAGATGAAGGAAACTATTTCCTAGTCTCTGCTCAGATTCAAATACACCAACTTCAACTGTGCAGGCAAATGCTGGGCCATGATTTCCTTTGAAATATTCATCAGCAGGTCACTGCATGACACAATTACCTCCTGGTAATGCAGAGCACGGCCCTTTTAAAATTCACACCAACATCCCTGTGTTTGGTGCATAGGCCAGTAATGAGAACTGTAAATCACACTTCATTATGCGGCCAAATCGTGGAGCACAAATGAGCCAGTTTCAAAGTGACCGATCTATCAACTCCACGCCAACCTGCATTAGCTTAGGCCAGATACTTATTGGCAGGTGTCTGTCCATGTCTGAGAGCATTCCAGCTGCTTAAATGACAAAGGTCACAGGCTATCACATCTGTGCATCACGAGGCAGAGTCTCATCTCTGCAATCTTGGAAAGGAAGCCCATGGGAAAAAGATGACTCTCATGGTCTGTGCCAGCTCCTGGGATTCTGGTTGGTGCTCTCAATATAGCAGGACTCCCTGACTGAAGCTAGTCTTCAAAAACCAGAAGGTATCATAACACAGGGAATAATACTGTCATGAATTTTTGGTTAATGTATTGATAAGGGATATCCAGAGAAACAAGGCCACAGAGAATGGGGGGGGGGGGGGGAGAGCATATGTGTGTGTCCCCATCCATGCATACATGATCATGCTAGGAGCTGCTCTGAAGGAAATGACACATGCAGCCAGAGACCCAGAGAAAGAAGCCAAAAGCCATATGCCAGCAGACTTCCTTCTTGCTTATAAGGTCAGTCTTTGATCTATTATGGCCTTTACTGATTTGATAAGTCCCCTCTATGTGATATAGAGCCATCTGCTTTGTATAAAGTCCCCTAGTTTAAGTGTTAATCTCACTCTAAAAATATTTACAGAAACTTCTAGAACACTGTCTATCTATCTGAACATGATGGATCAGCAAGCTGAAGTATAAATTCATCATCACAGTCAGTAACCATGCAGGTCAAGGTCTGCCTGCAAATCTGAAGGGTGTTTTTTGGTGCTATGTCTCTAGGTCCCTTTAATATTCCATTAACTAACAAGAAATTAATATTCTGTGAGGAGCTCCACTTCCTGTGTGGCTGGTGTCTCAGAAGGGGCCAACCAGTTATTCTAGCAGATTGTCTGGAAGAATCTAGAGACCATGGGAAACAGAGAGCACCCTGAAGCCCCTCTGAAGCCACTCACTGATCCAGGACCTTCTTCTGGTCCTGGGAGGAAAGAACAACCTTCAGTACACAAGTGTACCCCAGCAAAAGCAAGCCAAGAAACACACACAAAGGGTGACCTTGACTTACATATTTGAGCAAGGGTCTCAACAGGAATCTGTGGTCCCCCCACCCCCCAGCACAGACTCTCAGGGTAGACCATGTAAGACAGAGTGGGATCACAGGGCTGTCTGTTACCACCATGCCTCACATCACAGGGAGCACACTGCCTGCAAATGCTGTCTCCTTGATGGAGGAAATCAAAGGCACCCTTTTAATGCTGCTGGGTCAAAACTCTATGAATTATACAAGCACTGGATGACTGTAGGGGATAAGGAAAGAAGAATTAACCTCCCATGCTCCCCTCCCATGTCCCAGACCTTACCATCCCAAGTCTGTCTCAACTCAGCATTTTTAGAAGATGCTGTGCCACTGTCTGGTCTATCAACACTGCCATGCAGGAACCCATGACACCCTCTGCAACCTGAACCACTCCACCACTTTAAATTTGTGTCAAGGACGTTCCTGGCAAACTCAAAGGAAACTCAAAGGAAAAGATCCTGCTGTGGGCCCTGATTAATTTTACTTTGAAGAAAGAAATGACATCACGCCAGTTAGTAACTCAAAGCCTCTGTGCAAAGCCAACTTAGCCCAAAGGGCAGGCAGGCAGAAAATGAGCAAGGGAGCTGCAGTTCTGTGGTCAGACCCTGTCAGGGGTTGGGCTGCTCTCAACCCATGGAGGCATGCAAGTATAAGCATCACCAGCCTAGACTGAGCAGCCTGCACCCCTGGGCACCACTATCACTGTGGGCTTGTCATGCCTGCCAGACACCATCACTCCAGCCCCCTGCCCGGGGTTCCCATCTACTTTCTCCAAGGACTGGCCCCTGATCTCAGGGTTGGGAAATTCCTTCTCCAGCCCAAGAAAATTTCCTTTAAGGTCTTTGGTCTCCGTCCATTGATACTCCTATCATGTGCTCTGGGAGCTTAATCCTCCACCACTCAAGGACCATTGCAGCCAGACAGGCCCCCAGTGACAGCTCCCATCCTCAGGACAAGAGACAAGTCATTGTCCTGCCTCAGCCCCATCCTCACCTACACAACCACATAGCATCTCTGGTTCTCCATTGCAAACCTTGGTGAGACTTAAACATAAGGCTGGCTAAACATCCAGTACAAAGGACCATTCTCAGACGGCACCCTGTCTAAAACTGGAATCCCAGAATTTGAAGGTTTACACAGAAGACCACAATGAGTTTGAGGTCAGTGTAGGCTACACAGTGAGTTCTAGGTCAGTCTGGGATTTACAGCAAGACTGTTTCAAAGAACCAAATGCAAAACCAACTCTGCACTCCAAACAGTTGGCTGTGAATGGTGAAACCAATGGCGGCCTGCCTGCACCTCTGGAGAACAGTGTTGTGAAAATTCAGCATGCATTTTCTTAATTGAAGAGAGGCAGAGATAATCAGATAAACCCTGAGGCCTTGGGAAGCATGAAATCCAGGCCACAAGGCCTGCATTCCAGGCTCTAGAACATCAGAAAAGAGCCACAGTAAGCCCCCCCTCAAAGAGACATCTCTGGACATAAGCCCCAACTTGGCCACATGGGAGTCTCCCTCTTGGCAAGTCAATAGCTAGTATCTACCTGAAGCTAAGGCTATACTGCCTGGCCATCCACCATGGGCCAGGTGGGCCTTTTAGAGTCACATCCAACTGGAGAGGGGACAAAGCCAATCATTTCCTAGGAGGCAATGAAGACATTAGTGCAGGCTGGCAAGTCAGGTTTCTATGCCGCTGGCAGGGACTCCCCACAGACGCTTAGAACTGGAACCTGTAGACGGAGCTGGCAATGTGGAAATAAACAAGAGGAGCTGAACCTGATACTGAGACAGGAACAACCGGTGTCCCTGACATGGCCTAGAGCTGGGAATTCCTGAGGACAGTAAATAGACTTCCTGTGACCTTCACACGTGTGGCCTTCACATCCAGCTCCCAGCATGGAAGGTGTACTTATGAGCCAGCATAGGTGTACTCTATGTCCTAGAGTAGACAGAAATGGAGCTCCTGGTGGTGCCCTAGGAACCTTCATTTGTAACAAGTACCAGAGAGGAGATGACTCCCACCCATAGCAGAGATGAAGAACCACTTGCTGGGATACAAGCTTCTAGAAGAGAAGCCTTTCCTTCCCCTTGTGTGGGTCCCCTCTGCACCCTGTACTTCTGCTCTCAGTGGGGCTTCACAAATGAAAAAGATAATGAGAGAGTGAAGGAATGCTGTGCAAACTTCCACATCATTTACTAATTGGTAGCTTCCTGCTGAGCCACTCTGACCCCTGACCCCTGACCATCACTGATGACTGAGCACTTAAAGGGCCTGGCACCACCAGCCTTGAACAAACACTGGCACCTGTCCCCCTGCAAATTGGGCTGTGAATGTGTCTTTTATTGCTTTGAAACCTATTTGAACAAAAGGGATCACCTAACAGACCATCCCCCAGGGAACTGCAGATTTAGCAGGAAGTATACCAAGAGAAGAGTTCCTGATGAGAGGAGACAGGAGACCTGCAGCCCAAAGAGAGAGAGAGAGAGAGAGAGAGACAGACAGACAGACAGAGACACAGAGACAGACGAGAGAGAGACAGAGACAGAGACAGACACACAGAGAGAGACAGAGAGAGAGAGACAGAGAGAGAGAGACAGACAGAGACAGAGACACAGAGACAGACGAGAGAGAGACAGAGACAGACACAGAGACAGACACAGAGAGAGAGAGAGAGAGACAGACAGACAGACAGACAGAGAGAGTGCCAGCACCAGCCAGATGAGTGGAGCTTCCAGTCAGGCAAGCTGACCTCACCCTCAGGTCTTCTGTGGCCTGCTGTGGCCACTCACCACCTGCAGGCTTCATGCACTCATTTGCTCGGGCAAGACCTATTAGTACTAGCAAGTGTGTGAGTAATGGGTGGGGTGGGGAAAGGGATGGAGGTATGTAGTGTACACTCATGTGCGTGTACATGCATATATGTGTGTGTGTGTGCATGTGTGCTTCTGTGTGTGTGTGCATGTGCATGACTTTGTTAATGAATACATCACATCTGGATCATACCCACTCCCCCGTCTAATTTTTCCTGGACCTCCCCATTTCCCTCACAATTTTATGTCATCATCATCATCACCTTTTAGAAAATAACCCCAACAGCTTTCTGTTCTAGACTTAAGGCCCAGATGCACAGACCGGAACTTACACCTTACTGTGAACCAAGCCTAGAGCCAGTTGAGAAGGTCATAGGCCCAATTAAGGTTGTTTTGCTAAAGGCACCCAGTCTCCCACGAACCCACAGACTAGTGCACTCATCAGCAGCTCATCAGGGAAGCTGTTTTATCAGGCAAATGGTGGTTATAGAAACTCACAACTGGAGGCCTCAGCCCTGAATAGGATGGAGTTTGTAAGAGCATTTTCAAACAAGCCTCTTCAAAAGTTCCCCAAGGAGAAAAGCACCACGTGAGGACATCACGTATTCATTACTGGGTTGGATGAGGATCATAGCTCCACCAAGGGGTCCCCTTGCCAACCCCACTCCACCCACACACCACTGGATCATTCTAAAGGCACCCTGGGTGACACGCTTTACCACACATTGCTTCTTCTAGATCCAAGAACTCTTTCTAAACGCAAGGACATTCCCACCTAAAACTGTAAACCAGTGAGCCTCCAAATCCCACGTCCACTCAGTGCTGCTCTGCCCTGGTGGGCCTCAAATGTAAGCTCCCACTGCATCATACAGTCGGTCTCCTGCCCCTCAGCCTGTCTCAGAACCCCCTGTCCTGTGCCTTTGCCTTGTTTTCTTTGAGAACCAGTCTTTTGCTAAAAGGATGAGTCCACCCTAGTCTTGACAGAGAGAGCCATTCCTGGGGGGGGGGGGGGGGGGGGGGGGGGTCCTACCTGTACTTCTTCCCTGGTACTTCTTGGAAAGTGGACTCTAATTGAAAAGCTAGGTTGTACTCTGAAGTGTTTGGCATAGTTTATGCCATCAGGAGACACAGAATGTCCATGGTCTTCTTCTTACGATGTAATGATGGAACGACAGGCCCAGGTGCTGCCATACATAACCATCCATCAAATAGCTCCCCACAAGCTCTGGGTCCAGGTGCAGCCAGGCAGGGCCATCCGCTGCCAAGTTCCCCTGGCTGACTTCCGAGGGGCTGGTGAGCACAGCTTTGGCCCCCTGTAGAGCCACTGCAGGTTTCCTGCCCCCTCTGCACCTACACCTGCATTTCTTCCTGAAGAAAGTATGCCCTTTCCAAAGCTGCCTTGTCAGGAGAACACATGCATGCCCGAATCTTTCCTCTTGTTTAGACTTAGCTAAAGGAAAACTAGGGTTTTCTTTAGAAATTACAATGAATCCATAGACATATAGACTTCCCCCAGTAAATGGCCCTAAGGAAGGCCTCCTGATGCCCTCTTTTAATCAGGGTGCTGACAGGACCCTGGGGGTTGGCCAGAGGTGCCACTTTTTGTGACTAGTGCTCCAGGGTCACCTGGGGCATCCTAAACCAGGCGTCTCCTAAGAAGCCCTGGTCCCTTCTCACAGGACACGATGGAGGGCTGAGGGAACAGTGGTCCCTTCTCACAGGACATGGTGGAGGGCTAAGGCTGTTCCCCTCCCCACATTCCTTTTGGATACAGTGATTCTGCATAGAGAACTAGGTATTATAATTTCATGTTTTAAAATGAAAAAAAATGCATCATAATTTCAAGGCCAGTCTTAATTCATATTTAAGATTATGTAGATTTTAATTCTTTGAATTCATGCTTGATTCTCTTCTCTCTGGTATTAAAAATTGTAGTTCCTATAGTATCATCATAATTACTTGTTTTTCCCTAATATACATATGTAAATATGCATTTCAGTCAGGGTAAATAGCTTCGAAACAACACTAATATTACTACTGTGAATGTTTACTGAATAGTGCTCTTAATTCTTTTTTAATTTATATATTTTCTATTTTGCCTAAGCTATCTTCTACAAGGACTGCACACTACAACTGTTAGAAAGTCTATCTGATGCAGTTCTCTTTGAGTGATTAAAGCACAGACTTGAGAGAGTTTAAGCTTTTTAAAAAAAAATTTTTGTTTTATTCTGCTCTTCAAGGACAGGATTCTTAACATGGTGTACTTTGGTTTAATAATTAACTAAAGGAATCCATGCTTCTAAAGGGAGAAGTAGAGAGAGCACAGGTGTTGAGAGGCTGGGCCTCCCCCTTCCCCCTCCACGTGGCCCACTCTCTTCAGAGGGCCTCTTTGTTGGTTCCTGGCTTATTCCTTCATTGGAATTCCATTTTGTGTAAAATACAAGGACACAGAAGTGTGTGAGCATGCTCGAACTCTGCCAAGCAATTAATAGATAAGCAATGGGATCTCTTACACACTTTGCTTCTCCTAGTAAACAGCACTACAGAGCTCAGTGGCCAGGTACATCCTCGGTCCTGCCACCCACACAGAACATTCCACAATAAGGCATGGGTGGATTGGAGTCCGGGTCTATATTGGCAGACTCTGGGCCATTTCTCCTCTCTCCTACTGGAACAACTTTAATGAACAGGTCTAGAGACGCCATGTTTCATGTTCTCACCAGCCTGTCTTAGGAGCTGATTCTGGCCAACAAGAGAACAAAAATGTGTGTTACTTTCTAGAGTGGCCTGTGTTTTCTCTTACTGGGGACTGATCGTGTGTCTAGCCTGGCTGTGATGGTCTACCCACACTCCTAGTGACTTACAAAAGTCACTGCAGACTGGGTGCTCTCCTGTGCTGGTCACTGGACATGCAATGTCTCCCATACACAGTATTTCAAAGGAGATGGACCATTGTTTAAAATAAAACCTCCCTGAGATAATCATAGACACACACTGTGTGATTAACAATGCACAGTGATCGCATAGTCTTTCCCCAGATAAGTGGCTACCTACTAAACTCACAGTAAAGGAAACAATGGCCTATTCTCTGCCTGGGCCATGGGCCCCTTGGGTGACTTACTGAAGATGATAGATGCCACCTTTGGTGGACTCAGCCAGACATGACAGTTAGGTATGTGACACATTCTACTAAGCTGTTCATTCTAGTGGGCACTAATGCACACAACAATCTTAATCTGGGCACATGATCTCATATGGCTGAGTTTAGTTTGCATTGCAGAGTCAACAGTGAGCAGGAGGCACATGCAAATAACCCACATACGTGCATGTGGGCATCAGTGTGATTCCTTCTAAACAGAGTGTAGCTAGTTGTTTTTTTTTTCTCTCTCTCTCTGTCTCTGTCTCTCTCTCTGTCTCTTTCTCTGTCTCTCTGTCTCTCTGTCTCTCTCTCTCTCTCTCTCTCTCTCTCTCTCTCTCTCTCTCTCTCTTGCTGGTGAATGACATTAGCTCAACCATAAGCACCGCATTGCTCGGGCCCTTGTGTGAACTGGTAGCTGGCACGCTGAAGGAATAGAGCCTGAGCTCTCCCTCTGCAGTGCTGACAGCTTAGATCCCCACCGCACGGCTTATCTGTAGGCTTACAACACATGTATTCAACAGAGTTTTGCTACCATAAAAAAGAAAAAGGAGAAAAGAGGGAAAAGAAAAGGCTAAAAGGTTTTCTCTAACTTAACACCGGCTTCCTGGAGCAGGCACTGACAACTGAGTGTTAGCACCCACTTTTGATCCTGCTCAAGTCCGATTTGGAGAGCTTTGCCCAGCATTGTGTTTCCAAGCCTTCTCCGTCCTTTAAAGGAAGAGTAAGGGCTAAGCTGGAGTTAGAGCAGAAGTGACAATCAAAGATTACAGGAATGAAAGTTTTACCTAATCGGAGGGTCAAAGACAGCATTTTTGGTATTCTATTTTACTTTTGGGGAGAAGTAAACTATACATAATCATCAGAAACTACAATTTTAGGGATTCTAAAAATTATTTAATTATCATTAGTTAATACATAAAATTAGGTAATAGGTCAGTTTTGGGGATAATGAAGATGGCTCAGTGGTTAAAGCTTAAGCCATGACAGTGTGGGGATTGGAATTGCTGTCCTAGAACCCACGAGAAATGCAGAGACAAGGGGGGACCTAGGGAAAGCTGGTTAGCAAAAGTAGCCAAACGGATGAGTCTGGGTTTGACTGAGAGACCCTGCCTCAATGAATAAGGTGCAAGAGCAATAGTGGGTGCTGCCTTGTCATCAGCTTCAGGCTTCCACGTGCACGAGGCACACACATACGCACTACACACAGAAGCACATGAGAAGTGAATACAGACAGACAGACAGACAGACAGAAAGATACATAATACATAGTTCTCTCTGTGTGTGCATATATAATACACACATATATATTTATGTGTGTCAAGAGTCAGTCTGAGAACCTTGAGCATTAGCATTCTCCCACTGTCTGAGATGCAATGCACTGGCAGGACAGCCAGCTCTATCCTTGAGAGCGGAGACACTGCAGGTCACTTCCTGGGTATCCCTGTCTGTACCCCGTTGTTTGCTTTGGTCATACTCTTAGACAAAGGCAGTGAAGATATGCACTGAGGACAGCTTTGTTTTCATTCCACAGGATGGACCTGAAACACATTCTCAAGCTCCCCCAGCTCTGTTGTGTCGCTGGCCTGGGGGCACACTTTAACTGTTGTGAGGCTGCACGGCCGACAGAACTCTGAAAGAATGGACATGCCTTCAGCCTCTGCTGAAGCAGAGCAGCGACTAGCTGAGCGATGGCTTTGCTGCTTGTAACACAGCTAGTAAGAGTGAGCAGCTGATCGACCTAATTGAGACTCATAGAAACAGCCATGTGTGGCTAGCAGCCGCCACTGGGACAGGGAAGTTCTGAGGAGCTAGAACTAGGACCCAGGCAAGGCCTGCCTGCTTTATGAAGCTGATTTTGATAATTTATAGTCCCTCATATGGATGACAGTCTCACTACTTGATATTCCTATACTCTGCTGTTGTTAACCTCACTCCAAAGCAGAGTCCTGAATCCTCACTTGCAAGCAAGAAACACACACACACACACACACACCTCACTGGAGGGTCCAGAGTGCTCCCTAAAGTCTGGGGCGCAGCAAGGGCAGTGTTCCCTCTCTACTTAGATGACTCTGTGGTTGGAGCACTCTCGACCAATGGCTTTGTTCAGAGGAGTCTCCTCAGCTGCACTGCCTCAGGGGAATACTGTACACGACTCTGTCCCAAAGCCTCGGCAGGTTTCCCAACACACAACCTCAAGTTCCAAGTTTGAAAATATAACTCCAAGGTTTCACTCATCGGGCTTGGGTCTTAACCCTTTTTTTTTTTTTTTTTTTTTTTGTTAGTATTTCTAGGTAGCACTTTTAAAAGGTTTCTTGGCTTTTCTAATTATAATTTATAACACAGAGACCTATGCATGCTACTTGATGGGTTCTGGAGAAAGAACTCACCTGTGGGGTCTGCATCCCTGTCAAGGTGAAGAATGTGTCCTGTCACCAGGAGCCCCACCCAGGGAACACACATTGATTCCCATCACCCTGATCATTCTGTCAGTTCCAGAAGGTCCTACTTGGGCTAGTGTGCTCTGTTCTTAGCTCCCTAGGCCAGCACGATGAAGGAAGCTCTGCTCTGTAGCTGCAGAGCTCTGTGAGGTCCGCAGAGACCCTGTCCCGTTGATGTGCACTTGAGACTTAGCATGGGTGAGCTCTGTGAACATGAGCCCTGTTTTGTGAATATAAACATGTGTTTCTTATTTTTTAAAAAAAAAAAAAAAATCCTGGGAGACAGTGCTGCTGAGTCATATGGAGGGGCCGCTAGTTTTCTGAGAAATGCCATCTCCTGTCATGGCAGGCATGCTGGAGACTACTGTCCTCGCGGATTACTGGTTGTCCGTTCCTCAGCTGCTGTACTAAACATACACAACTACACGTCACTGAGGCTTTGGTGTGTTCTCCCGGGTGACTATGATGCTCAGTGGTTTTCCCAGTGTTCGCCAGCTGTCCATCTTCTAAGAAGTACCTGAACACTCTGGTAGCTGTTAAGCTGGGTGTTTACCTTGTAAACAGCGGGCGTGAGGGGCCCTCTGTCCCAGCCGTATTGTAAATACTTCCTCCGGGGCTCCCTCCTGATTACTCTGGACTGGGTTTTCTCTCTCCACTCCATCACTTCCTCATGCACACACTGTCTCACCATTGCAGCTCTGGCCCGGCCTTGAAAACAAGAGGATAACCCTTTCCTCAGCTCTTCCTTCAGAAATGCCGTTCTCTCAGATCCTCTGCAACTATGTAGAAATTTAACAAGACTCCTGCCAATTTCTACCTAAAATCTGGATACAAATTTGAAATGCCACCAGCTCTTCAGAGCAGTTTGACAGTTATAGTAAGGCACTTACACTGTCTTCACTCACCAGCATGGCACCATGTACTCAGGTCAGTTTCAACAGCTGCAGTGTGAGGCGGGGTCTGGGGTGAGGCCTGCAGTAGTTTCATTTGAATTTCTCCCTATTTACTTTTAAGGCTATCCATGTACCCTGTGGTATGTGGCTCCAAAATTTTATTTTCAATTGTTCACTTCTAATGTACAGATATACAACCACATCTAACATACTAACCTTGTATCCCACGTCTCTTGTGGCAAATTCTTTACAGTTCTCTAAATACGCTGTAAACAAAGTTGAACTCAGACTCTGCCAGCACACTCTTCTCAGTTTGCTTTTGTGCCTGTCTGGCTCTCTGACTGTCTACCTGGCTCTCTAGTCACATGGGTATGTGGCTGTCTGGCTTCCTATGTGACTATCTGGCTCTCTGGCTCTCTGACTGTCTACCTGGCTCTCTGGTCACATGGCTATCTAGCTGTCAGGCTATGCGGCTGCCTGGCTGCCTAGCTCTCTGGTTGTCTGGCAGCCTGGCCACCAAGGCAATACTGAAGGTAAATAGCAAGAACAAACATTCTTGACCTGTTCTCAGCATGGGGAAAAGCATTTGAATTCACCAGGACCAACCCTGCAAATCCCTTACTGTCTTTGTACACAGGAAGCTTCCTCTTTGTCTAGCTAAGTCATAGTTTTTACATGAGTAGGCACAGAATTTTGTCAACTGCTTTTTCTGGATCTATTGACATAATCATAAGGTTTCTTCCTTTATTCCGTTAATGTGGTCAATTACATTGATGAATTTTTGACTGTTGAGTGAACCTGGTATGTCTGGGGTAAACCCCACACTGTCATGATATAGTGCCACTTTTAGACATTCAGAGATCCAATTTGCTAATGCTTTCTTGGAGAGTTTGGCATCAATGTCAATAAGAGATGTTGGTTTCTAATTTTCTTGTAATGTCCTTGTCTCTTTTTGGTGTCTGAGTTACGCTGAGCGGTAGGAAGTGGAAACTGCTGTGCCCTCCTCTACTCTCTGACTCTCAGAAGTCCCCAGTGAAGTCACCTGAGTGTGACATGGTCTCTTGGAAGGGCTCTTAATGGCCTTCAGGGTAGCCTGAGCAAGCTCTGTTTACCACTTGATGTGCAGGTGTTAATACCTTTCTCATTTCATGGAATTTCTAGCCTCCTTCCCTCTTCCATTCTTGGAACTGTTAACTCTCTCCATCCCTGATTAGCCTAGCAGGAGACTTTTTTATTTAGATGTTAATTATCTTTTTATTTTGGTTTGTCCTTATTGACAGCCTGGCTCTGTTTCACTGAGTTCTGCCCTCTCTATTGTTTCCTTCCAGTTCCTCTGAGTTTAATTTCCTCTTCTCTCCGAAACTGCTAAAGGTAAGGTTAAAATGATCAATTGTAGCTCGTTTTGAGTGCACGCACCTAAAGGCACACGTGAGCTGTCAGTGCTGTGAGCCAACCCACAAACGTAACTGCACTCTATGGTAGTCATCTTCTCAGCTGAGCTGTGTTCTCGTCTCTCTTTCACTTATTTGACTCATGAGCCAGGCCAGAAGTGTGATGCTGATCATTTCATCAGAATTTAGGGAATATCTGGATAGATCTCTGGCTGGTTTTTAATTTAATTCTCTCATAGCCAAATACTCTGTGTGTGATTTCAATCCTTTCAAACTACTTGATGACCCAAGAAATAGACCAGCTCAAGTGGCTGGCAATGAACCCCTGGACAGAAGCTGTGGGGATCCAGCATCCCCTAGTGAGCTGCTAGTGAGATCTGCAAGATCCCTGAGCCTGTCACTTGAATCCCAGACGATTTTACTGAATTTTGGCCCATCCATCCCATCATTCAGTCCATCTCTATTTTCGGTTTGTTTTTCTGCTCTTTCAGGTGTTTTGTAATCATGTCTTTAGGGTTATAATTTCTGGTTAGCAGAACCTGTCAACATTAGAAATGGTCCTTGTTTCACTCGGGCAGCCTGGGGTCTCCTTGCCTGACAGCAACATGGTCAGCGTCCTTTGACAAGCATTACAGGACTCGTCTCTCTCCTCCCACATCATGATATGAAGGTGCAGCCCATGACTTCCGGGTGGTTAACCCACTTACATTAAGCATCACAGTTGTATGTACATCTCTTCTCCATTCCTTTTGCTGCCTATACTTAAACAAAGAAACAAAGTGTCTGGGAGCTGGAGAGATGGTTTATTGTCTAAGAGCGCATACTGCTCTTACAAAGGACCCGACTTCAGCTCAGTTCCTTGTGTGCATATTGGACATCTCACAACCACCTGGAACTCCAGCTTCAGGGTCTCCATCACTTCTGGAACCACAGGCACTCACACTGACATGTACATACCCACACCCAGACACACACACAGAAACACAGATGTATATATTTAAAATTCTGGTGTTTTCCCATCTGTCTGTTGCTATTTCTGTTTTGATTAGTTAGCAGTTGCTATGGGGTTTTAAACCAAAAGGCCATGGCCCACCTGAGCTTACCCACTAGTCATGACGAAGCTGTCCCCTTTATTTACTCATTTCTTTCCCCTTGCACTATTGTAAAACTGTGTCTATGAATGTTTTTTAGGGCTTATATTTGTCTTCAATGAAGAGCTGCCCATGCCACAACATTCTGGGAATGGAACTTCAATCTTTCTCTACAGCAATGGCTGCCCATGCCTCACCTCACTCTGCAAGAACAGCACCCTGCCAAGCTTAGTCCTGCTCCTATGTGCATGTGTAAGGGGAAGGCAAGGACTCTCGTGGTCAAGCTCACAGCGACTAAACACTCTTGCAAGGCATGGGCACTCCTGATGTTCTTGATCAACCACAGCCAGTAGCTCTAGACAGGGAACTGAGCTCCAAGGCAGAGCTCTGACATATGAAGGGGATTTAGGGTAAACACAAAACATTTCCCAGATTATGTGAGCCAGAATTAAGGTGGCACCATGGTAAGGACAACTCTTCCTGTCACCACAGATGACACAGCAGAAGTTAGATGCTCAGCCAGAAGGACATAGCAGAAAACATGCTACTGGGTAGAAGGCTTCCTTCACCACAACGACCAAGGCCCATGCTCATCTACAAAGGGTGGAAAATGTCCCGAATTCCTGTCCCTACCCAAGGCATGGCTGAGAGGACAGAAGAGCAGCCCTCAGGCAGTCAGACACAGACAGGAGCCCTACCCACAGCTGTATACAGAAGGGAATAGTTTAGAACAAGTGTGCCAAGTAAGGGTTGCAGGATGTGTGTGCCTGCCATACCTCCTGTGTGAGCCACAGAGGCTTGAAAGTGGCTTTAATTTATTCAAAGTTCACGGCAGCACTAACAGGCTGGGGTGTAAGAACCCCCTAGCTAAGCATCTCAGCTTCATTTGGTGAGCACAGCAAGCATCAAGCAAGTGGTAGAATGGCCTCCAGATGGCATGGAGCCCCAGCTCTCAGCAACCAATGGACAATAGACCAAGGACACCATCAACTCCTCGGGAGCCAGAGGTCAATGTTCACAGGCTGGCACTGTAACAGCTGTGGGTCTGTTTTCTTAAAACCTACACAGAAGAGCAAATTATTCACTTGAGCGGCTGTAGCTTAGGAGCCATGGCAGACAGATTTCACCAATAAGCCTGTTTCTCTTCAGAGAAAAGAAGCAGGAGTTGCCCAGAAAGAGTTAAGACTCGGCACTAACACAGTGCCAGCTTTCAGCGTCGCTGGAGTTGCCATGGTGACCCTGGTAACCAGGATACTAACTCCAGCCAGTGGTTTCTCCTAAGTTGTCCTGCTGGATGTGGTGACACATGCCAGGGAGAAGTCCACAGGGCTCTTCTGAGCCATCCCAGCTAGCTGGCCTCAAACTGTTTCCTTCTAAGACAGGGTCTGGTATGGCCAGTTGTCAGGGGAGGACTGAGGGATGGGACACAAGCACTGTCACACCACCATCACATGGCTATTATGGACTAGGAGTGCCAGGCAGTGTATCAAGAGTGAGCTAGCATGGGAGGGTGTGAAGTCCTTTCGTACAAGGCTGCTGCACCAACACTGCTGGACTCAGTCTTCACAAGACAAGCAGCTATGTCTAACGTCAAAACAGCTTCCCTCCCTGTGTCCTGCTTTAACAGTTGCTTGTCAGACCCCTCCCTGCCTCCATTAACTGAATCTGGGTGACGGGTCCCTTATGACTTCATGGTTCTAACCCACAGCCTCCACCCAACACAGATAGGCTGGCAGAGCTCTGGGGAGACCTGTGAGGGGTCTGGGTGCTCCTGTGCGTGTGATAGCACTTTGCCTGTATCATTTGTAGATTTGGGTCTCTCCTGCTCCTTGGCTGGGATGCTGCAGTGTTCCCAACAGAGAAGGCTGGGTGATGAATACCCAAAAGACATGATGTTATTGAGTTCATAAAAATGCCAGCAGCTCAAAACAAATTCCATACTTCAAGAATACGAATAACAATACTTGTTTGCCTCAGCCTCTAACATCATGCAGATGGAGTTTCTATGAGTGCATGCTCTCCTGTTTCCTCTGAGTTTTCTGGGTCATATGTATTTCTTCACCCAGTCTACACTTCTGTCTCCACCGTTAGAAGAGTCTTTCAGTATCATTTTCCCTGGAATAATTTGTTATCCATCATTTTTATGTCAGCGTTAAATTTTAAGAGAGAATTGAGAGGGATAGAAAATCTACTGCACATTCCAGCCCCAAAGAAAGCCCTTAATAAATTCACAACTTTTCAGTTTTACATTCAGGTTGGACCTCAGAGCCAAAATCCTGCCTAGCATAGTCTGCCCTTCACACAGGGGCATGGGGCCAATTACCCAATTGTCTGCAGCCCAGAGATGACTCAGGGCAGGTCTCCCTTCAGGCAAGGTAGGACTCAAGGCCCCAACCATGAAAAGGATGGCCAGAGAACAGGGCCTCATTTCATCCATCAAATACCTGCCAGCTATTCACAGGCAAACTCCATCAGACACCAGGTAGAGGTGGGTTCCTACCATGCTCTGCCCAACCCTCAGAGATATGCCAGCACACCAGGTCACTGGGTGATGTCAAGTCAGGCACAATAACTTCTTTATAGGATGTCCTGGGTTGTGAAAGTGGCAGAAGCTGGCTGAGTTGCAGAGCAGACAGAGTGCTAACGTTAGAAATAGAAACAGCAGGTTCTCAAATCTATTATGCGTGGACTGCAGGCCAGGCCCCCAGCTAATCTGACCTGGTCCACCACTCTTGGCCACATAGGACCAAACAGGCCCCATGCTGCTGAACATCAAGAGAGAGACACAGAGAGCCAGTCAAAGTAGCCCCAGGGAAAAGGCATGGTTAGTACAGCTTGAACCAACCTCCAGGCATCTGGGCAGCCTCACCCCAACCAATACAACTCTGGATCCCACAAAGTTCTTCAGGGGCTGCCTATCTCTCTTTTTCCTTCCTAATCCCAAGAGAACCTGAGCAAGCTCCTGGCCACTGCCTCTGCCCTGGCTGGCCCTCCACAGACACACTATCCATGGAATACTGGCCCTCCTTAAAAATATGACATTTTCTATAATACTCTTAGAGACCAAGGGAATATAGGTCTGCTTCCAGCATTAAGCCGAGCATGTAATTTGCAATACAAACAGGCAGAATGCCTCCAGAGACGCCATGCCTAAGCCTGGCCAGACCCAGTGTGCACTTTATCATCAGGACCAGGATGACGCACAACGAGAAATCTTCGTTCTGCTTCAAGAAAGAGAAGATTGATGTCTGCCTCATATTGACTCTCTGGACTCCGAAATTCAAATGAGGAAATAACTTTTATTTATTAGGACTGGCTCGTTCCTGTTGCTCTTTCCCAGAACCTCAACAAACCACAGCCATAAAGCATTAGCAAGTGTTTCTGGATTGACAGATCAAATCGTGGGATGATTAATAGGCAGTGTTTCATTTGAAAGGAAGAGGGAGCAAACAGCAGGGCTAGGTCCTTTCCTTCCTGTTGAGCTAAGGTAAAAGTAAACAGCCTAAAAGTGGGTACAGGCCATCCACAGACCAGGATAAGAGCAAAGGCTACACTGTTTGCAGGTCGCAGTACCTGGAGAAGGGCACAGAAGGATGCAGCCACAGGGCCTCCGTGCTTCTGGCCCTTCTCTAGCTCACAGCTGTGACACCTCCTTCCCAAGCCTCAGCAGCACCAACGGGCTCCAGGCTGCATTCCTTGTGGGTTTCTTAGGCACAGTGTGCTTATGGCAGTAACAGAACTTAGGGCTTGTGATAAGTACAAAATCTTTTTACTCTGTCCTCCAATGACTTTTAAATTGTCCACTAAAAATTTTAAAATGGGCCAGAGAGTGGTAGCTCACATCTATCACCCATACACTCAGAAGGCTAAGGCAGGAAGACTAAAAGTTCAAGGCTAGTACTTAACTAAAAAATAAAACACAAACAAAAGAAAAATCTGTGTAAAAATTATTAAATGCTTAAGTATAAAGCTCAAATATTTAGAAAAGAGTTCGTCCCTTTACTGGTGATGCCCCACCCCACAGATGTGTACACATTTAGTCTCCTAGCAATGCAGCTCCTAGATCATCCCGGTGTGGGCCCCAAGACGATCTAGTACAGCACTGAGAGGCCCCGATGTCTACCAGGGTCTCCTGAGGATCACACCACTTCCCAGAGCACACCATACAGGTGGCATATTCTTGCCCTGTGGCAACTTCCCACCCAACCTCTCTGGTCACAAGGAAGCTGGCTTTTAAGGTTCAGCATCCAGATCAGACTTGGGACAAAAATTCATGTGCACCTGTGAGTTCTGGCTGAAGCTTGGTAAGTTAGTCAAATTAACTCTTCCAAAAACTTGTTTTTGTAACTTTTGTTGTATTATTAGATTTTGCAATAGGAGTTATTTTAACAATGCACAATATAATTAGCCACTTAATGTTATTAAGAGAATTTATGAGCCTTTATGAGTTGAAAAACAGCCCCAAATTGTATTTATTAAGTATCCAAGACTAAAAATAGGGACAAATGCCTCAGTGAACCACGTTTAAAAAAATGTATAGTCACAAATAATATGTCTAATTATGTATTAAACTAATTCTTGCCTTCACCTTTTGAATTTCTAAACTCCTTGCCTCATGTATCATTTTAATTATTTTTCCAGTTCATTCCCAGGGAAACTGGCTGATGGGGAATTAATTAATGGGCCCAATAAAGAGGCTGCAGCGTTGCTCTACCTCAGTCCACACCCGGACTCATTTGCATGTCTCCTCTTATTCTAAACAATAGCACTGCTGAGATTTCAGCCTGAAATTGTTAGCTCATTAAAGAGGACACAATCATATCCATCCCCACAGATACTCATCAATTATCGCCTCTTACTGCAACATGAATCCATGAATAGAGCACCCACCAGCGCTCCTGGCCCCTGAGCAGTAGAGACACCACAGGCATGTGAATGCGGTAAGGAACAGGCCACAGGATGACTGAGGATTATCTCACAAGAGGTGAGCATGGAGACACACCAGCTCAGTCGTCTAAGGACTTCACTTCCTAGGCAACCAGTCTAGAGAAATTGCAGAAAAAGACACAGCTTGCTGGGCATGGTGGCACACACCTATTATCCAATACTTGGGAAGCTGAGGCAGGAGACATTCAAAGTTACAGACAGCCTGGACTGTACAAAAAGGCTTTGGATTTTAAAGAAAGGGGGGGGGGGAGAAGGAATGGGGGAGAGGGGAAACCCAACTTCCTTTGGTGAAAATTGCTCTCTGGATGGCTAGTAACAGAGTGGGCACTTTTCTGTGCCCAGCCATGATGGCAGAGATAAGAGGAAGAACAATGGGAAGCAGATGCCTTTCCCTAATTCGAAGACATGCAGAGGGGGCTGCCCACACAGATGCCACCGAACAGACAACCGCTCTTCAACTCTGCACAGTCCTGCCAGAGCACAGTCTTGCTCACAAGCACCTTGCCTCATACTTGCACAGAGCTTGGTCAGGGAGAATCTGCTTGCCAGCCCCCACTCCCCCAAGATTCCTCCAAGACTGAGGGCCATCCTTAGAGTCTCGGTGTCTTCCCTTGTTCCACACACAGCACTAGTAAGAGCCATACAAAGCATGTGGACAGGCAGATGGACAGGTAGACGAGTGTAAGCCAGACACTGCAATGCCTATTTGTGGTCCTAGGAAGACCAGGAAGATGAAAAACCTTGATAGAGCAATAGCTAGCCAAATGCTGCAAGGCCCAGGTGTGCATGTGTGTCCACATGCTCACAATGTTTTGTCTGTTTCTCTCAAGTTACTACACAAAAGACTAGGTCCCTTCTTGGGCTTTAGCATTTATCTGGCCTCATACATTCCTATGTGACACTGATAACTCACAAGAACTCCGCCCACCATGCTGAGCTGCTGACATGGTGAGACAGGGTGTGATGGCCACCTTTGGCAGTTCTCTGCACACTGTGACTTTGCAACAGGTGCCTTCATAGGCTGTGTGCTGATGCCATGTGGGGTTCAAGCAGACACACATGGAAAGTGCTGCTGAGGGTGGAGAGACTAAGACCACCCTTCTGCCAACTACTACATCCTTCGCCCAGCTTCTGGTGTCTGTCCCGAAAGAATGAATGTATTAATCCAACGCCTGGAGAGCTAAAACTAGAGATCATGCTATGGTAGTTTCTGTCTTGGGAGAAAGAGACCAAAGTAGTTAGAACGGCTTTATAAAGAAGTCTAGGATGAGGAACAGCAAGCCAGGAACACTGGCAGCCACCAGTAGAAACACCTGGAGAATCACACCTTCCCTTTAACTGTGCCAGCAGCCTCAGGAGGATGTGCAGTTAGCTGTCCAGATGGCACTAGAGCTGGGGTTTTAGGGAAGACAGTGGTGATGGAAGCCAGGGCGTGAGAGCCAAGACTCTGGCCCCCTCAGAGAAGGAGCACAGCTGAAAAAAGGAACCAAGAAGTATGTCTGCTCTGTGATGTGAGGGTGGACAAGTTCCAAAGAAGCTGGCTGCTCCAAGAATTCTGGCCTCCCAAGGTTCTGAGTGCTCATTTATAGGTGTCTGAGTGACAGGATATCAGTGCTGGGCTTTGCTTTCACAGCAAGGCCTTTGACAGGACACCTGCTGGACACACTTCCCAATCTCTGCCACATCCGGGCAAAACACTCAGGGCTAGGCCACCTACAGGAGTCCTGGGAAGCCAGATATCTGCCCTCCCCACCTGCTGACTGTCTCATCCGGGTTACCAGCACCTTGCTTAGGGCCTGTGTGCCCCAGCATACTAGCCATGCCCCATATAACTCCAGGGGCCACATCCTTGCCTGCTGCTGCCCAGACAGGGAACAGGCAGTACTGTACGTCTCTAAACAAACATCAGCTGGTTTAGCCATTTCATGAGTTTGGGGGTTCTATGAAGCAAACCAACCAGGTCATGAGTCCTTTTGTGTGTGCTTTGATTTACTGAATGTCAGTGGCTTTGTTCTTACACTGGAACATCACAGCCAGGAGTATTCTAATAGTCTGTCACCTTCTCTAGCTGCCCTCAATGGGTGCATTTCTTTCTGTAAGACTGCTCATTGCAAACTAGGGCACATTTTACAGTGGCTCATGGATCAGGGTTTTTGTCCTGGAGCCACAAGCCCAACATTGACAGGGCATGTCCCTAGGATGCACCTGAGGTCCTCAAACTCAATATGCTCATGTATGGCTCTCATCTTTTCTCCCGGATGGGCCTTTGTACCTGCACCATGCAGAGCCAGGCATGAGGGTTGCTTGAGGAACGGACAGAATTTAGAAAGCGGACAAAGAACCCTTCCTTCACCTCCTCACCTGAGAACACACACATTATTAGCTCAGAACATTTGCAACTGCTGCCTCGCAGCACCACAGAACAGGACAGAACAGGACATGGGGAGCTGATTCCACATAGGAGGCCCAGGCTCCAGAAGCAAAGGTCTGGTTATGCCCTTCTCTGCCCTCCCTTGCTGTGTGGAGATAAAGTCAGGGGAGAGGAGAGAACTGGTAATCTTTGAACTTCACAGTTTCTCACAGGCCCCAGAAGCTATGTGGTTCTGATTCCCAAGCATTAGACCCTCTTCCTCATGTCTACAGCAGTGGATTCTCCACGGTGCTCATTCTGAGACTCCTACTCCAGGAGAGGGCAGAGGAGTGCAGGGCAAGGGAGTCAGCCCAGTGGTGTTCCATCTGCACAGCAGACCCTGGGGAGGAGCTGGCACCTGTGGAAAGGATGGGTGCCACTGAGCAGGTCCATGGACAATGCCATAGCTGCTGAGGGGACCTGACCTGTCACTGATTGTCCTTACTATGGAACCCAGACAGACTCACGCCCAGACTTCAATCACCAGCACCATCTGCAGGGTAGATAAATCCTTCAGCAACTAGCTCTGTATACTGCTGGCAAACGAGTGTGCAGTACATTTCTCAAGGAGACACTGTCAACTTCAGGGAAGAAGTTATAGTGTTCTAGAGCTAACACCTACAGGATGTGAAATTTAATTAAAAGAAACTCATTCTTGATGACTCAGGCCAGTGATCCAGAGGAGGAAGGAGGCAGGATCTCCTTGAGTTTAAGAACATGGGGATATATATACACACACACACACACACACACACACACACACACACACTGGGTCATGTTTTGTGGTACAGTGATGACAGCGCCCTACCAGGCACTGAAGCAGGGGTTATACACAGCCCTGTTCTACAACCAGGAGGCAGGCCAGGCCCCCTCGGGTGTCACAGGCTTATTAGCAACAGTGCATTCATAGCTACAAAGGGAGGAACACCGTTTTCCTGAGGCCAAACCACCACCTTGTACTTAACTAAAGCACCATCAGGGGAAATGGTTGGATGGTGCTGCTGGCTCCTTCCTGACACTGCCCACACTTACAGGCAAAGCTCCAGTCTAGACTGACCTCCATGGGCACTTTGGATTTCCAAACTGTGTTACTAACACAAAGAAGGAAGGTGCCCAGCAGGAGCTGTGGGGAGGAAGGTACACCTGCTCAGACAGTGGCATCAACTGCAGAAGAGGGCCCCACATGGCAGTGGCCATAGCAGGCCCTGGGCCAGAAGTGTTTGTGTGTCTCTACCTGTGTATCCAGAAAGTGACACAAAGGGATACTGTGAAAGTGAGTGTGTTAGAAAACAGGGTCTGTGCAGTTCTAAGAGAGGGGGATGCTTCATTGGGGGTATGGTGAGTGGCAGTGCTTCATTCTAATGGCTGCCTTCATAAGAAGAAGCAATATGGACATACACACAGAAGAGACCATGTGACACTTAGGACAGAGTGGGGAGGGATACTACCAGTGGACGGGGATCCTGGGGAAGATCTTCCTGCTAAGCCCTTATTTATCTTTATTTATTGTGTGTGTCAAGGGAGTGCGGAGAATGTATGAGAGAGTATGTGTATGTATATATGCTGCCCATGTGTGGAGCACATGCCTGTGCATGTCTGTGCAAAGGCTGAGGAGAATGTCAGGTGTTCTGCTCTTTATTTCTTTGAGGCAGGATCTTTCTGTGAACATGGAACTGGCTCCCCTCCCCCCAACCCCCAGGCCAGCAAGCCCCAGCAATCCTCCTGTCTCTGACAGCACCAAGGTTACAGACATAGGTGCAGCCATATGTGGCTTGTTAGTGGGGGCTGCACAGCAAGTGCTCTTGCCCACTATATGGTTTCCAGACCTCAGTGAGCCTGAAGAAGATATGACCCTGCCACACCTTACAAGCTTCTGGCTTAGCAGCTTTGAGGGAACCAGTCTGTATTCATTAGCCCAGTCTATTACATTGGCTATGCAACCTCAGGAGTATGATTCACTGGCATGCATCCCCAGGCCTGATATTGTCCCCCTCCTGGGGGCTAGGAGGGTACCACACTCCACCTAAGACTGTGATCACAGATAGCCCCAGCTCCTGAGAAATGTGATGTAGACACAGCCCAATGCCCTGGACCACAACCAGCCCCTTCATTCCTATTGCCTTCTGCAGACTGCCTTCTGAGATGGCATTTCCCTTCCATGCCCATGCTCTGGGATACAGTGACCTCTCTTATAATACCCCAAGGTTTACAAAGGCATGGGTGTGTTGTATGAACATGATTTGCCAAGCCTAGGTACTTGGTATGCCAGAGAGAAAAGGAAGATCTCAGTGTGAGTGCTGTGTGCCAGGAGATACTATGTCAAGCAACCTGGTAAAAATGGGACATGAGAAGGCAGCTGAAAACCAATACCACAGACTCAAGATGTGTGTGGTTCCAATGGCTCCCTATCCATGCCACTCTAAAAAGGAGCTGACTCTGCTGAGGTAGCACCATCACCACATAATATAAAGGGGACTCTGCATGGGGCCAGGCCATTGTGTCAACACACTGTACAAGTTAGAGTCTCAGCCTGTCTATCACCTGTCTCTAACAAGCATCCAACAGAATTAGAGTCAGTGGAAGCAGGACAGAAACACTGAATAGTGGCTAGAGTCACTGAGCCAAGGACAAAGCTGTCTGGAGGTCACTGGCAGGATGAGGGGGGAGGGGTTTTGACTCTGCCCTGGCTGGCACCCTTCTCCCAAGAGGGAGACCTCCCTGATCACAAAGCATTCTCAGCTGAATGCTCAAAGGTTAGAGTGGAGCTGATTAAATTGCATTTGCATATGTATTCCCATTTTCAATATTCAAGGCATAAAAAAAAAACTTGCAATACTTTTTAATAACTTGAACTTCATTCATATTTAGATCTGCCTTTGTGTGCAGCTGCTGGCTTTGTTGGTGGTGATAGAGCAGACAGGGCCGTGGCAAGTGAGTGCTGGCTTATTGTGCAGACCTCTCCAGGCCTGCTGGGGGCTGGGCCAAAAGGCCACACTGATGGACTGTGCTCCTGAAGCACAGAGTGGTCCAGACTCAAGGTACACTTGCGGCCTGGCATGAGGAGAATTACACAATCATACCTGATGTGAGGGGAATGACACAATTCTGTTCACTGGGCGTCCCCACAGGCTGCTTTTGCTTGGCCTAAAAAAAATGAGGTATTCAAATAGGCTTATGGCCCTACACCAAGCACAGACTTTAGGGAGGAACTCAGGTTGGCTTAGTTCAGACTGACAATTCAGGGATGACCCATGCTGCCTCATCAGCTCCAACTTCCTCAGTGATGTGAAGGGATAGCCCAGAGATGGTCAGATCCTGAACCTTCAGTCAGAAGAGCTGTCAGGACTGGGGCAGTTCTTCTACACACATGCACCAGCCATGTTCCCACACAGAGTGCCAGTGACCAGAGCACCTGAAGCAGGTGATCAGAACCCCAGAGTGCATGGAGACCATGTGGCTATAGGGTTCAGCTCCAGACACCACAGATGAACACTGGCTACCAGCCTAGAAAGTCCTGGGGACATCCTCAAAGCCCCAGGGAGGTACTGCAGAAGGGACAGACCTCACTAGGACCACTAGACCACAACACCACTGGAAGGCAGCACTCGCTAGGCACACTCCACTAAGCAGCCCTCAGACCTCTGCAGAGGCCTCTTCTAAGTCCCGTCTCCAGAAAAGCAGTGGGGCAAATGGCTTGAGATCTCCAGAAAAGCAGTGGGGCAAATGGCTTGAGATCAGCATCTGGATCTTGGATGACTTGGCTGGTGTTCCACATTTCGGATCTCATAGGGGGCATAAGGGGTGTGATGGTCTGAATAAAAATGGCCCCATTTTATTGCTCATACATTTGAATGCTAAGTCATCAAGGAGCAGCACTACTTGAGGAGGAGTAGGACCTTCCTTATTGGAAGATGTGTATCACTGGGGGTGGGCTTCAAGGTTTCAAAAGCCCAAGCCAGGCCCAGTGTCTCTCTCTTCCTGCTGCCTGTGGATCCAGATGGAGGACCAACTCTCTGCTAGTCTCTAGTACCACATCTGCTTATATGCCACCATGCTCCCCAAACTGATGGTAATGGACTCAACCTCTGAAACTGTAAGCCAGCCCCAATTAAATGCTATCTTTTCTAAGAATTGCTATGGTCATGGTGTTTCTTCACAGTAATAGAATACTAGGACAAGAGGAGATTCAGGAAAATGGCTTAGCTCAGGCTGGATCCCCCAGTAACTCTACAATCTGATCTCTTAGATCTGCCTTTACCAATGTCAAGAGCCAGATGTCTACTGAGAATCTGACATCTCACTCCACTAAGGGGTGAGGGCCACTACCACTTGCTGGAAAACTTCTGTGAAGCAACAGTGTGTGGCTTATCATGCACCACGTGGGTAGGAGGCAAGCATACTGCAGAGGGGCCATCCATCCTCTCAGAGTTCCGATGCCTGTGAACCCTGAGGAGCCACGGAAGGCATGCCAAGTGCCCCCTGCACTGAGTTGGCACAGCTGTGGACAGAGGCCTCCCCGCAGAGAGTGGAGAGAATAGCCATCACCTCATTGTGAGTACAGAAGTGTCATAGGAAACCACCCCTTGCCCAAGCTTTTTCAGAACCTGACCCAGCCCCATCAAGAGCTGGAGTTTGTATCCCTTTGGACATAGACTTCCTCAAAGGACACTAGAAATCATGCCTGGTAACTGCCAAGATGAGGCCGTTAAGACAGGCAGTTGGGTGAACTTTCTCAGAATTCAGCTACCATGCCGTGAGGACACTTGAACAACCAGATGCCCAGTAGAGAGAAATGAGCTCCAGCCTCAGCCTTCCAGGGCCCATGCTGAGCTAGTTCAGCACACAGATTCTGCCAGTCGGGTAAGCTACATTCAGGGAGGGCTCTCCGCATCATGCCGGCCACCCTGCCATGCTGTCCCTGCTGAGCCGGAACAAACTGAACAAATGTGACCGAATAACAGCTGTGATCTGAAGCCACTTAGCAGAAGTGTGGGATGATCTGTTTCACAGAACAGAGCCTACTCCAGGTGGGACATGCGAACTGCCTGAGCTGGTACTCTGTGAGCCAGGTGGGAGCTGAGAGAGGCCTGGCTCTAGGAACGTGCATAGCCACCAAGTACCATATGTCAATCTGGTTTCAGTGCTAACCAGACTCTAAAAACACACACGCACGCACGCACACACGCATGCACACTTACTTTCCCCCTCCCCCCCATAATGATTTAATATAGAATGTTGAAACTGCTAAAGATCCAAAGCTCCTCAGCTAAAATCCTTAAGGTCTAAACGCCTGAAAATCACAGGACTAAGAGATGAAAAGCCCAATGGTAAAATCGTGAAAGCTGCAATCTCCTGGGGAAGGCCTGTGGGATGCTGTATACAGATAAGAGAGGAGGGAGGGTAAGAGAGGAGGGGAGGCATCTGGACATCTGGAGAAGGGAATGGTCATGAATGTGGCCACAATACACACCTCCGCTTGGAAATGTGTTACAGGTCTACACTGTTACCCCATCCATCAGGATGCTCAAACCCCAGGAACAGAAATGAACCCAACAGCTTGCTTCTGCCTCAACAAGACAAGAAAGTTGCTGGATGGCTGAAAAGCATTCACCTGCCCAGCCTGATGAGAAGACAGCACTGCTCTGCTGTTGGCCGTCACTACTGACCCCGCCACACTTGTGCTACATGAGTGCATGCTAAGCAGACTTCTGTGGGTGCAAGAAAGCAGATAGACGACACGTAAAAGATGAGAAACTTAATGAGCTGTGTCCACATGAATGTAAACTGAGTCCCACAAGAGGTTCAAAAGAGCAGTCTCATGTACAAAAATGAATCTAGTGCACTTTCATAGGAGAGATGTTTCTGAAGGAGAAAATGCAGCTATTCATGGAGATACAAGATTGTGAAAGCCAATCAGGCTTACAGACTGTTTCCACACAACAGGCCAGAACAGAGCCTATGAAAGACCCCACATTCTTTCTTGTGCTCTACAACTGTTTGCTCCCCAACTAAGCTGCTGGAGTCACACCTGCAGTTCACTGTGCTATTTGGTTTGTGCCTGTATCATTTCAAAGCTGAAATTAATTCCATGCCCTCCTGGCTGCCACAAGGTGAGCACCCTCTTCTTTCTGCACTCTTCCTGTGATGTGTTGCCCTGACATGGGCCCAAATGCAATAGACTGTGAGACTTAATGGCCCAGAGTCATGGAAGAAGGAGAGAGAGAGACAGCTTCAACCCCAGAAACCTCAAAGACAAGAGTTGGCTATCTCCCCTCCTCCCAACCTGGCACCAGAAAGCTGGCTCTCCCACCATTAACGCTAGTAAGAATTTCCTTTCCTGACAGTTATCAGGCTTCGCTCCTTGTTTGACTTTATAAGCACACCATCCATTGGCCCTGGAGCTTCAGTCCCTGAGTATGCAAATGAAGTATCACCCAACACCCGTGCCCTAGCCAACGGCCACACAAACTTTGCCCCAGAGACCCCTCCCCAGGAGCAAAAATACCCTTTCCCCCTCTAATAAAGAGAACCAGGTCTCTAAAGCTGTTGCCCAGGTATGTGTTCTTTACCCACGCACTCACAGCCAACCAAGATCCTGCCTGCAAACCCAGCCTCCCAGGACAGCAATGGACCCATGCTGCCACTCTACCTGTGGAACTCCCAAAGCTATGCCAAAATAAACTCTTCCTCTTAAAATAGTATGGATTATTTTTTATGTGTATATACACATTTGAGTGCAAGAGCCCAAGGTGGCAGGATGAAGAACTCAATGCCCCTGAGAGTTACAGACAGTTGTAAGTCACCATGTGCATTCTGGGAACTGAACACAGGTCCTGGTAAGAGCAGCCACCAGTGCTCTTACCAACTGAGCCACTTCTCTAGTCCCATTCTTTCCTCCTTTGAAGATGATTGTTTTAAGCACATTGTGACAGTGAAGGAAAGTCACCGTGTGCTGTCACAACATTGACTCCGTGCATTATGCACAAAACAGACAATGCAGCAGCATCCTCAGTGGATGAAGAGAGAACTTCTTGAGATCTTGGCTCTTTGGTGACGGCACATGTGATGGTCTGATCCATTTCACATATATGTTTAAGGTAATCCACCATGGTAGCTCAGATGGCCTCAGTAACAAAGCTGGGCATACACAATTATTTACCAGCAACGTGTTTATGTACTTGACTTCCTGGCCAATCTCTACACAGTTTGCTGGCTGTGGCTCTCTATCTCCACCACTGCTGTACTGTCTTGAGTATTAATGCTTGCAAATATGCTATAGCCCATGCTGTTGTGTAAACAAGCCTATGAAGAGTCCTGTCATGTTTTTATGTTTTTCAAATAAATCACCTTCTTAAAGAATGTCTTTAGGAAGAATGTTTTATATTATTTTTTCTAGAATTGCATTCTCAGGTCTTTGTTAAACAGTCTAGACTTGGGGATTATGAGTTATAGACTGACTGAATTTTTGAAAATTATAGCTTGAAACACCTAATCCTGAGGCAGGGTCTGCTGGTAAAAGGCAGAAATGTGAGCTTAGGAAGCAGCGAAGCAGGAGGAGGTGGCACCTTAGTGCCAAGTGGTGATGCCCACCTCAGGGAACAGACAGGGAAGTGGGTGGTCATTCAGGTGCAGGCTTGGGTATGGAAATGGGAAGAAGAAATAGGCTGGGTGCTAGGTGACAGGTGGTGGTGGTAAGCTAGTGGTACTGGCCTAAGAGAGCCCTTGGGATTCAGTGTGCAGCCACAGGTGAGGAGGACAGGGAGTCTATGATAGAGGGAGGGCACATGCTGGTGTCTGGTGGCGGTTTTGATGAAAAGCTACTCAGCGAGACTGGTGGGATGTGGTGGGATGTGAAGGAAAAGGTCTTCACTGAGAGCAGGAACCTATGTTGTGCAAGGGACTTCGCAATAGCTCCCCCTCCACCTCATGAGGACCACAGAGCACGCCAGCCTTGCTCCTCCTCTCCATCAGGCCCTGACCCTCATCTATAACCACACCAACCTCCCTCCACCAACACAAGCATGTGCTGGGAGCTACCATGGACCATTTAGAAATAAAACAAAAACACGAAATGCAGTCAGGACAAAGAAAGCGTCATTCCACCCTGTGCCTATGTGGCCACACAGCCAGTCCTGTGTGGGTGGCAAGACACCCTAAGGTCAGCAGTCCTCAGGCTTGAGAAGAAGACTCAATCTCTCTGGTACTTGTTAAAACAGACCACAGGGCCACAAGAATCTGAGGATGAGCAAGTGCATTCCCAGGTGGACTGGGGAAGAAACACCACCGGTTCCCTCTGAGGACCACCAGGGGGGCGAGAGACCCTGCCAAAGTGGTGTCACCTAAGCGGGGGAGGCCCAGCAATGCTGAGAAGCCTCATAGTGAAGGGCCTCTGAACAGTGAAGGTGGATATTCCAGACAACACAAAGGACTGGCAAACTCAAGAGCATGAGAGAAATCCAGACCAAAGGGGACAGACCAGAAGTTCATACGTAAACCAAGTTCTAGAAGAGATAAAAACCAAAGCCACCAGTCAACATTGACCTTTGTGGAAAGGCTGATGGAGGGCTCTGGCACCACCCCGATATCTGTGCATTGTCTGAGAGAGCCCAGGGACAGATAGCACACTGCTGAGGGTCTGGGGTCAAGCATAAGAAGGACAGGCACCCTAAGGACCCCAAGAACACAGAAACAAGGACAAGACCATAAGTAAGGTAGAAGAGCTGAAGGAGTGGAAGAAGGGCTGAGGGCTGAGGGCTGAGGGCTGAGGGACATATATCTTGGAGGGAGCCTCCATTTCTCTGTTCCCACAGAAACAGCTTCGGAGCATCTACATGGAGGACACGGCATGGGGGTGATCCCTCTTCCATCTCACATGCACAAGATTCCAGTGCTTATTTTAAGTGACTTGACTGTCCTTCGGGATTGAAGTGGGTAGACAAAGCCTCTGATGATTAAGTGTAAAAGACAGTCCTCACATCTGCTGACACGAGGACCTGAGAGAACAGACAATGACGGGAGGTACCAGGCATGAGCTGCAGCTGCACAGAAGAGAGCGTCTGAGGGCTCCAACTCACCCACTTGACCTTTCTGACAGAGCTTCCCTGCTATGCCGTTTGGCAATTATTTGCCTAGTGAACTATCAGTAACTTTCTCCTAAAGAGAAAGAAGCCCTTAGCAGCTGCTACTGAAGTTCAGGAGGGCCTGCTCCACTTGGCGGAGACATGGAAAGACTGGCTTTGACCACTGTGGCTTTAATGATAAACAGAGCTGATATACAGAACAGAACAGAACAGAACACCAAGAGCCATGGCTCAAGTTACCTCAGTCTTGTCCCAGTGGGGGCTTCTGCAGATTCTCAGATCCCCGACAAAGAAGGCCTGCTTGATCTAGTCTTGACTCCTTGTTCACTCAAGCCAGAGGTACTCTTGCTCATTCTGACACTGGAAGGTCTACTAACTCTCCCATGTAGCTCAGCAACAAAGCACGGAGAGGACCCCCCCTTACTGCCCAAGAGCCCTGACCAAACTACAAGTGAGTGCATTCTGTGGGCTGGCTGACACCTACACTGAGGGCTGCCACATGACTCCCCCAAGACCACTTGAACCATGACAAGACTTCTAAGTGACCTCACGTGGGTCCACTGTCTAGGACCACTTTTCCCAATCTCCTAAGGCTATTCCACCACCTTCCTTCCTGGTGGCCCTTCTGTATTATAGGTGGGATCTTTCTGTATCCTAGACTTCCTTCCTCACTGCAGGCCTCAGTGATCCCAGATCCCAGCTCTGGCATTAGAAATGCTGAGAAGATAAATACCCCATCAATGTGTTTCTTCAAAGCACTCCCCACCCCACAGTGCTGAGGACTGAACCCAGGGCCTTGCACATGATAGGCAAACATGTTAGCACTGAGCTATACCCAGCCTCAAAGTTCTGAATTCTGTCTTTATAAGAAAGAAGGCTGTACATACTGCCCCAGTTATTATCAGGGCTCTTTTCCCCACCAACCATCCTCTGACCTGTTTACTAGGGCAGTCTCTAGCTCCAAGCAGCCACTCTAGGCTGGTGGCCTGGAAACTCCCATAGCCCTCTGCCTAGGAAGTTACGCATGTGCAGTCACAAAAGTCCCAAGGGTGAAAGGAGCTGGGTGAGCAGAGCTCAAGAAGGGTGAGCACTGTGCAGGATCAGCTTCTCCACCTGTTGCCATGCATCCTACAGCGCACTGACCTTGGCTCCCATGTGCCTTCTAAGACTCCTGTGAGCCACAGCTGTGCTTTAAGAGTAAGAAGACACTAGCTCCAGAGAGAAGTGGCCTTAATCCCAAAGCCCTGCAAAGGACACATGCACACTTAAGCCTATGCCCAACACCAGTGCTCTAGTACAGGGTGATGAAGGCAAAGAAGAGGAGATGCCAAGGCCACTGAGAGGCCACTGCTCTCTCAGTACTACTTCTGTGTGCCAGGGCTATTTGTCCCAACCACAGTTCTCATCAACAATCTCCCAGACCCTGCTGCTGGCCCCACTGCTTGACTTCAATCAGCAGCAAAGTGCCTGTCTCCTGTTATCACATCCAAGAGGGGGAAATGAATACCCAGGCTCTAGCAGGCCTGTGCAGGAAGGGGAGCCACACTGTAGGAATGGGAATGAGCTGATGCTGGAAAGCTCTTGCCAGGGAAGAAGTGCAGAGGAAAGCCAATAGCAGACACTGAGAGGGAACTCAAGAGCAGAAAGGATACAGCCAGGAAAACACAGCCCAGAGTAGAGTGAGGCTGGGTATAGCGCAGACCACGGACCAACTGTATCCTCTCCAGCCACAGTGATATTCACATCCAAAGACATGGCGGTTGCTTGTGGAGGCAGTCAGCTCAGTGAGCATGCTACAGTGGTAACTTCCATCTCCAACACGTGGGATGAGGCTTCAGCATCAGCTGTATGTCCTGCTAACACTTCCTCTTGTCCAAGCAGCATCCACATGTGTTGGGCTCTAGAACACTCCACTCTATGGTTGGTGACAGCATGGTTTAGAAGAAGTGGAGAAGGGCACCTGTTGGGGTTCCAGGCACTGAATGAGACACATGCACTGGCCTGCTCCTCTAGGACTACCTCCTAGTGTGCTACACCCTGGAGGTTAATTCCAATGCTCAGATAGGAAGGCAGCAGCTGGCCCCAGAAGCTGTCCTAATGTCTTACAGCCTGGTCCCAAAGAAGAGCCAACTACTTGCTCATGAAGCAAAGCTGTGAGCATGGCATCAGGGAAACAGGTGGAGCTGTTTATAGTCTGGAGGACCATAAACAAAATGTTACAGGAAAGTGGACTGGAAACCTTGAGACTAACCACACTGGGGATATGCCAGGCTAAGCTCCCAGAAGCAGGTCTTGGGTTAACTCATTTTTTAAGTTCTTTCACAGCACATAAAGATGGAGGTAATTTTCAAGCTAGATGAGTGCTTACAGGAAGAGTCTCTAAATCAAGATGCCTGCTGGGACCAGGGAGGCTTTCTTGCCTCCACACAGGGCTTTGAAACAAGCATCACTCCCTAGAAACAGCAGTTTTCCTCAAACCCTGGTCTGGGGCAGAATAAAGCTGCCTTCCTCTCCCTTGGCCCTGGGGTGACATGAGTGACAGATGGGGACATAAGATCTCAAGTCAGTGCCAGGAGAAGCAAGGGGGGGTAAGAGGGGATACATGGGCTGATACAGGAACAGGGAGGAGATGTGGGTAGCCCTGATCCCCAGGGAATATTTAGTTCCTAGTTACCAGCTGCCCTATCCTCTTCATGGCTGGCAGAAGCACTCTAAAAAGTCGCGATGTCAAGATGACCCTGCCCTTTGCCTTTGGTCCTTGTTCCTTGTCCAATGTACTGGGCACTATTTCTATATGACACAGGGTCACCAGAGGCACTAGGTTAACTACTCAGGTTAAGTGCTCCCAACTTCTAATAGCAGCATAACCCACACTGTACAGAGAGGCAGCCCACATCTGCACTGTAACTGAGGCTAGCAGAGAGCTAATACCAGGGTGAAGCTGGCCAAGATTAACGATAATGAACTATTTGAGCATCTACTGAGCTTACATAGACCTTAAAGCCACCAACAATGAGACAGGTCCACATAGATGCACGATTACCATACAGAGTCAGCCTTGACCCCTTTCCACTGTCCACAGGAACATGGATCCCAGAAGAGCTATGTTTTAGTGACAACAGCAGATCTAGGGCTCTTGGGACAGCCAGGAGGCACGAACACCTCAAGCGGGCCATTCTTCAGCTTTTTCTTGTGGTTACATTGTCCTATGGGCTGGGAGCAAGCGACCCTTGCACACACAGAAAGCAGGTAAACCATTGCTTCTAATCAGCTTCCCAAGAGGAAGTCAAGCCTAATGGCCTTGGAAAGCAGCAAGGATAGAAATGTGAAGCACAGTCTGTCCCATGCCCCATGCTGAAGTCAAGCCTGTGCCTAGAGAAGACTTCATGGGGGCAGCTGAACAGAGCTCAGAGCAAGTCCCAGGGAAGAAGCTGAATATCCTCACAGAAGTAGGAGGTTGGTAGGACCCTGCAGGACAGCACAGCCCCACAGGATGAGGACACACATCACCCAAGGGCACAGGAGAGAGTCCTCAAAGAGGAGCTCTACAAGCCCATTGAAAGCTGCCAGCTCCTCTCTGGCCCCCAGACCGCAGCAGATCCTTGTTCTGTCCCTTCCTGCTCTCATGTGGACTGTCTTGCTGTCCATTCTTGTCACTGTAAGTACTGAGTAGTTGTCTGTGGAAAGCAGGCATATCTGTACCCTCCCCCTCAGCGTCCCAGTACGACACCTGGGAAGATGACTGGATTCTCCAGCCACACAGAATTTAACAATTCCCCTAAAAGCATATGACTCTTATTTAGGACACACAGCCTTAGTTATCGTTCCTTGTAGGTCCACCCTTGTCATCATATTGGGACTCTCCGGGGCTGTGCATTTTTAGCAGGTAAATGGGATCTTGCTATTGGGGAATGGCTAGCTCTCTAGAGGAGTGGCCTGTTGGTGACCCCTGCTCAGGAGACGTAACGTCACTCATGCCAGGAATCAGGGCTCCTCATCTAGGGCTCCCTCCAATTGCCCTGGCTTTCTTGAACCCAAAGGCCTATAGAACTTAGACAAATTGCTGAAAGTCCCTCTTCAGATAAAGTATTCATGAATACATCATCTCAGAGATTAGTAGAAGCAGGACAAGAACAAAGTCTTTGTGACACTAGGAGAGACTACCACCTCTAGATGTCCCATTCCTGTCCAACAAGGCCACAGAACAGGCAGCCACTCCTAGCCCTGGGTGGGGAATCCAGGACTCAGGTCCTAGAAGGTCATCAAATTCATTCATCAATTAGCACTCTAAACCCCTTCACTGAACCACATGTGAATGCACAGCTGTCAGAGGTCCATGCCCTATGACATCAGCAGCCTTAGCACAGAGAAATTTCTGTTTCAGATCACAGAGTCCAGCCACACAGAGAGATGAGGAAACCCCATCATCAGATGTCATGTGTGCTCTGGGGCTCCCCTCCCTTGGTTACACATCCCCTATCACCCACTACACATAGGGAGGAGCAGCCCTCTCACAGATCTCTACTCCGTCCTCATCAGTGACTCTGTCATGTGTACAGTTCCCACACCTCCTCTAAGGGATAATCAAGGACTAAGAGACTTTTCCCCGAGGTCCGGTGGCCTACTAGAGACCCATATGGCCAGGGGTTCCCCATGGAGCAGTAACCCCCACCACCACCTGCAGATGCTCCTTTGAGGGCAAAGTTGCACACTGCTGGCCTTTAACATGTCACAATCCAGGCTGCTTGAGGGCTCCACGGGGACATCACCTAGTGACTTCCACATTGAGAGTACGAAGTCCCAAGCTCTTCTCAGTCTTACAAATGCAGGCTTTCCTAAACTACCTTGCATGAGGCAGACGGGGACCAAGGACCTTCTACTCAGTTCCAGAGAGCTGGGCCTCAATAGAGAAGCTTGCTGTCACATTCTGGAGCCTACGGTCATCCTAAGAAGAACTGTATTAAAATCCCCTCTCCTGTGGATGAAGTCTGTACATACACATACAACAGCACACGGACAGCATTTCATGGCGCCCACTCAGGGAATGTCACTGCCTTCCCAAGGGTCCTGCTGCAGTCTCCTTGCTACCACCATGGCAACAAGCTTCTTTCTGCCATTTTCTTCGAAATCCCTTGCTGAGATTTCCAAGCCCAGTGCTGTTTCTTACTGACTTCTGTCATCTACTTCTGAGAATCAGATGTGGAGGTAAGGTATGAGGAGGCTGGGACATGGTCAAGATGCCAGATGAGCCTCGGGTTCTGCCTGGTTCTCCACATCTTCTATTTCCCAGATGAGCAACAAGCACTGACCCATCCACAAGAGGCTGTGATAAGAGGAGACCACAGAGGTCAAAGCTGGTGACCCAACTACTCTAGTATCCGCTTCCTGGTTGACTGTCTTGGTCCCTAGTGCACAGGAGGCCCTCAAAAGAGATGTCTATGTACCATAAAGCTAACTTGAAGTGGGGCCTCAATGAGTAGATACTTTTCACTCTCCAATTACAAAATGGAATAACCAATTAATTAACCTCCAGAATTTACTACTATTCTTGTCTAGGTTAAAGCAAATACAAAGAAGATTATCCAGAGTAGTCATACTGGATTGCCATGTAGCTCCTGTGAGTAATGCTACAGGGTGACCAGATGCTGGGAAGGGAAGGACGAAGGCCTTTCTCTGGCCTAACTGACTGTTCTTCTTAATGACACTCTGTAGAGCACTCAGGAACACAGTTTGTGGCCCTTTAACTGTACGTTCCCATAGAATTTAAATGGCAAAGGCAATGTGCTGCCTTCCCAGCCTGTTACTAGAAGCTGAAATTAACACTCACCCATCAACAGGCTTTTCAGATTCACTAAAGTCTACAGATGGATGTTCTCTAAAGGTCCATATGCCCAAGGCTCTGTCCACAACCTGATAACCACTGGGAGGTGGTAGGACTTTAAGATGCTGAGTTTGGAGGGAGGCCTTTGAGCTGGGGCAAATGCTCTGAAAGTGAGAGTACTCCAGGCCCTTCTTCCTCTCTCACATCCCAGCCTTGGGGTGAGGTATTTTCACCCAAGTATGCTATGATCCCTCACCACAGGTTCAAAGATCATGGACAGAAATTCCCGCTAGAACACACCTAAGGTCATTACCTCAGGCACCTGTGACAACAGTGGGACACTGATCTCAACATGCCTCACACTTTTTGACTGGAAGAGAACTCAAGACACCAGCTCCAGGGTGGACTTGAGAGATGCCCAGTGTCAGAGCTATGTGGAGGTGATGGAACCTGGACATCACTCCTCTGGGATGTGCCTGGTCCACACTACTGAGCCCTCACACACCTGACTAAGCAGGCTGAGTAGGCCAGAACTGCAGAGGAACAGTCTCCTTCACATTCCCCAAACGTGACAAAGCTGCTGATCATAATGGGAAGAAGAGTGGCAACGGCCAGAAGGGTACTCCAGACACACCCTAAGCTGGCCTCTCCAATCCCAGGACACGGCGCTGTACTGCTGCTCTCCGGGCAGGCTCCTCCCTGCAAACATAACTACAGCGAGCCAAGACCTGCTGAGTGTTGTTTCTAACTCCTTTCCAGACTAACAGTGATGCATGCTTGCTTCCTGTAGGCGGGTAGGTATGAAGAGCTTACACTCTCAAATCTTAATGGGCTTATGAAAAAGTATGTTGCATGGAGACCTCTTCCTTGGGCTTATTAGATTAACCCAATCCATCAGTCCCAGTGCCACCTGAGCCACAGAATCCGTGCTGTGGCACCCACGAGGTCCACACGCCATGACTGCTGTCAGCTGGGCGCAGCAAAGGATGTTGCAAGTACTAGGAGCCTGTCCTCAACCCTGGACTCCAGGGGCCCTGACACAGCCATAGCTAGTCATGCTTCAGGCCAAGCCAGCCATGACTACTTGCCTCTGGACTCCATGCAAGCACAACTGGCCCACTACAACCTACTACAAGCACCTCACTGCACCTACTGTGTGTGGCAGACGGAGCATGAGGTCCCTGCATTTAGTAACCCACTCTGTCCTACTCCCTAGACAGGAAGGTACATGCCCAAGCTGCCAGTCCCTGTCTTCATTGTCAACATAAGCATGGCTATGATTCTGTCATACATTCCCTTCCCTGGCCAGCTCTGAGCTTCTGGGATGCTTCCTCAGATACCATGATGTTGCCCCATGTCTTCATACAGGTTCTCCACGGAACAGGTGTCATATTATAGGTGACGGTGGAAAGACTGGAGGATGGATGAATCTCAATGGCAGACACCTCCTGGGAGCTCAGAAAAATCTTGGAAACCACAACTTAATCCAACTTCATGGTCTGATGCTGACAGGCTGGACCTACTATAAAGTGATTTTTGGGCATCTCCCACCTCCCATATGCCATCCCAACCTCTGCCAAAAGCACTTTCCTTTAAAAGCATTAGAGAAGCCTACTCCATGCTTACTCCAAACCGGTGTCTGGGGCAGAACCTTCATCCTTCCATGCCCTTACAGACTGACCCTCCTTACATCTCTTAAATGTGCCCAAGAATGGCTCCAGCTAGACCCAGGTGTCCTGGGGCATACCACTAAAAGCTAACAGGCTGCTCACATGCATAAGAGCTGATAATTCTTCATCTCATGCTCCAGTTTATCCTGTCTAGTCTTAATGCCAAATGATACTTGAAATACCTGCAACAACAAAATTCTAGCATGTAACTAACTTCTTACTGCTCTGTGAATCTCACAAGCTCTGTAGTATACGCAATAGTAATGTCACAGTTCCCAGGGACAGAAATCTGCCATGCCGCTTCTGGGGCTTTCCATAGCTATAACAGAAGTGTCCTCAAGAGCTGGAGTCTCAAGGGTAGACTGGGGAAGGCTCTGTCTTCTAGCCCACTCACATGGCTGATGGTGGCCTAGGTTCTAGGTGGCTGGGAACACAATTCTTCACCCTGTGGGAGGCTCTAAGGGGTACCTTATCATAAGCTGTATGAGTGCAAACAGGAAGTCTCAACTGAGACATGTGTTCTCTATCTACTGGAAGAAATTCTCAAGCCTACTCCTAGTCCACACCAAAGGAGGGACCATTCCAAAAGCTTCCCATATATCCTAGACTCATCTCCAATCCCTGAACATGGCCTTTGCACAAAGAGGCTGGAACACAGAAGCCTGCTTGAATGGACAAGGTCTGGCCCTGGCAGCATCCACTCTGCATAGCCTACTGTTTCTGACTACAGCCACACAACTAATGCCCAAATGTGAGTGAGCTCACCCCTAAAGCCTTTCTAGCAATGTGCAGGTACTGATCTTATCCCCCCCCCCTTCCCCAGAACGCTTCATCTGCTCCATCCTCGCTAGGATCCTCCAACATAAAATGTTCTTCTTTGCAGATATCCTGTAGAGACTTAAGCACATTGACCACAACTCAAAGCCACTTGTCACTTGCCACCCATCCCATAAGAACTGCCCAGCTCTGGAGGTCTTCCATAGCATTGCCCCTAAGACCTGAGACAGAAGAACTGACAACAGTATGTTGTCTGTGGCCTGGCTCTCTCATTGGCACATGGTCCTTTGAGATCACTGTCCTCTCTGCAATACTCCCAAGGCCCAGGGCCTCAGGAAAGTATTCAATAATATGTGTGAACTGAGTGGCTTAGGGATCCCTAAGACTCTTTGCTGGGCAGTACCAGGGTATGTGCCAAGTGCAAGGAGGCCCTGACTCCAGCTCCCTTCCAACCCACCTCTCCCTGGAGCCGTGAAAATGGCCATGAGGACAGTTAATACAGGTCAGGTGGGATGTCAGGAGCAGCACAACAGGTCATTCGTCATCAAGCGACCATCCAAGCACACCACCTTTGTGTGGGCAGACAGCTATGTGTCCTCCCCCACGTGGGAAGAATAAAACAAGATGGCAGGCTGGGCCAGTGAGGACAGTGGCCCGGGACTGGATTAACTGAGCCCCTCAGCTGCAGCCCAGCACCCAAAGGACAAATTCCAGAGTTGTTATCATGTGAGAACTTAGGTTAGAGGGGGTGCTTCTGGCAAGGCTAGACCCATGCCCTATAGAGCACCTCAAAAGTGGCTCTCACAGGCTGAAAATCTTGTAGGCTTAGGTACCACTGGCCAATCTATGACTGTCACATCTGGTGTCAGCTGTTGTGATAAGACAGCAGAAAACCCTGAGGGGACACATATCTGAATGACCCATGCTTGTCCCAATCTAAGACAATTCATTTCATCCATTTCCTGGCCACAGTCTCCTCCAGGGGCCTGGGGCAAGGCGCTTATCAGCAACCTTTTCATGGCACGGGTCCCAAGAGGATCTTAAGCCACACTGTAGGAATGGCCTAGCCAATAAACAGCCATCTACACAGAGTAACTAACGCTCAACTGTTATCTGAAGATGGCTATGTGCTTTCAGCGCCAGAAAAGGCAGCTCAGCCCTGGAAAATGGAAACATGCTGATTTTAAGATGCGAAAAAGGATTATGACCAGGGTCCTATCAGTTCAAAAAAAGAGCTCTGATACAAAGGAGTTGATTCATGACAAAATTAAATTGCAGGAAAATTAACTCAACAAAGAGGTCATGAGTAGTCTCAAAGTCTGAATGCCAACTGAGCACTTCAGGGAAACAGTGCAGGACATGGCTGAGCTGAGCTGTCTTCTGTCTGTTCAAAGTGTGATTGACTTGATACCTGCTTTATTCATAATGGGACAGAATTGCAAGGAACTCTGAACTTAATGAGCAGGCCTGGGTCATGAACAGCCTAAGCAATCACAGGAATGAGAGCATTTGCAATTTACAGGATATTAGGGTTTGTTTCCTGTCATCCAGCAGAAAGCTAATCGATGCACTCGATTGACAGCTACTTCAGCCAAACAGCTCCAGGTGAGGCTTTATTTCCCAGCTAGTATTACTGAATGGGAATTCTGTAGCTGCCAAGAACTAGATAGAAAACCTACGAATCGGGAGCATGCTCTGCCATGAAAACACATCCAAACACACAGCTCACAGAACATTACCACATAGGCCTCCATGATGGCACAGAACACAGGAGGCAGAGCAGACAGAAGGCAGTTTTAGCTACTTGTCCCATTGCTTCAACAAAACATCCGGCAAAGCATCTTGAGGGAGGATGGGTTGCTTGGCTCACAGATCAAGGGTACAGGCCATCATGTTGGGAAAGTCTCAGAACGTGAGGCAACTAGTCATATAGCATCTGCAGTCAGAAAGCAGCAAGCAATGGGTGCTGGGGTTCAGATTCCCTTCTCCTTCTCATTCAGTCTGTCAGTTGGGAGGAGTCTTCCCACCTCAACCTAACCTAGATAAGCCCTCAAAGACTTGTCTAGAGGCTAGCCTAATGTAAATACTCTCTCACAGGTAGGCCCAGAGGCTAACCTCTAGGTAACTTTAGATCCATCAAGTTGACAGCATTAACTATCATAATAGGTATTAGGGAAACAAAACAAAGATATCCACAAACCAACATTTCCAGTGTGGGCACACAAATACACCACCAACACTTAGAACAAAGGGTGATGCTACTGATTCACAGGTGTTCCAAACTCAGGCAGAGATGGTAGACACAAGGGACCAACAGCATCCTGGCCCGTGGGAAAGATGCAGCACCCAGAACAATGTCCTGTAATTTCTAAACCAAAGACCCCCTAAAGGTTTAATCTTGTTGTGCAAGAGTCCTGCCTGCACCAACCTCTGTATGTCCATGTGCAAGGTTCTAACACTGAGCACTATACAAAGCTTGGACACATGCCACCTTATGCTGACACGTGCTGCCCAGAGCCCTATCGTCTAGACCTGCCCCCAGCACCAATGCAATGCCCTAGCACAGAGCCCCTCCAGGGCTCTCACACCAGGGAGGATTTGATCTTTTACTGTAAAAAGAAACTTACTTGGTGATTCCTTCCTAGCTCTCTGTGGAGACCTGATGTCTCTCCTCAGGCCATAGTGCCTGCTTCTGCAAGCCAGTGCTCACACCCCATGCGCACATAGGGCAGCCTCAGCAGGACTCACACAAAAAAAGGAAAAGAAACTAGAATAAGCAATGGACACTCAGGGGAGCCAAGGCTGATGCTTCCGGAAAACTCAATCTCCTCAAGACATGAATTTCATCAAAATTGGTGAAGAGTGGAAAATTTCATATTGTGCTGCATCTGTCTGAGGATTTCTTTAAATCTTTATTGTAAGTAACTCAAAACATAGACAACACGTGAGTCCCGAGTGTGAAGTTTCTGGAAGCTGCTCAGATGTACAGCAAAGGTACATGATTACTTGGCCATATTTACAGTTTAACTCTGCTTAAAATGTAAATTGCCAGTGAGAATAGGAGGGGACTGTCACCAACCAGCTGGAGTGCAATCAGATGACAAGGAGAATCTTAGAAAGTCCTTTTCCTTGTTCTACATATAGCCAGATGACAGGAACACTAGAGCTAGATTTTTTGTTTAAAGACTTCATTGCGATGGGGAGACTATTCTGCAGGGAATCCAGCATAGGAGGAGGCACAGTGGGGCTGGGGCCATGAGCCGGGTGTTCACCTGGTAGGTGTCCCACAGGCGGATGGTACAGCGCAGAGGCAGCTCCCTCATCAGCAGGTTGTTCATCCAGCGGAAGGCAAACTGCAGGTACCGCACCTCGTGCCCGTCCAGATGTCGGTGGACTCGCTCTGCACAACACAAGCACAGGCTGTCAGGGGAGCCAGAGGTTAAAGGACTAATTTCATTAAGGAAGGACTCCACAGTCCACTCTTCAAGAGAGGAACAATTAAGGGGCTAGAGAGATGGCTCAGTGGTTAAGAGTACTCATTGCTCTTGCAGAGGAACTGGGTTCAATGTCCAGCACCCAGATGGCAGTTCACAAGCATTGTAACTCTAGTAAAGGGGCTAAAGGAGAGACAAGGAACTGAGCCATCAAGCTTCTAGAGATTGTATACTAACCCAAGCACCATCCCTCCTGTACAGACCCAGCGGACCTGTTTCTGTCCAGACCAGGCAGCCTCTAGATGCAGGACTAAGTACTAAAAGCAAAGAGCCAGGCTCTACCAAACATTGTCCCCAAAGTATGGACCCTGACTTAGTTAGGGTTACTATTGCTGAGATGAAAGACCACGACCAAAAGCAACTAGGGGAGGGAAGAGCTTAATTCATTCACAATTTCATGTAACAGTTTATTAGCAAAGGCAAGGAAAGCAGGAACAGGAGCAGGGCAGGAGCCTTGAGGCAGGAGCTGATGCAGAGATCATGGAGAAGTGCTGTTTGCTGGCTTGTTCATTATGACGTATGCTTTCTTATAAAACCCAGGACCACCAGCCCAGGTACCTCCCACAATGGGCTAGGCCCTCCCCCATCAAACACTAATTAAGAAAATGTTCTACAGCCAGATCTTATGGAGTTGTTTTTCTCAACTGGGATTCCCTTCTTTTCAGATAATTCTAGCTTGTATCAAGTTGACATAAAATTAGTCACCACAGACCCCCACCAGCTAACTACTAGCTATATCTCAAAAATAAGGCTTCCCCAACCATTGAAGGGAAAAACCCTGTCCTACGGCTGTTCTGCATCTTACAGATGACCGACTTCTGTGTAAGAATGTACACACTTAACTGGGCTGCTGTGGCTGAGAAGCAGTCAGGCCCACGGGAGGTAATGATGGGCTGGTCCTAGAAAAGCAAGGCCTCAGCAGGCAGGCGGTCTCTGCACTCTCTGCCCACTGCTGTCCTCGGCTGACCAGAACAGCTGGAGCAGAATGCTCATGGGCTGAGCTACAGTTTGGAGAGTGCTTTGTCCCCTCAGGGTCCATGTGTTGGAGGCTGGGTCCTTGGTACGCAATGGAAGAGGTGGTGAAACGTTTAAGAAAAAGTTTTGGAGTAGGTCCTTGTGTTAGGGAAGACCTGTCCTCAGGAGGGACTAAAATGCAGCTTTCACGGAGCCCTGGTTGGTTCTCTGCAAGAGGGCTGTCACAAAAGAAAAGCCTGGCCGCTTTCTGACCTCTTTGGCTCCTGTACGGCAACATGAGCTGTCCCTCTCACAACTTTACCACCACTGTGATGACACGTGTCCTCATCAGAGATGAACTGACACCAGTGTCCTATGTGTGAATCTCTGGAACTGAGAGCTAAATTAGCCTCCTTTCCTAACATGTAAGCAGTTTCAGGTATTTCCTTATAGTGTCAGGAGCAGGCCAGGTGTAGAGGAGACAGCTCAGAGATTAGGCCTTTACTAATGATGGGAAATAGAAAGCAATTCAAGATCAGTTATAACAAGACAGTGTGTAGCTACAGAATAGAGCTGATGAAAGCAGCCATGTTCCCTCCAGGCTTCACAGAGGCTGGGGCAACGGACAAATAGAGCAAAGGGACCTAAGAGTTTAAGGGAAGGGTTCCAGGAAGAGGGGTGATGGCCCTGAGACCTCCCGGTTAAGTGCTCCTGATCTAAGAAGCAGAAGGACACAGAGGTCTCTGTATTTGCCATATGCTGCTTCTACAGGAAAAGACTTGAGAACCCGGGTTCCAGGCCCAGCAGGAAGAGGCCTAACCCTATCACACTGCTGGGCAATGGGGCTGCCTGCATGGTAGCTCTTCCAGCTGGTTCCACTCACTGCAGATGCTGCATTCTGTTTATTAAAGAAGTCTGGTACAGACCTGGGAAAACGGAATTAATCAGCTTCCTAATTCTATATAGGTACATTTTTTTTTTTTTTTAAAGAAGACAAAAATTATTTCTAGCCTGAAATTAGCTGTAGTTACACAACTAAACAGACAGAAAGACCCAAGGGCTCAAGTGGCTCTTCATCCCAGGAACCTTTGCAGCTCCCAAAGGGCGCATCCTGCTGGGGCAGCAGCAGCCTCGGCTGTGGCCCAGCACACTGAAGCAGGGCGCTGCAGTTGATGTGAAATTCAAATCTGATGAACACTTGCAAACCAGCAGTTTAGAAAATGACTGAACAAGGTTCTTTCTACAGGGGAGCATGAGGAATGAGCTTTCATGAATATGCAAGTGGCTGTATGGGGACCCATAGCCCAAGGGTGGTGGCAGCACTGGGGAGGAAGCCCTGGCATCTGGAAATGGCAGGCAATGAGGGCAGCCTGCAGGGCAGTGTAGCTGATACCAGAGCAGGTATCCCAAGCAGGCTCCCTGGTTCCACCGGCCACTCCCAGCCACAGTGAGCCACAATTATTGAGGCTACAGCCAGTCTCACTTCTACCTTCAGCTGTCCTGGGGACATTAGTGCAGGGGTCAGCAGCCACTCCATCATCCCTTTTTCAGATAGACATACTCAGTGCCCATAAGTGACTGCCAGGTCTTCATGGTTAGACTCAACTTCTCCAAGGGAACAGTCAGTCTCCTTGGAGACACAGGGATGGTCTCCTTGGAGACTCTCTGTGTCAAAGGAACAGCTGATGCTGGAGATCTCCACCGAAGATTCAGAGAGAGTAAAGAAGAGAAAATGAGCCACCACAGGGACTTACATCCAGGAGCCACAGCCTCCTATGCTGGCCACATTCTGCCACCAGCAGCCCACCCACCACGGGAAAGGTAGGAATCTTAGGACCTAGAAAACAAACAGTTCTCACATGCACCCTGCAAGCAGGTAACACCTTTCTAAGACAAACTGGCAAGAAACTACTCTGAAAAAGTAAACACATTTCTGGACTATCTATCATTGGAGTAGCCTAGCAGAAAAGGGAAAGCCAACCCTTTCTGCCCTATAAAAAGCAGGCATGGGGACTAGCAAGCTGTAGCCCCCAGGTATGGCTGATTTGGTAAGGGCAGGTTCTACTAGCGGTATATGATGGGCCCAGGTATGGTCATTTCCCTTTGCAGAGCACCAGTCCTGCAGAATGACCACAACACTGACAGCAATGCTTTTGCTTATGTGCCCACATAAGGGCACTGGTCTACCCTTGCAGGGGAAGGCTTTCAGGGCATCATTCCCCAGAGAATATACAAGGAGCCCTCTATACCAAGGCTATCTTTGAAACCAAGACACTGGACAGTAAACTGCTCCTCTCCTCTAAGAGCCAAGCAGGACAAGGCTGGAGCCTCTCAGCTATCTATGTCACCAAGTTTCTGAGCACTTAGTCTTCTCTTCTGCTCAACATGGGACCTTGAACTCCTAGGAGTTTGCTAAGGGGCAAAGGTCACACTCATCAGGTGGTGAGAGCACAACATGAGATCGTGAGGACCCCTGTGAGTATCTGTGGCCAGTGTTCTACTGTGTGGGCTAAGCACTGTCAGGTGGAACCACGGACTCTGGCAGATGGAATGTCCAGCCTATAAGCTACCTGGACAGTATCCTTGATCATAGGGAAGTGGCCATTTTTCAGTGACTGCATGCTATTCGGGAAACAAGTAATGATGAGAAAGTGGACCGGCCACCAGCTCTCTGGCCAACTTCTAATGTGCATAATGAGTCTCTGGCAGGGCTCCCTCCTATTTTGAACATAGTGTAAGATGCTAAACTCTAGGCATGGCTTCTGATTTATATACATCAAAACTGCGAATGTGTGTGCTGAAATGACTCCTTTATCCTGTTTTATAAGTGACCATGAGCTCATGCTCTCCCACTGATAAAGGAATCTGGTCAGCAATAATTCCAAAACCAGAATTTCCATTTCACTGGCAATCAGGGTTCAAGCATAATGAATAAGTGGGCAGACATAATTACCATCATCTTTCAAGTCAAAATGTCCTGTATGGCAGGGCAAGGTACACTGCTGTAAAGTCCTCAGAGAGGACAGCAGCCACAGCCTGCCGAGTGCTCTCCTCAGTGCTTTCAGTGGTGGGCCCATAAGCTGAAATCCTGCAGAAAGCATCTAGTCTTCTGGACTGCAAGTGCAGGTAAATTATGCAAACACACAGCACCCTGGAGCTCCCGCTACAGGTTAGCAGTATTGACACGGGACCAGGCAACAAAGATTTATTTGTGCAAAGCACAGACACAATGGCCCACATTTAGATATCCAACAAAGAAATCTTTCAATCCCCGTGCTTAGCTGAGGGCAGGCTGAACACCGCCTGCTTTTGCTGGGCCCGGCTGGAATGAGCTTTGATTAAAGGGAAAGATTCTGATCATCTCATCAGTTAGGACGATAAAAAAGAACAGAAGCAAGAGCAACCGACGGGCACCACGGGGCCTCTTCTCTGCTGCAGGAACACTCAGGTCCTACATGGGTGCGGCACACAACATACCTGCTAGCTAGAGGAGCTGGGGACCTGCTGTGTCACAGTGACAGGATGAGAGGCTAAACCAAGAACCGGAGAGGAAATCCTGGTGCCCAATCTCAAAAAAAAACCATGCTGGAGGTGACAACAGCAGCAACCATTCTCTCTGAGAAAACAGCCAGGCTTCCTCTCAGCAAGGCCAGCCAACCAAGGTCCAGCAGAGTCGCTCAGAAAAATGATAAAGGGGGCTGAAGTGGGAGAAGATTCCACACAGATGGCTTACAGCAAGCAAGGGCTATGGAGTCACATAAGTCAAGGCTGTGCAAGCCCTGGAGACCACGGACACCAGGGCTGAGGGGATCGGGGCTTTGAGGACTAGGCCTAAGAAAAGCAGCCTACTTCCATCACCAAACAGGAGTAGACCTTGCTAGCTCAGGGCTCCAATCAAGGAGGGCAGCTCTTGCTCCTTCTTGGCCTAAGGGGATAAAAGAGTGAAGCAAGGCCCCAGTGATGGAAGGCTGGATTGAATGGGCATCTGGGCCAGCTCAGGCCAGGCTCAGTTCTGCTCCTGGAGATTGTCTGGTTTAGGAAAATCAGAATGCCCAGGCAGTGCCCAGGAACACAAGTGACCTGTACTGCCACCTAATGAGCTGCAACACTTGTGATAAACACATCACTACACTCTAATAATGGTCAAATGACTTCCTCGAGGAAGGGGGACATTTTCTCAGAAATTGTAATGGAAATCAATAGGAAATGAGATTTATCTAGAAAATTTTAACACCATTTCAGAAATGTGCTGATCAGGCAAGAGAGAAATCTCAACATTCTCATTGCTGCTCCTGAGCCCAGAGCTTAGACCAGAGAGGCTGGAGGGGCTTCCTGCCCCTCAAAGGCATCCCAGGAGCCCAGGAGGCAAAAGAAGCTGCCCCCTGTATGTGATGAGCAGTTCTCCAGGCCAGAACAGGAAGCCCTGAAAACCGTGTCTTATCTTTATTATATTAATGGGGTTCCTGGTGGGTACTAGACAGCTCTGGGGGTGGGGACTGATGACCTACATCAGAAGCCTTGCTGGCCTCTAGGAAGGAGAGGGAAGCTGGAGTGTGAGTACCACTACACACCCACAATGCACCACACCCCATAGGAGCTCTCGGGAGCTGGCTTGGAGGAGATTCCTAGGAGACCAGCACTACAAGTCAGTGGAGAGGTGATGGTCCTGATATCACAGGGGACGGCATGGAGCTCCCTAGAACAGACTACCCCATGCATCTCTTCATTGGGTTGATCCTCCTGGCTTATGCTCCCTCAATAAAACTGGGGTGCTTCCTGGGTCTAATGAGCTACTCCAAAAGCTAGCTAGCCTTAAGGGCTGAGGACACTGTTGAATTCTGAACCAGTCAGTAAGAAATGCCCATTGCTTGGGTACCAGAATATGGCTGGCATGTGGGAGGAGAGTGGCCATGTGGCCTCATCCTGTCATTTGTAAGCTCTGCCTCTAATTCTAGATGGATATCATTAGAAGTATGGTGGCCACCAGGCTAGGCATTCAGAGAGTAAATATATCCCATCAAATGCCCCAATGGGCTGATATCCCCAACAGACCTTAGGTTAGAGAACAAATGCATTCCTTCAAAACAATTCCTCCAAAGGTTATTTTAACAAGGCTATCAAGGCACATGACTGCTGTCTTCTTAAGGTGCTCAACACAGTATGTTGGTGAGGACAGTCAGAGCCAGAAGGCACAATGTTTCAAGGCAGGCAAACTTGACATGGCCAATTCAGCCAGGAAGGAGCCACAGCATACTCAGTCCAGGGCCTTGCCAAAAGGAGACAAAAGCTCTTTCTTGGAACCCCAGTGAGCATGTGCCCAGAATATAATTAAGCCTTGTGGCAGGCTGTATAGCATCAGCATGTATCTGACACCACAGCACACAGTCTTCTCATCTCTGGAGAGACATTAAGGTCTATTTTTTGACAGTAACATAATCTAAAATACAGGTTCTTCTTGAGCTACACAGAGCTGAGTCAACGAGGCATTAGATCACTCTTGCTTCACAGATGTGCCCATACGCATCTTGATAAGCCCCTCCCAGATAGGGCTATCATCACACCAGAAAGCAACAACCAAACAGATTGGGGTGGAAAAGGTGGCACTGAGTTTCCTGGATGCCCAGCATTCAGTAGGTCTGACTGCACTCTCCATGACAGATCAGCAAGGCCTGCAGAAGAGAAGCTGAACAGATGACAGGCTAGCTAGAAGACAGCCCCATGAGGCTTAGTTCCTGACTCCTTTCCATTCAATTTGTGTATGTGGGCAGGTGATATGCATGTACGGAGATCAGCAGTCTCATTATCAGGTGACTTCCTCACTCCCTCTCTACCTTATTTCTTGACAGTGCATTGTTGGGAAACACTGGGGCATGGAGGAGTGAAGGTCCTGCGCAGCATCCGCCCCCAGGGGCTCTGCACCCCTTGGAGAGGTGGGACACACAGGAACTTTGACCACGCAGACCCCATGGATGGTAGGGCCGTGTAACCCCCTCAGAAACAAAACCCCAGGGGTGGGGGACACAGTCATGGGTCCCCAGAAGATGTGCAGGTGCCAGCTCTGTGGGATTCCCAGGCTCTTGGGCAACGCAGACACTGCTGGATGTGTGGAAGAGCTGAAAACGAAGTGGGATCTGCCTGATCTGAGGGGGGGAGGGAGAGAAGGAGAATGGCTGGCATCCTGCCGCTGGACCAGGTCTTTGGCTTGTGCACCTGACTAGCTGGGTTGGCTTGGTTGGGTTGATGGCCATGGCTGGGAGCGCTGGGAGAATAGACACAGCTCCTTAGACGAAGGCAGGTTCCCTTGTTCCCCACAGAGGATTCCAATGAATAGAGACAGTCCAGGGTTTCAGGGCGTGGGTGAATCTGTACCCCCCCCCACCTCAGGGAGGGGCAACATTAAAACAGTAACTGGGAAGGGGAGTGGCTAAGCCTCTAGATGCCTCATTAACATGAGGATGTCTTGAGACTACGTGTACCTGTGGTGGGGCTTGGGGGTGTTCCCTTTACATGACTAAATGTCACAGACCTATGGAGAGCTGCAGTCTCATGTCAGGAGCTGGTTCTAGGAACATGGTAAACGCCTGCCTTCCCTTATAGGGTTTTTACCCCTCTATTGGGTCCATGGTGTTTAAACCTTAGCTCAACCAGAAACTAGGCTGCCTTTCATGGTCCCACAGTGTATCTCAAAACCTGGAGCTCAAGAAATTCAACCTCCTCCCCAGCCTCCCCAGCACTGGTATTACACACACATACCAGTCTCTGCCTCCCCAGCACTGGGATTACACATACACACCAGTCTCTGCCTCCCCAGCACTGGGATTACATACACACACACCAGTCTCTGCCTCCCAGTACTAGGATTACACAGACACACACACACACACACACACACACACACACACACCCCACCAAGCCTATCCTTTTCATGTAAGATCTGAGTGTCAAACTCAAGCCCACCAACTGAGCCATCTTCCCAGCCTACTCAGTTGCTGATTTCTTCTTGCTATTAAGCAAAAAACACTATTTCTGTGTGCTGGCCTGGTGTCCTAAAGCCTTATGAACCTCTCCTCCAGGTTCTAGTCAGTTCTTTTGTTGCTTCCACCAGCTCCCAAGAGATGAAGGGGTTTCCTTTCTCCTTTTCCAGCCTAGGGACCATTCATGCTCCGTGTGTGCATCCATTTGCTGGTTTTGCCTCTGTACACTGGCTGGACTACCTGTATGCATGCTGAATAGAAGTAGTGAGAATGAACAGGCCTGGAGAAAGCATTCAGACTCACATCGCTTGTATGAGTTCAGCTGCGGGCTTTGCAGAAAACCCTCTGGCAGAGTTAGGAAGTTCCCCTCCACTCCCGGATTACTGCCGGCTTTCATTAAGAATGAACACTGGGCTTTGTCAAACACTTCTGCACACACTGAGATAATTTTATAGGTCTGTCCCCTTTTGATATTTTACCATAATGGACTATATCAGAGGCTTTTTCAACAGTTAAATCAGCCATGCATTTGAGGATACAGCACATGTCACAATGATATATTAGTCTTTTAATGCCGTGTTTGATTTGATTTGCCAAAAGTTTTGTTCAGTTATGTTCACAGAGGATACTGGTCTGTAGTTCTTTCTTTAAAAGCACCTTTTAAAGTTTGGGAATAAGAGAAACACCAACCTTATATAATAAACTAGGGAGCATGTGCCCCTGTTTCCTTTCCCAGCAGCCTATGTAGAATCAGTTAGTCTTTGCTGAATGCTTTCCAGTGGAGGCCTGGAGTCTTCTTTGAAGGAAGATTTAAGCTCTGGCTCATTTGCTTTCATAAATTGGGGATGTTCAGAACATCCACTTCTTCTAGGGCTAGCTGGCTGTGTCATTCAGTTTTTAGAAAACTATACACATTTCACAACATTGTCAAATGTATTGTCAAAATGTGAGCAACAGTCCCTATTTTCTTCATGCTTGGGAGCCTGCACAGTGGTGACTGTCCCAGCCCTCATATTGACAATCTGTTTGTTTGTTTTTCCTGAACTGTTGACTATAAACATCTGTTTATTGACTTTTTCTAAACAAGCTTTTGGATTCACTAACTACCCACCCCAAGTCCTTGAGGTCCCTGATTTAACTCAGGTCTCCTTCAGGAACGGGTGTCTAGTACTATGTGTTTCCCTCTGCCCACTCCTTTGTCTGTATGTGATGAATTCTCTGCCGCTGTATTCTGAATTTTCTTGTTCACTCATGTCAAAATCCCTCCTAATGTCCCTTGTGATTTCTCCTATGGGTTCCTCTCACTAAGTTACTTAAAGGAATATAGAAGGATTTAGAAATCATCGGGCATCTCCCAGATATCCTACAGATTTCTACACTAGCTCAGTTGTTCTCAGTGCTCACATGTGTGATGCTCATTTCCAGCACAGGCTTTCAGGAACAGACTCAGTCTCCACATGGAGACTTCTGGCCTTGCCTCTGTGTCTATCCCTGCAGAGCCTCATGGAACACAATTTGTCATTCTCTATGCTGCCTTTCCTCTCAGCCTCAGCCCTTCCTCAGACTCTGCTGTCTGACAGAGATCAAAGGGGTCTTCGTGGGTCCCTCCTCATTGTACACAGAGACACAAGTGCCACAGACTGATGACAACATTGTGGTCCAGTTTTGAAGCAGGGCTTCACAGAGCTGCAAATAGGGGTGGGTTTTCATCCAGAGGCTGGCCTGAGGAGACCCTGCTTAATGTCACAGAATGCCGAACTTGGCGAAATCCTCTTGCTTACAGCAGCTGTATGACTAAAGACCTAAGCTGTGCTGACTGCTGGCTGAGGCCACCCACAGGCCCTGACCACATGGGCTTCTCCAACCAGCTGCTCACTTCAGGATCAAAGAGCATGGCCAGCACCACTTTGCAAGGTGGAATCTCAGATAATGTGATGAGAAAGGCCTCCTGCCAGCACTGCCAAAATGACACAGGTGTCACCAGAACTACAGAAGAGCTGATATGCAAGAGACAGGAATACCACCACGCAGGACATAGCTCTACTAATAGGCCACTGTAGAGTCTGCCCATCATGTTCACTTCATGCCTGCTCCCCTCTGCAGCCTGGCACAAAGAAGGGAGCTTGACCCACCAGAGTTCAGCTCATGGAACACCCAAGACTAAATGACAGAGGATCAGGGCCACTCTGCCAGATGGGTAGCTCCAAATGACAAGCTAAGACCTAACTAAACTGAAGAAGACACAAACTCCAAGCCAAAGAAGCATAAAAGTCTAGGCACATGACAGTTCAGCTCCTCAGAGTCAACCCTGACACAGCCACAATGAGGCTGAAGAAGCCACATTCTCAGGACACACTCCCCCACTGCTGAACCAGCTTAATGTTAGGAGCACAGCCACCACAAAACTGTCTGAGCTGCAACCTAGACCCAAGACTTCCCTGTGCCAGCTTTCAGACTCAGCACATCATAGGCCCTGCCCCCTGCTGACTACCCTGCATCCCACAAAGCAAAGTAGCTGGAGAATGGAGGATGGAAAACGGACAGGAGTATCTATCTGTAACTACTATGCTGGCCTTGATAATCAGCATGGCATCTCATTGTAAGACTGGGCTCTTTTCCAGGTTCGGGACCCAAGGAACAAGGCATAGGAAAAGATTTCCATGTTAGCAAGAGGGTCAGTTGGGCAGACAGACCAGCAACTGCAGGGTGGATGAATCAAGATGGAGAGGAAAGCTTGTGAGAAGGGTGGACAGGTAGGTGGGATGAAGCATCTTCAAAGTGCTATATGATAAATACCCACATGGAAGCCCCCAGCAGTACCTGAACTTCATCGTTCACTTTCTACAGTGAAACTGGGAGCCTTGAGGGCCAGGCCCTTCTGTGAAGACCCAGCATGGCAGCCACACCCAGACCCAGCCATAGGACATGAAACTCAGGGGCACCAGAGATGCTGGACATACATGCCATCCTCAACATGCCAGCATCCAGGAGCATAACCTCACAGCATAGTTATTTCTGAGCAGCCTCAGTGTTTGTCATCACCCCCAAAACCACCAACCATCAGAAAGCTGATCATCCCTGCAGCAGTTGGTCACCAAGCCAAAGGCCCTCTAAACACTGAGCTCCTGAGGTCTGGTTTTATAAGAATTAAATGTATATTTGAGAGTTTGCTATAAATGCCATTTCAAGGGCAGCATCTCTCATGGTCATCATCATAGCCAAAGGCCTAAGAGGCACAGTGCCTAATTCTGAGAGAAAAGAAAGATCTAGTGCTGAACTAGTCTACCTCTGGATGGGAGATGGGTGGCTCATGGGCTGGGAGGGAACAGGACCTTCAAAATATTCATTTGTCCTTGATCCCTTAGGTCCACAGGCTCCTGCCAATGCAGCTATTTAACTGGGCCCCCCGCCCTGGGGGGTTGGTGAGAAAGAGTTCAGCCTTTTACCATGAGACAGACAAAACACACAGACATTTCAGAAGCAGATCTGATGGCCTACATTCAGGCCAAGACTTTTTTTCTTGAGGTCAGGGCGAACCTCTGTACTTGGAAGTCTCTGCTTACAACTTAATTAACTGGTCTCAGCTCAGCAATAAACCCTGAAGATCAATCTCAGCATGGGGGCCACAGAGACGCCATCATCTGGTCCAGAGTTTGCTGGGCTTCATTCTCTTGCACTTTATTGCCCTTGGTGGACACTCCACCTTTGGTGCCCATCACAGTTCTGCTTCCTTGTCCCAGAACAACTCAGTGGTAGGAAGGAAGAGGTGGGGGCAGTGAAGAATCAATGCCAGGGGGCAGTGGCCTGGGTCTCTGTGGGGTCCTGGTCCTGCCCTCCCACCTTGCAGTAACTGAAACAGTTTGCCTTTCCCAGAAGCCATGAAATGGGCTGGGTGGGGAGTGGGGATACGCTGGGGGCCTTTCTTTCTAACAGCACTCCTCTGCAGCTGTGCCAAGTATGGCCTGGGGAAAGGGCTCTCAGAACAACTATTAACATTCTAATGTAGGACAGAACGCCCTCTGCAATCACAAGCCAACTGCCCATCAGTATGAGGCCTTAAAATGGGGGGGGGGGGGGCAATCCTGTCCTGCAGGAGATTTATGGATGGGCAGACCAGAAGGCCACATGCCCCAGGATCCTTAGGGTGACTCCATTGGATAAGTGGGATGACAAACTGATCCTTGGTGTTACTAGAGCCCTCAACTGTTCTGGAAGAGTACTGCAGATGAGCTTGTGCTGGGAAGGAAAAGGGAGAGGTAGCAGGGCCTACAGACAGCAGAGAAGTGGAGGGTGAAGGAGGGCCCCAGGGGCAGGGACAGGCTGCTCCTCCAGGGAACCACTCTAAAAGTGGAGAAGAAGATGGACTGTTGGCCTGAAACCATGATCCCAAGACAACCATGTGGACTGAAGCAACCAGACTTGAAGCAAAAGCTGGTAGAAGAGCAAGCCAGAAAAACAAACAAACAAAAAACACAAAAACAAAAACATTCAAGCATGGGGCTGGCTCCAGGCTCTCATAATGAGGGAGGCCAGAGACCCCTATGCTAGTTCACAGAGCCTCCAAATCAGGCCTTGAGAGCAAGGATGTCCCAAAAGGACAGAGGGACAGCACTAGGTGGTAAATGTCATCAGTGTCTCCACAGATCATGACTGTAAGCAGGAGAGCATGACATTCTGCCCAGAGTGATACCCATTTAGGAGGAAAGCCAGGAAACCCAAGAGCCTGTAGGTAAATGGGCATACAAAGGTAAATGGGCATACAAAGACACAACAGTCAGAGAGCTGGGGACACAATCCTCAGAGGAATATAAACAAGCACTGAAGACTGGCTCTTGCCTAGCCCTGGCCACTGTGGCATGTTCCTGTGAAAGCCCATGTGCTAGGGTTCACACAAGGCTTCCTCTGCCCAAGGGAACTTCCCTAGGCTGTGGTATGCCCATAGGGACCTCATTTACACATGTGCTTTTCAATCAGCTTATCTCCATGTCTCAAATGAAGCCCCATCATCATTTCCAGTTTAGAATCAGCCATTCTGAGGCCTAATGAGGCTGCACACTGGAGACAGACTGCTGTGTAGCAAGAGGCGGTCATGGTGAGGACTGCCCGGGCCTGAGCCACACCACTGATTTATTCTCTGCTCTCCGACTGCTTACCTTGTCGGGGTAATAAAAATATTTTCACTCAGCTGGTAATAAAACTGAATCTACTTTACTAGCTGTAACTGAATCCTACCTTGAAAGAATAAGTCAATTTTAACCTTACAATGTAGTCACTACAGCTCTCAGAGAAATTTCATTAAAATCACATTTACCTGGAATTAAAACCCCAAGAAAGGGAAAATGTACAAGGAGATAAAGCCATTTAACAGGAAGAGGTAGGACTGCTGCTCAGTAATAAGTTCTAGTGTTTTCTTCCTTAAGGAAATGGGAGCAATATTGGTAAAAATATTGACCACAGGCCCCCTCCCCAGCTCCCAGCAGCAGCCTCTTCTGTAACTAGTTACCTAGGAGCTACACTGAGTCAGTCACTATAAGCACCTTATAACTCACACACAGGACAAACGAGAGGTGATTAGGATGTCCTTCACTAATCCATGCTACTTACTAGCAGGTGATGGCAGGTGAGCTAACCTGCCGAATTGAGGCTGAAACTCCCTACCACTGGACAGGGAAATGAGACCCAAAGTGCTCAAGGTTGGTTCCTGGGCAGGTCTGTAGTCTCCTTTTCTTCTGGAGCACGCAAACTAGTCCTAGAACCCAAATCCCTATTTTAACTCAGTACCTACATCTTTCCTGACACTCAGTATCTAAAACCTTGGGATCTACAGTCTGTCTAAACCTGAAGCTGGAAGCCAAACATCCCTCATACTTCTGCCAGTTGGTGGGATACTAGCCTGCTTATTTGTCATGGTCAGTCTCTCCATCCTGTCTCCATGCCAGCACCAGACCACACTGGTCCCTGATGCTACATACAGTAACAGAAAGCACTTTTTGTGAGACAGGCTGACAGTTATTCACAAAACTGGTTCCCTGATGCTCCTGACTACATGGGTGGGCTGTTTCTCAGGTAGCCAGTAAACTAGAGTCTGCCCCTGATGTAGATGCAAGCAAGGCTGTGAGGGCCTTAGAAAGGACCTTCAGCCAACTTCATAAGGGTGCCCCACTCCTTGGAGCGCACCTTATACAGATCTATACACATGTCTGTGTGTATCTGGCCCTTCTCCTAGGATGTGAATGAGATGAGTAAAGAAAACAGCTCTCAGACTTCAGCATCTCAGCACGTGGTCCACACATGGAGGCAGGGCTCAGCACTTCACAAACTTCAAACTTCTGAGGGATTTCTTTTCCTTAATAGTTGTTCTATCAAAACTTTCTGTAACACACAGCTTCGAGTGCAGTTTCAGCCAGCACAATCTAAATTCTTCAGCACTTTTGGTATCTATGATTGAGCAAACTTCCAGGTCTTGTTCCAAAAGCAAGGGTTGGAGGACTCTCCTGTCTTCCTGTCACATCATGGCCCTGTCTTGGAGTATCTGGTACTCGGCAAGTTCTTCCATGTCACTTCCCTAAGACATGAGCCTGCTTCCTCCTAATTGTGAGATCATGACAGTTGCTTGAATGTAAACACACACAGCACACTCTGAGCCACTATGACACAATATTAGTACTCTCCAAAGTTCCTGTGTTGAAGGCTGACAGTCCAATCTAACCTGCCCCATCCTGGGAGCCAGTTCTGCCATCATCTGGTCAGTAGCCACAGCCGGGGCACAAGAACCGTGTCCAGCATGCAGTCTGACCTAATAGGGTATTTGTGTTTGAAAATGGAGCCCTTTGAGGAGTTGCTAATTAGGCTAGATACGGTCATGAGGGCTGAATCTGCGGACTTCAGTGACATAGTGATACAGCACAGAGGCCAACATCCAGGGCCACTACAAAAACAACCCCACCCTTCTGAGGCTCTGAATGATGACAAATGAATCTGCCAACACAGCCCAGGAACCTTAGGCTAGCCCTGCAAAGAATCACTAGTAAGATGAGAGAGGAAGATCTCTACTAGGGAAGAGCAGGGGATGCCAGCCTCAGCATAGCATCTCACAGTAAAAAGCCAAAGGGACCTAGTACTTATAGAGCTCAGTCAGCCTTGGCCACAGAGGAGAATCCCTTGGAGAAGATGAGAAGCTGTTCCAACAGACCAGGACTCAGGTATGTGAAACATCTACAGGACAATGATAAGAACAGTAATGAATGGGCAGTGTACTACCTACACATCTAAAGGATGCATGCACATGTGTGTGTATCATATGTACACAGTTGTGGATATGTATGTATGTAGATGTGTGTATTTCTACATTGGTGTATATCATACAGATATGTTTATGTATGTATACAGATTCATGTGTGTATATATAGGTATATGATATGTGTATGCAGTTGTATGTACTTAGACTCACGTACAATTGTATGTATAGGGGTGTGTATATGTATGTACAAGCATACATATATGTATGAGGGTGTATGTGTACTTATGTGTATACAAGTGTGTATAAATGTGTATATACAGATGTATATTTACGTATACACAGGATGATGTATGTATATAAAGTGTTTTTGTGTTTACAAGTGTCTATACAGGTATGTGCGGGTGTGGTATTCATGTATACAGACATGTTTATAAACATACAGGTACATATATTTATAAGAGTATATGCATGTGTATACTAGGATATGTATAAGTGTATACAGCTAGTGTATATTCATACAAATGTGTGTATATAGGCATGTATGTTTGTGTACTCAGATGTGTGTGTGTGTGTTTTGAGCACATATGTGTATGCTCTATGTACATGTACATGGCTTGTATATATCAATGTAAGCACACTAAGGCTGTGTGTGTATAATTTCAAATAATCTATCACATTTAAGGTCATATTCTCCACATTCTATGAAATGTCTAGAAAGAAAAGTGAGCCTACAGCTTAGATTGGGCTTAAATTTCACTTTGCCCCTCTGAGCTCATCCTTAGAAGGGTTCCAGTCAAGATATAGGAAACCCAGGGAAGGTTGAGCTTCAGTGAGTGCTGAGTACTGCCCAGGCATGTTACATTAAACCTGTCAGTGTTCATCTTACAGTCAAAGGCCACTGGGCTGTATTTTACTTACTGAATTTGACACCCTAGACCCATAGCAGCCATGTGGGGTTGAGAAATTAAGTGGAGACAAAGTCAGTGCTGTTTTTACTAAAGGAAAGAGAAAGTACCATATGAGTGAGAAGCCCAGGAAGGTGCATTTCTGTAGCTCCATAT